>NC_069403.1:82530647-82608147 GCF_026875155.1 Cherax quadricarinatus
GGGAGAATCTTGGTGTTCTGGGAGAATCTTGGTGTTCTGGGAGAATCTTAGTGTTCAGGGAGAATCTTGGTGTTCAGGGAGAATCTTGGTGTTCAGGGAGAATCTTGGTGTTCAGGGAGAATCTTGGTGTTAAGGGAGAATCTTGGTGTTAAGGGAGAATCTTGTTCATGGAGAATCTTGGTGTTCTGGGAGAATCTTGGTGTTCTGGGAGAATCTTGGTGTTCTGGGAGAATCTTGGTGTTCAGGGAGAATCTTGGTGTTCAAGGAAAATCTTGGTGTTAAGGGAGAATCTTGGTGTTCTGGGAGAATCTTGGTGTTATGGGAGAATCTTGGTGTCCTGGGAGAATCTTGGTGTTCAAGGAGAATCTTGGTGTTCAGGGAGAATCTTGGTGTTCTGGGAGAATCTTGGTGTTCAGGGATAATCTTGGTGTTCTGGGAGAATCTTGGTGTTCAGGGAGAATCTTGGTGTTCTGGGAGAATCTTGGTGTTCAGGGAGAATCTTGGTGTTAAGGGAGAATCTTGGTGTTCTGGGAGAATCTTGGTGTTCTGGAGAATCTTGGTGTTCAGGAGAATCTTGGTGTTCAGGGAGAATCTTGTGTTCAGGAGAATCTTGGTGTTCTGGGAGAATCTTGGTGTTCTGGGAGAATCTTGGTGTTCATGGAGAATCTTGGTATTCTGGGAGAAGCTTGGTGTTCTGGGAGAATCTTGGTGTTCAGGGAGAAACTTGGTGTTCAGTGAGAATCTTGGTGTTCTGGGAGAATCTTGGTGTTCAGGGAGAATCTTGGTGTTCAGGGAGAATCTTGGTGTTCTGGGAGAATCTTGGTGTTCTGGGAGAATCTTGGTGTTCAAGGAGAATCTTGGTGTTCAGGGAGAATCTTGGTGTTCTGGGAGAATCTTGGTGTTCTGGGAGAATCTTGGTGCTCAGGAGAATCTGGTGTTCTGGGAGAATCTTGGTGTTCAGGGAGAATCTTGGTGTTCAGGGAGAATCTTGGTGTTCAGGGAAATCTTGATGTTCTGGGAGAATCTTGGTGTTCTGGAGAATCTTGGTGTTCAGGGAGAATCTTGGTGTTCTGGGAGAATCTTGGTGTTCTGGAGATCTTGTGTGTTCAGGGAAATCTTGGTGTTCCGGGAGATTCTTGGTGTTCTGGGAGAATCTTGGTGTTCTGGGAGAATCTTGGTGTTCAGGGAGAATCTTGGTGTTCTGGGAGAATCTTGGTGTTCTGGGAGAATCTTGGTGTTCAGGGAGAATCATGGTGTTCAGGGAGAATCTTGGTGTTCTGGGAGAATCTTGGTGTTCTTGGAGAATCTTGGTGTTCTGAGAGAATCTTGGTGTTCAGGGAGAATCTTGGTGTTCAGGGAGAATCTTGGTGTTCTGGGAGAATCTTGGTGTTCTGGGAGAATCTTGGTGTTCTGGGAGAATCTTGGTGTTCTGGGAGAATCTTGGTGTTCAGGGAGAATCTTGGTGTTCTGGGAGAATCTTGGTGTTCTGGGAGAATCTTGGTGTTCAGGGAGAATCTTGGTGTTAGGGAGAATCTGGTGTTCAGGGAGAATCTTGGTGTTAAGGGAGAATCTTGGTGTTCTGGGAGAATCTTGGTGTTCAGGGAGAATCTTGGTGTTCAGGGAGAATCTTGGTGTTAAGGGAGAATCTTGGTGTTCTGGGAGAATCTTGGTGTTCATGGAGAATCTTGGTGTTCTGGGAGAATCTTGGTGTTAAGGGAGAATCTTGGTGTTCAGGGAGAATCTTGGTGTTAAGGGAGAATCTTGATGTTCAGGGAGAATCTTGGTGTTGAGGGAGAATCTTGGTGTTGAGGGAGAATCTTGGTGTTCAGGGAGAATCTTGGTGTTCAGGGAGAATCTTGGTGTTCAGGGAGAATCTTGGTGTTCAGGGAGAATCTTGGTGTTCAGGGAGAATCTTGGTGTTCAGGCAGAATCTTGGTGTTCTGGGAGAATCTTGGTGTTCAGGGAGAATCTTGGTGTTCAGGGAGAATCTTGGTGTTCAGGGAGAATCTTGGTGTTCAGGGAGAATCTTGGTGTTCAGAGAGAATCTTGGTGTTCAGGGAGAATCTTGGTGTTCTGGGAGAATCTTGGTGTTCAGGGAGAATCTTGGTGTTCAGGGAGAATCTTGGTGTTAAGGGAGAATCTTGGTGTTCAGGGAGAATCTTGGTGTTCAGGGAGAATCTTGGTGTTCAGGGAGAATCTTGGTGTTCAGGGAGAATCTTGGGTTTCAGGGAGAATCTTGGTGTTCTGGGAGAATCTTGGTGTTCAGGAGAATCTTGGTGTTCAGGGAGAATCTTGGGTTTCAGGGAGAATCTTGGTGTTCTGGGAGAATCTTGGTGTTCTGGGAGAATCTTGGTGTTCAGGGAGAATCTTGGTGTTCAGGGAGAATCTTGGTGTTCAGGGAGAATCTTGGTGTTCAGGGAGAATCTTGGTGTTCAGGGAGAATCTTGGTGTTCAGGGAGAATCTTGGTGTTCAGGGAGAATCTTGGTGTTCTGGGAGAATCTTGGTGTTCAGGGAGAATCTTGGTGGTCAGGGAGAATCTTGGTGTTCAGGGAGAATCTTGGTGTTCACGGAGAATCTTGGTGTTAAGGGAGAATCTTGGTGTTCTGGAAGAATCTTGGTGTTCAGGGAGAATCTTGGTGTTCTGGGAGAATCTTGGTGTTCAGGGAGAATCTTGGTGTTCAGGGAGAATCTGTGTTCAGGGAGAATCTTGGTGTTAAGGGAGAATCTTGGAGTTCTGGGAGAATCTTGGTGTTCTGGGAGAATCTTGGTGTTCTGGGAGAATCTTGGTGTTCAGGGAGAATCTTGGCGTTCTGGAGAATATGGTGTTCAGGAGAATCTTGGTGTTCAGGGAGAATCTTGGTTGTTTCAGGGAGAATATTGGTGTTAAGGGAGAATCTTGGTGTTCAGGGAGAATCTTGGGTTTCTGGGAGAATCTTGGTGTTCTGGGAGAATCTTGGTGTTCAGGGAGAATCTTGGTGTTCTGGGAGAATCTTGGTGTTCAGGGAGAATCTTGGTTTTCAGGAGAATCTTGGTGTTCTGGGAGAATCTTGGTGTTCTGGAGAATCTTGGTGTTCAGGGAATCTTGTGTTCTGGGAGAATCTTGGTGTTCAGGGAGAATCTTGGTGTTCTGGGAGAATCTTGGTGTCCAGGGAGAATCTTGGTGTTCAGGGAGAATCTTGGTGTTCTGGGAGAATCTTGGTGTTCAGGGAGAATCTTGGTGTTCTGGGAGAATCTTGGTGTTCAGGGAGAAATCTTGGTGTTCAGGGAGAATCTTGGTGTTCGGAGAATCTTGGTGTTTAGGGAGAATCTTGGTGTTCGGGAGAATCTTGTTGTTCAGGGAGAATCTTGGTGTTAAGGGAGAATCTTGTGTTTCTGGGAGAATCTTGGTGTTCAGGGAGAATCTTGGTGTTCTGGGAGAATCTTGGTGTTAAGGGAGAATCTTGGTGTTCAGGGAGAATCTTGGTGTTCAGGGAGAATCTTGGTGTTAAGGGAGAATCTTGGTGTTCTGGGAGAATCTTGGTGTTCTGGGAGAATCTTGGTGTTCTGGGAGAATCTTGGTGTTCAGGGAGAATCTTGGTGTTCAGGGAGAATCTTGGTGTTCTGGGCGAATCTTGGTGTTCTGGGAGAATCTTGGTGTTCAGTGAGAATCTTGGTGTTCTGGTAGAATCTTGGTGTTCTGGTAGAATCTTGGTGTTCAGGGAGAATCTTGGTGTTCAGGGAGAATCTTGGTGTTCTGGGCGAATCTTGGTGTTCTGGGAGAATCTTGGTGTTCAGTGAGAATCTTGGTGTTCTGGGAGAATCTTGGTGTTCTGGAAGAATCTTGGTGTTCAGGGAGAATCTTGGTGTTCTGGGAGAATCTTGGTGTTCAGGGAGAATCTTGGTTTTCAGGGAGAATCTTGGTGTTCTGGGAGAATCTTGGTGTTCTGGGAGAATCTTTGTGTTCAGGGAGAATCTTGGTGTTCTGGGAGAATCTTGGTGTTCAGGGAGAATCTTAGTGTTCTGGGAGAATCTTGGTGTTCAGGGAGAATCTTGGTGTTCAGGGAGAATCTTGGTGTTCAGGGAGAATCTTGGTGTTCTGGGAGAATCTTGGTGTTCAGGGAGAATCTTGGTGTTCTGGGAGAATCTTGGTGTTCAGGGAGAATCTTGGTGTTCAGGGAGAATCTTGGTGTTCAGGGAGAATCTTGGTGTTAAGGGAGAATCTTGGTGTTCTGGGAGAATCTTGGTGTTCAGGGAGAATCTTGGTGTTAAGGGAGAATCTTGGTGTTCTGGGAGAATCTTGGTGTTCAGGGAGAATCTTGGTGTTCAGGGAGAATCTTGGTGTTAAGGGAGAATCTTGGTGTTCAGGGAGAATCTTGGTGTTCAGGGAGAATCTTGGTGTTCAGGGAGAATCTTGGTGTTCTGGGAGAATCTTGGTGTTCAGGGAGAATCTTGGTGTTCAGGAGAATCTTGGTGTTCAGGGAGAATCTTGGTGTTCTGGGGAGAATCTTGGTGTTCTGGGAGAATCTTGGTGTTCAGGGAGAATCTTGGTGTTCAGGGAGAATCTTGGTGTTCAGGGAGATCTTGGTGTTCAGGGAGAATCTTGTGTTCAGGGAGAATCTTGGTGTTCAGGGAGAATCTTGGTGTTCTGGGAGAATCTTGGTGTTCAGGGAGAATCTTGGTGTTCAGGGAGAATCTTGGTGTTCAGGGAGAATCTTGGTGTTCAGGGAGAATCTTGGTGTTAAGGGAGAATCTTGGTGTTCTGGAAGAATCTTGGTGTTCAGGGAGAATCTTGGTGTTCTGGGAGAATCTTGGTGTTCAGGGAGAATCTTGGTGTTCAGGGAGAATCTTGGTGTTCAGGGAGAATCTTGGTGTTAAGGGAGAATCTTGGTGTTCTGGGAGAATCTTGGTGTTCTGGGAGAATCTTGGTGTTCTGGGAGAATCTTGGTGTTCAGGGAGAATCTTGGTGTTCTGGGAGAATATTGGTGTTCAGGGAGAATCTTGGTGTTCAGGGAGAATCTTGGTGTTCAGGGAGAATCTTGGTGTTAAGGGAGAATCTTGGTGTTCAGGGAGAATCTTGGTGTTCTGGAGAATCTTTGGTGTTCTGGGAGAATCTTGGTGTTCAGGGAGAAATCTTGGTGTTCTGGGAGAATCTTGTGTGTTCAGGAGAATCTTGGTTTTCAGGGAGAATCTTGGTGTTCTGGGAGAATCTTGGTGTTCTGGGAGAATCTTGGTGTTCAGGGAGAATCTTGGTGTTCTGGGAGAATCTTGGTGTTCAGGGAGAATCTTGGTGTTCTGGGAGAATCTTGGTGTTCAGGAGAATCTTGGTGTTCGGGAGAATCTTGGTGTTTGGGAGAATCTTGGTGTTCAGGAGAATCTTGGTGTTCTGGGAGAATTCTTGGTGTTCAGGGAGAATCTTGGTGTTCAGGGAGAATCTTGGTGTTCAGGGAGAATCTTGGTGTTATGGGAGAATCTTGGTGTTCTGGGAGAATCTTTTTGTTCAGGGAGAATCTTGGTGTTAAGGGAGAATCTTGGTGTTCTGGGAGAATCTTAGTGTTCAGGGAGAATCTTGGTGTTCTGGGCGAATCTTGGTGTTAAGGGAGAATCTTGGTGTTCAGGGAGAATCTTGGTGTTCAGGGAGAATCTTGGTGTTAAGGGAGAATCTTGGTGTTCTGGGAGAATCTTGGTGTTCTGGGAGAATCTTGGTGTTCTGGGAGAATCTTGGTGTTCAGGGAGAATCTTGGTGTTCAGGGAGAATCTTGGTGTTCTGGGCGAATCTTGGTGTTCTGGGAGAATCTTGGTGTTCAGGGAGAATCTTGGTGTTCTGGTAGAATCTTGGTGTTCTGGTAGAATCTTGGTGTTCAGGGAGAATCTTGGTGTTCAGGGAGAATCTTGGTGTTCTGGGAGAATCTTGGTGTTCAGGGAGAGTCTTGGTGTTCAGGGAGAATCTTGGTGTTAATGAGAATCTTTGGTGTTCTGGGAGAATCTTGGTGTTAGGAGAATCTTGGTTTCAGGGAGAATCTTGGTGTTCAGGAGAATCTTGGTGTTAAGGGAGAATCTTGGTGTTCAGGGAGAATCTTGGTGTTCTGGGAGAATCTTGGTGTTCTGGAAGAATCTTGGTGTTCAGGGAGAATCTTGGTGTTCTGGAGAATCTTGGTGTTCAGGGAGAATCTTGGTTTTCAGGGAGAATCTTGGTGTTCTGGGAGAATCTTGGTGTTCTGGAGAATCTTGTGTTCAGGGAGAATCTTGGTGTTCTGGGAGAATCTTGGTGTTCAGGGAGAATCTTGGTGTTTCTGGGGAATCTTGGTGTTCAGGGAGAATCTTGGTGTTCAGGGAGAATCTTGGTGTTCTGGGAGAATCTTGGTGTTCTGGAGAATCTTGGTGTTCTGGGAGAATCTTGGTGTTTCAGGAGAATCTTGGTGTTCAGGGAGAATCTTGGTGTTCAGGGAGAATCTTGGTGTTAAGGAGAATCTTGGTGTTCTGGGAGAATCTTGGTGTTCAGGGAGAATCTTGGTGTTAATGGAGAATCTTGGTGTTCTGGGAGAATCTTGGTGTTCAGGGAGAATCTTGGTGTTCAGGGAGAATCTTGGTGTTAAGGAGAAATCTTGGTGTTCAGGGAGAATCTTGGTGTTCAGGGAGAATCTTGGTGTTAAGGGAGAATCTTGGTGTTCTGGGAGAATCTTGGTGTTCTGGGAGAATCTTGGTGTTCTGGAGAATCTTGGTGTTCCAGGGAGAATCTTGGTGTTCAGGGAGAATCTTGGTGTTCTGGGCGAATCTTGGTGTTCTGGGAGAATCTTGGTGTTCAGGGAGAATCTTGGTGTTCTGGTAGAATCTTGGTGTTCTGGTAGAATCTTGGTGTTCTGGGAGAATCTTGGTGTTCAGGGAGAATCTTGGTGTTCTGGTAGAATCTGGGTTCAGGGAATCTTGGTGTTCAGGGAGAATCTTGGTGTTAAGGGAGAATCTTGGTGTTCTGGGAGAATCTTGGTGTTCAGGGAGAATCTTGGTGTTCAGGGAGAATCTTGGTGTTAAGGGAGAATCTTGGTGTTCTGGGAGAATCTTGGTGTTCAGGGAGAATCTTGGTGTTCAGGGAGAATCTTGGTGTTCTGGGAGAATCTTGGTGTTCAGGGAGAATCTTGGTGTTCTGGGAGAATCTTGGTGTTCAGGGAGAATCTTGGTGTTCAGTTAGAATCTTGGTGTTCTGGGAGAATCTTGGTGTTCAGGGAGAATCTTGGTGTTCTGGGAGAATCTTGGTGTTCAGGAGAATCTTGGTGTTCAGGGAGAATCTTGGTGTTCTGGGAGAATCTTGGTGTTCAGGGAGAATCTGGTGTTCGGGAGAATCTTGGTGTTCTGGGAGAATCTTGGTGTTCAGGGAGAATCTTGGTGTTCTGGGAGAATCTTGGTGTTCAGGGAGAATCTTGGTGTTCTGGGAGAATCTTGGTGTTCTGGGAGAATCTTGGTGTTCAGGGAGAATCTTGGTGTTCTGGGAGAATCTTGGTGTTTAGGGAGAATCTTGGTGTTCAGGGAGAATCTTGGTGTTCTGGGAGAATCTTGGTGTTCTGGGAGAATCTTGGTGTTCTGGGAGAATCTTGGTGTTCAGGGAGAATCTTGGTGTTCTGGGAGAATCTTGGTGTTCTGGGAGAATCTTGGTGTTCTGGGACAGTCTTAGTGTTAAGGAACAGTTTGTAAGTTACTGATTAATAACTTCGTAACTATTCTGGAAGTTATGCATTTGTTTGGCCAACTCTTTCACTCACACTCCCTCTCTCTCTCTCTCTCTCTCTCTCTCTCTCTCTCTCTCTCTCTCTCTCTCTCTCTACAATCCTGCTGACTGCGATCTTTCTCTGTATATACCAGTATATACCTTGATACCATGAAGCTCCCTCTACCATGAAGTATATGGGATTATTGAGCTCTGAGAGTCGGGAGAGCTTCAGAATTCATTCTTTTCCATGCTGTGACCAGTGGAACCGGGGAAAAAAATGCTTGGTTCAGTCTCCTACATTGATTTGTATCTTATTGTAAATTACGCTGAGTGACGAGATTTAAAGATGAGTGATACCACGTCAGCAGTGACGAGGCAGCAGTGACGAGGCAGCAGTGACTAGGCAGCAGTGATGAGGCAGCAGTGACCAGGCAGCAGTGACCAGGCAGCAGTGATCAGGCAGCAGTGATCAGGCAGCAGTGATGAAGCAGCAGTAATGAAGCAGCAGTGATGAGGAAGCAGTGACCAGGCAGCAGTGACCGGGCAGCAGTGACCAGGCAGCAGTGATCAGGCAGCAGTGATGAAGCAGCAGTAATGAAGCAGCAGTGATGAGGAAGCAGTGACCAGGCAGCAGTGACCAGGCAGCAGTGATCAGGCAGCAGTGATGAAGCAGCAGTAATGAAGCAGCAGTGATGAGGAAGCAGTGACCAGGCAGCAGTGATCAGCAGCAGTGATCAGGCAGCATGATGAAGCAGCAGTAATGAAGCAGCAGGATGAGGCAGCAGTGACCAGGCAGCAGTGACCAGGCAGCAGTGATCAGGCAGCAGTGACCAGGCAGCAGTGATGAAGCAGCAGTAATGAAGCAGCAGTGATGAGGCAGCAGTGACCAGGCAGCAGTGACCAGGCAGCAGTGATCAGGCAGCAGTGACCAGGCAGCAGTGATGAAGCAGCAGTAATGAAGCAGCAGTGATGAGGCAGCAGTGACCAGGCAGCAGTGACCAGGCAGCAGTGATCAGGCAGCAGTGATCAGGCAGCAGTGACCAGGCAGCGGTGACCATGCAGCAGTGACTAGCCGGCAGTGACCAGGCAGCATCTGTGATGGTAGTACCATTAGTACTTGTGTGTGTGTGTGTGTGTGTGTGTGTGTGTGTGTGTGTGTGTGTGTGTGTGTGTGTGTGTGTGTGTGTGTGTGTGTGTGTGTGTGTGTGTGTGTTATTCACATCCACACCATCAATCTTTCAACTCTAGCTATCTCAAATATTCACCTGACTCACTTCCCTCAACTTTTGCTCATTCCAACTCACTCAATTCTCCAATGTTGATCTGTTAAAAGTGCCAGACTCTCCAGGTCTTCTTTCCCCAAACTTCAACTGGTCGACAACAGCAGTTTGTGAAGGTCGTTGGTAACGGTACCCTGCCCAGTTATTATTATTATTATTATTATTATTATTATTATTATTATTATTATTATTATTATTATTATTATTATTATTATTATTATTATTATTATTATTATTGTCATTATCATCATCAATTGTATACAAGTGCTGCAGCTAACAAGGCTTCGTCTCGAAGAAGGGAACAGCAACAACTCCTTGGATCAAGAGCCGCTTCACCGCCAAGACGTCAGTCCTCGGGAGGGGACCAACAGCACACTGGAGCCGAACACGTCCCAAACAGGAGTGAAGGAGGGAAGGGGGGGAGCGGAGCGGGGGGGGGGTGACACCGGAGAGAGTGTGTGGAGGGGCAACCTGCCCTCCCCCCTCCATATTGAAGGGCCATTAAACGCGAGAGGCATTTTCTTTTTTTTTTAGAGACATTAAAAAGTGAGCTAGCTTCAGCCTTGCTTCTAATACCTCTCTCTCTCTCTCTCTCTCTCTCTCTCTCTCTCTCTCTCTCTCTCTCTCTTCTCTCTCTCTCCTCCTCTCTCTCTCTCTCTCTCTCTCTCTCTCTCTCTCTCTCTCTCTCTCTCTCTCTCTCTCTCTCAAAGAGGTATTTTGTGCATTTGAGAACACTGGCGAGTTACGCCTCTCGTGGCCAGTGTTAAACCCAACGCCACCTGCGTTGGTTTATTAGGTTAAGAGGTTTTATGACTGCATGTCACCTGTACACACACTACACCACCACTAACACACTACCCACCACTAACAACCACTAACACCACCCTAACACCCACACCACCCTACACACCAAACCACACCACCACTAACACCACCACAACACCACCACAACACCACCACTAACCCCAACACCACTACAACCAACCCCCCACTCACACCCACCCAACACCCAAACACCCCACTCAAACACACCACTAACACCACCACTACCCACAACACCACCACTAACACCACCACTAACACCACCACTAACACACCACTAAACACCACCACTAACACCACCACTAACACCACCACTAACACCACCACTAACACCACCACTAACACCACCACTAACACCACCACTAACACCACCACTAACACACCACTAACCCACTACACCCACTAACACCACCACTAACCACAACACCACCCCACTAACCCCCACAACCCACCACTAACACCACCACTAACACCACCACTAACACACCACTAACACACCACACACCACCACTAACACCACCACTAACCCCCTAACACCACCACTAACACCACCACTAACACCACCACTAACACCACCACTAACACCACCACTAACACCCACCACTAACACACCACTAACACCACACACTAACACCACCACTACACCACACTACACCACCACTAACACCACCACTAACACCACCACTAACACACCACTAACACCACCTACACACCAACCACCACTAACACCACCACTAACACCACCACACCCCATAACACAACCACTAACACCACCACTAACACCACCACTAACACCAACCACTAACACCACCACTAACACCACCACTAACACCACCACTAACACACCACTAACACCACCACTAACACCACCACTAACACCACCACTAACACCACTAAACACCACTAACACCACCACTAACACCACCACTAACACCACCACTAACACACCACTAACACCACCACTACACCACCACTAACACCACCACTAACACCACCACTAACACCACCACTAACACCACCACTAACACATCACAAACACACCAAACCACTAACACCACCACTAACACCACCACTAACACCACCACTAACACCACCACTAACACCACCACTAACATCACCACTAACACCACCACTAACACACCACTAACACCACCACTAACACCACCACTAACAACACCACTAACACACACAACACTAACACTAACCACTAAAAAACACCACTAACCCCACCACTAACACCACCACTAACACCACCACTAACACCACCACTAACACCACCACTACACCACCACTAACACCACCACTAACACCACCACTAACACCACCACTAACACCACTACACCACCACTAACACCACCACTAACACCACCACTAACACACCACTAACAACCACTAAACACCACCACTACACACACACTAACACCACCACAAACACACACTACACACTAACACACCACCACTAACACAACACCACTAACACCCCCACACTAACACCACCACTAACAACCCACCCACTAACACACCACCACTAACACCACCACTAACACCACCACACAACACACTAACACTAACACACCACTAACACCCACACATAACACCACCACTAACACCACTAACAACAAACCACTAACACCACCACTAACACCACCACTAACACCCACCCCACTAACACCACCACTACACCACCACTAACACCACACACACTAAACACCACTACACCACCACTAACACACACTAACACACCACTAACACCACCACAAACACTAACACTAACACCACTAACACCACCACAAACACACTACACTAACCACCCTAACACACAACACTCACAACCACTAAACCACCACTAACACCACTAACACCACCACTAACACCACCACTAACACCACCACTAACATCACCACTAACACCCCCACTAACACCACCACTAACATCACCACTAACACCACCACTAACACCACTAACACCACCACTAACACCACCACTAACATCACCACTAACACCACCACTAACACCACTAACACCACCACTATCACCACCACTAACATCACCACTAACACCACCACTAACACCACCACTAACATCACCACTAACATCACCACTAACACCACCACTAACACCACTAACACCACCACTAACACCACCACTAACACCACCACAAACACTAACACTAACACCACCACAAACACCACCACTAACACCACTAACAACACCACTAACACCGCCACTATCACCACCACTAACACCACCACTAACACCACCACTAACACCACCACAAACACTAACACTAACACCACTAATACCACCACAAACACTAACACTAACACCACTAACACCACCACAAACACCACTACTAACACCACTAACACCACCACTAACATCGCCACTATCACCACCACTAACACCACCACTAACACCACTAACACCACCACTAACACCACTAACACCACCACTAACATCACCACTAACACCACCACTAACACCACTAACACCACCACTAACACCACCACTAACACCCCACAAGATCAATATCCCACACATTTGGAAAGTGTCCAGCAGAGGACACACGAAGCCATCATTTTTACCAGACTGTCAGAACAGATCACTCAGTTTTATTTTTGCAGGTTCAGACCAGAGAAAAAGATTCATAAGAACAGCTGGAGCCCAACATTAATATCTGCCAGATGGGGAAGAGTGATATTGGGGGAGTGGCTAGCCTGCCCTGTCTATCCTGTCCTGGCTTGCTTGCCCTATCTATCCTGCCCTGTCTATCCTGTCCTGGCTAGCCTGTCCTGGCTAGCCTGTCCTGGCTAGCCTGCCCTGTCTATCCTGTCCTGGCTATCCTGTCCTGGCTAGCCTGTCCTGTCTAGCCTGTCCTGTCTAGCCTGTCCTGGCTAGCCTGTCCTGGCTAGCCTGCTCTATTTGTCGTGTCCGGTCTGTCATGTCCTGGCTAGCCTGCTCTATCTATCATGTCCTGTCTATCCTGTCCTGGCTAGCCTGCTCTATCTATCATGTCCTGTCTATCCTGTCCTGGCTAGCCTGCTCTATCTATCGTGTCCTGTCTATCCTGTCCTGGCTAGCCTGCCCTATCTATCGTGTCCTGTCTATCCTGTCCTAGCTAGCTTTCCCTATCTATCGTGTCCTGTCTGTCCTGTCCTGGCTAGCCTGCCCTATCTATCATGTCCTGACTATCCTGTCCTGGCTAGCCTGCCCTATCTATCGTGTCCTGTCTATCCTGTCCTATCTATCCCACCCTGTCTATCCCACCCTGTCTATCCCACCCTGTCTATCCCACCCTCTCTATCCCACCCAGTCTATCCTGTCCTATCTATCCCACCCTGTCTATCCTGTCCTATCTATCCCACCCTGTCTATCCTGTCCTATCTATCCCACCCTGTCTATCCTGTCCTATCTATCCCGCCCTATCTATCCGCCCTGTCTATCACCACCCTGTCTATCCCACCTTGTCTATCCCCACCTGTCTATCCCACCCTGTCTATCCCCCTCTTATCCCACCCTGTCTATCCCACCCTGTCTATCCCACCCTGTCTATCCACCTGTCTATCCCACCCTGCCTATCCACTTGTCTATCCCACCCTGTCTATCCCACCCTCTCTATCCCACCTTGACTACCCACCCTGTCTATCCCACCCTGTCTATCCCACCCTGTCTATCCCACCCTGTCTATCCCACCTTGTCTATCCCACCCTGTCTATCCCACCCTGTCTATCCCACCCTGTCTATCCCACCCTGTCTATCCTGTCCTATCTATCCCACCCTGTCTATCCTGTCCTATCTATCCCACCCTGTCTATCCCACCCTGTCTATCCTGTCCTATCTATCCCACCCTGTCTATCCTGTCCTATCTATCCCGCCCTATCTATCCCGCCCTGTCTATCCCACCCTGTCTATCCCACCCTATCCTACCTTGTCTATCCCACCCTGTCTATCCCACCCTGTCTATCTCACCCTGTCTATCCCACCCTGTCTATCCCACCCTGTCTATCCCACCCTGTCTATCCCACCTGTCTATTCCACCCTGTCTATCCCACCTTGTCTATCCCACCCTGTCTATCCCACCCTGTCTATCCCACCTTGTCAATCCCACCTGTCTATCCCACCCTGTCTATCCCCTCACCCTGTCTATCCCACCCTGTCTATCCCCCCTGTCTATCCCACCCTGTCTATCCCACCTTGTCTATCCCACCCTGTCTATCCCACCCTGTCTATCCCACCCTGTCTATCCCACCTTGTCTATCCCACCTGTTTATCCCACCCTGTCTATCCACCCTGTTTATCCCACCCTGTCTATCCCACCCTGTCTATCCCACCTTGTCTATCCCACCCTGTCTATCCCACCTTGTCTATCCCACCCTGTCTATCCCACCCTGTCTATCCCACCTTGTCTATCCCACCCTGTCTATCCCACCCTGTCTATCCCACCCTGTCTATCCCACCTTGTCTATCCCACCCTGTCTATCCCACCCTGTCTATCCCACCCTGTCTATCCCACCCTGTCTATCCCACCTTGTCTATCCCACCCTGTCTATCCCACCATCTGTCTATCCCACCCTGTCTATCCCACCCTGTCTATCACCCCACCCTGTCTATCCCACCCTGTCTATCCCACCTGTCTATCCCACCCTGTCTATCCCACCTTGTCTATCCCACCCTGTTTATCCCACCCTGTCTATCCCACCCTGTTTATCCCACCTGTCTATCCCACCCTGTCTATCCCACCTTAGTCTATCCACCCTGTCTATCCCACCTTGTCAATCCCACCCTGTTATCCCACCCTGTCTATCCCGACCACTGTCTATCCCACCCTGTCTATCCCACCCTGTCTATCCCACCCTGTCTATCCCCCCACCACTGTCTATCCCACCTTGTCTATCCCACCCTGTCTATCCCACCCTGTTTATCCCAACCCTGTCTATCCCACCCTGTCTATCCCACCCTGTCTATCCCACCTTGTCTATCCCACCCTGTCTATCCACCCTGTCTATCCCACCCTGTTATCCCACCCTGTCTATCCCGCCCTATCTATCCCGCCCTGTCTATCCCACCCTGTCTATCCCACCCTATCCCTACCTTGTCTATCCCCACCACTGTCTATCCACCCTGTCTATCCCACCCTGTCTATCCCACCCTGTCTATCCCACCTGTCTATCCCACCCTGTCTATCCCACCCTGTTTATCCCACCCTGTCTATCCCACCCTGTCTATCCCACCTGTCTATCCACCTTGTCTATCCCACCCCTCTGTCTATCCCTACCCCCTGTCTATCCCACCCTGTTTATCCCACCCTGTCTATCCACCCTTTCTATCCCGACCCTGTCTATCCCACCCTGTCTATCCCACCCTTATCCTACCTGTCTATCCCACCCTGTCTATCCCACCCTGTCTATCCCACCCTGTCTATCCCACCGTGTCTATCCCACCCTGTCTATCCCACCCTGTCTATCCCACCTGTCTATCCACCCTGTCTATCCCACCCTGTCTATCCCACCCTGTCTATCCACCCTGTCTATCCCACCCTGTCTATCCCACCCTGTCTATCCCACCTGTCTATCCCACCCTGTCTATCCCACCTTGTCTATCCCACCCTGTCTATCCCACCTGTTTATCCCACCCTGTCTATCCCACCCTGTCTATCACACCCTGTCTATCCCACCTTGTCTATCCCACCCTGTCTATCCCACCCTGTCTATCCCACCCTGTACACTTGTCTATCCCACCCTGTCTATCCACCGTTGTTCTATCCCACCCTGTCTATCCCACCCTGTCTATCCCACCTGTCTATCCCACCCTGTCTATCCCACCCTGTCTATCCCACCCTGTCTATCCCACCCTGTCTATCCCACCGTGTCTATCCACACCTGTCTATCCCACCCTGTCTATCCCACCCTGTCTATCCCACCCTGTCTATCCCACCCTGTCTATCCCACCCTGTCTATCCCACCCTGTCTATCCCACCGTGTCTATTCCCACCCTGTCTATCCCACCCTGTCTATCCCACCTGTCTATCCCACCCTGTCTATCCCACCCTGTCTATCCCACCCTGTCTATCCCACCCTGTCTATCCCACCCTGTCTATCCCACCCCTGTCTATCCCACCCTGTCTTCCCACCCTGTCTATCCCACCCTGTCTATCCCACCCTGTCTATCCCACCCTGTCTATCCCACCCTGTCTATCCCACCCTGTCTATCCCACCCTGTCTATCCCACCCTGTCTATCCCCCACCTTGTCTATCCCACCCTGTCTATCCCACCCTGTTTATCCACCCTGTCTATCCCACCCTGTCTATCCCACCCTGTCTCTCCCACCTTGTCTATCCCACCCTGTCTATCCCACCCTGTCTATCCCACCCTGTCTATCCCACCCTGTCTATCCCACCCTGTCTATCCCACCTTGTCTATCCCACCCTTGTCTATCCCACCCTGTTTTATCCCACCCTGTCTATCACCTCCCTGTCTATCCCACCCTGTCTATCCCACCTTGTCTATCCCACCCTGTCTATCCCACCCTGTCTATCCCACCCTGTCTATCCCACCCTGTCTATCCCACCGTGTCTATCCCCACCCTGTCTATCCCACCCTGTCTATCCCACCCTGTCTATCCCACCCTGTCTATCCCCACCCTGTCTATCCCACCTGTCTATCCCACCGTGTCTATCCCACCCTGTCTATCCCACCCTGTCTATCCCACCCGTTCTATCCCACCCTGTCTATCCCACCCTGTCTATCCCACCCTGTCTATCGCACCCTGTCTATCCCACCCTGTCTATCCCACCGTGTCTATCCCACCCTGTCTATCCCACCCTGTCTATCCCACCCTGTCTATCCCACCCTGTCTATCCCACCCTGTCTATCCCACCCTGTCTATCCCACCCTGTCTATCCCACCCTGTCTATCCCACCCTGTCTATCCCACCCTGTCTATCCCACCCTGTCTATCCCACCCTGTCTATCCACACCTGTCTATCCACCTGTCTATCCCACCCTGTCTATCCCACCCTGTCTATCCCACCCTGTCTATCCCACCCTGTCTATCCCACCGTGTCTATCCCACCCTGTCTATCCCACCTGTTATCCCACCCTGTCTATCCCACCCTGTCTATCCCACCTGTCTATCCCACCTGTCTATCCACCCTGTCTATCCCACCCTGTCTATCCCACCGTGTCTATCCCACCCTGTCTATCCACCCTGTCTATCCCACCCTGTCTATCCCACCCTGTCTATCCCACCCTGTCTATCCCACCCTGTCTATCCCACCCTGTCTATCCCACCCTGTCTATCCCACCCTGTCTATCCCACCCTGTCTATCCCACCCTGTCTATCCCACCCTGTCTATCCCACCCTGTCTATCCCACCCTGTCTATCCACCCTGTCTATCCACACCTGTCTATCCCACCCTGTCTATCCCACCCTGTCTATCCCACCGCCCTGAAAGTTCCAAGTGTTTCTGTCCGAGAATAAAAGTTTTAATGGAAGATCCAAAATAAATTCTTTTTAAGTTCTCAGCTGCGCATCAAGTTTTTTTTTTTTAATAAATCTAATGAATGAAAATTTTAACAAATGGAAAAACAGGATTTAAAAAAAAGAAAAATCTAACTTCAAATTCCCCCCCCCCCTTTAAAAGTAACTTTCAAGTTTCGAAAAAATCTAACTTCAAAATTTCTTCAAAATCTAAGTTCAAATTTTTTTCAAAATCTAACTTCAAAATTTCTTCAAAATCTAAGTTCAAAATTTCTTCAAAATCTAAGTTCAAAATTTCTTCAAAATCTAAGTTCAAAATTTCTTCAAAATCTAACTTCAAAATTTCTTCAAAATCTAAGTTCAAAATTTCTTCAAAATCTAACTTCAAAATTTCAGCAGATTTAGCATCAAAGTATCAAGGAGGATACATTGATCTGAACGGAGGGCTCTTGATCCAAGGAACTGGAGCTGCACATTCCCTCTGCCACTTATCCACAGTCCTTATATATTTATCCAGCAACTCAGTCCATTTATCCAGCAACTCAGTCCATTTATCCAGCGACTCAGTCCATTTATCCAGCAATCAGTCCATTTATCCAACAGTCAGTCCATTTATCCAGCACTCAGTCCATTTATCCAGCAGTCAGTCCATTTATCCAACAGTCAGTCCATTTATCCAGCACTCAGTCCATTTATCCAGCACTCAGTCCATTTATCCAGCGACTCAG
This sequence comes from Cherax quadricarinatus, assembly GCF_026875155.1. Classification (NCBI taxonomy): domain Eukaryota; kingdom Metazoa; phylum Arthropoda; class Malacostraca; order Decapoda; family Parastacidae; genus Cherax; species Cherax quadricarinatus. The sequence continues at coordinate 82,548,636 of NC_069403.1, forward strand.
TCCATTTACCCAGCAGTCAGTCCATTTATCCAACAGTCAGTCCATTTATCCAACAGTCAGTCCATTTATCCAGCACTCAGTCCATTTATCCAGCAACTCAGTCCATTTATCAAGCAATCAGTCCATTTATCCAGCAACTCAGTCCATTTATCCAGCAATCAGTCCATTTATCCAGCAACTCAGTCCATTTATCAAGCAATCAGTCCATTTATCCAGCAACTCAGTCCATTTATCAAGCAATCAGTCCATTTATCCAGCAACTCAGTCCATTTATCAAGCAATCAGTCCATTTACCCAGCAGTCAGTCCATTTATCCAACAGTCAGTCCATTTATCCAGCAGTCAGTCCATTTATCCAACAGTCAGTCCATTTATCCAGCGACTCAGTCCATTTACCTAGCACTCAGTCCATTTATCCAGCACTCAGTCCATTTATCCAGCAGTCAGTCCATTTATCCAACAGTCAGTCCATTTATCCAGCACTCAGTCCATTTATCCAGCGACTCAGTCCATTTACCTAGCACTCAGTCCATTTATCCAGCACTCAGTCCATTTATCCAGCGACTCAGTCCATTTATCCAACAGTCAGTCCATTTATCCAGCACTCAGTCCATTTATCCAGCACTCAGTCCATTTATCCAGCGACTCAGTCCATTTATCCAACAGTCAGTCCATTTATCCAGCAGTCAGTCCATTTATCCAACAGTCAGTCCATTTATCCAGCAGTCAGTCCATTTATCCAACAGTCAGTCCATTTATCCAGCAGTCAGTCCATTTATCCAGCGACTCAGTCCATTTATCCAGCAACTCAGTCCATTTATCCAACAGTCAGTCCATTTATCCAGCAGTCAGTCCATTTATCCAGCAACTCAGTCCATTTATCCAGCGACTCAGTCCATTTATCCAGCAGTCAGTCCATTTATCCAACAGTCAGTCCATTTATCCAGCAGTCAGTCCATTTATCCATCAGTCAGTCCATTTATTCAGCAGCTCAGTCCATTTATCCAGCAACTCAGTCCATTTATCCAGCAACTCAGTCCATTTATCCAGCAACTCAGTCCATTTATCCAGCGACTCAGTCCATTTACCCAGCACTCAGTCCATTTATCCAGCGACTCAGTCCATTTACCCAGCGACTCAGTCCATTTATCCAGCAGTCAGTCCATTTATCCAACAGTCAGTCCATTTATCCAGCAGTCAGTCCATTTATCCAACAGTCAGTCCATTTATCCAACAGTCAGTCCATTTATCCAGCACTCAGTCCATTTATCCAGCAACTCAGTTCATTTATCCAGCGACTCAGTCTATTTATCCAGCGACTCAGTCTATTTATCCAGCAACTCAGTCCATTTATCCAGCTACTCAGTCCATTTATCCAGCAACTCAGTCCATTTATCCAGTGACTCAGTCCATTGATCCAGCACTCAGTCCATTTATCCAGCGACTCAGTCCATTTATCCAGCAACTCAGTCCATTTATCCAGCGACTCAGTCTATTTATCCAGCAACTCAGTCCATTTATCAAGCAACTCAGTCCATTTATCCAGCAACTCAGTACAATTATCCGGCAATATAGCATCATCTATATAAGAGGTCAAAGTCTGTCACGTATATAAATTTTTTTCACAGTCACAATTGAAGACAGTTATGGAGGCCATTTATTCCGGCCATTTATTTGGGAGTGAAGAGGCCATTTGTGGCGTAATGTTTCCTCAATAAATGTCTTGAGGGAGACACATATGTCTGTATGTATCAGTACGTAGCTTGGTGTACACGGAGCAGTGACGTAACACAGTCTTGGTTACTGTTACGTTGTACACGGAGCAGTGACGTAGCACAGTCTTGGTTACTGTTACGTTGTACACGGAGCAGTGACGTAGCACAGTCTTGGTTACTGTTACGTTGTACACGGAGCAGTGACGTAACACAGTCTTGGTTACTGTTACGTTGTGCACGGAGCAGTGACGTAACACAGTCTTGGTTACTGTTACGTTGTACACGGAGCAGTGACGTAACACAGTCTTGGTTACTGTTACGTTGTACACGGAGCAGTGACGTAACACAGTCTTGGTTACTGTTACGTTGTACACGGAGCAGTATTGTAAATGTAACAGTCTTGGTTACTGTTACGTTGTATACGGAGCAGTGACGTAACACAGTCTTGGTTACTGTTACGTTGTACATGGAGCAGTGACGTAACACAGTCTTGGTTACTGTTACGTTGTACACGGAGCAGTGACGTAGCACAGTCTTGGTTACTGTTACGTTGTACACGGAGCAGTGACGTAGCACAGTCTTGGTTACTGTTACGTTGTACACGGAGCAGTGACGTAATAGTCTTGGTTTCTGTTACGTTGTACACGGAGCAGTGACGTAGCACAGTCTTGGTTACTGTTACGTTGTACACGGAGCAGTGACGTAACACAGTCTTGGTTACTGTTACGTTGTACACGGAGCAGTGACGTAACAGTCTTGGTTACTGTTACGGTGTACACGGAGCAGTGACGTAACACAGTCTTGGTTACTGTTACGTTGTACACGGAGCAGTGACGTAACACAGTCTTGGTTACTGTTACGTTGTACACGGAGCAGTGACGTAACACAGTCTTGGTTACTGTTACGTTGTACACGGAAGCAGTGACGTAACACAGTCTTGGTTACTGTTACGTTGTACACGGAGCAGTGACGTAACACAGTCTTGGTTACTGTTACGTTGTACACGGAGCAGTGACGTAACACAGTCTTGGTTACTGTTACGTTGTGCACGGAGCAGTGACGTAACACAGTCTTGGTTACTGTTACGTTGTGCACGGAGCAGTGACGTAACACAGTCTTGGTTACTGTTACGTTGTACACGGAGCAGTGACGTAACAGTCTTGGTTACTGTTACGTTGTACACGGAGCAGTGACGCAACACAGTCTTGGTTACTGTTACGTTGTACACGGAGTAGTGACGTAACAGTCTTGGTTACTGTTACGTTGCACACGGAGCAGTAACGTAACAGTCTTAGTTACTGTTGCATTGTACACGGAGCAGTAACGTAACAGTCTTGGTTACTGTTACGTTGTACACGGAGCAGTAACGTAACAGTCTTGGTTACTGTTACGTTGTACACGGAGTAGTGACGTAACAGTCTTGGTTACTGTTACGCTCTACACGGAGCATTAACGTAACAGTCTTGGTTACTGTTACGTTGTACACGGAACAGTAACGTAACAATGTTAGTTACAGCCTCAGCAGCACCTCAGCTGGGGGCACAAGAGCGCCGCTAGACAGGTGGTTCGTCTCTGTCCACCACAGCTGACACAGCCTCGTAACACACTTGTGTTGCACCAGCATTTCGCTCACACTCCCATAGTTCCATAGCCTTGATGGTACTGGCTGGAGTTCCTCTCAACCAGTAAACAATGCAGTAAATCATCTTTACCCGAGAAATACAGGACGTTCACGGCCCTTTTCACCTGCATGAGGCCGTCTTTCAAAACACTAGGCTCCTCCATTTTCATTTGACACATCCACAATGAATGTAGCAGACACTGCTGCGCAAATTTTTACGGGAAAATCTGAAGATTCTCCGGCGGACAAGACAAATGGAAGTTCGATAACTTATTTTAGGCACACGTAACATTTCCTTGACCATCTGGAAAGAGGGTGACATTCTCTGGGAATGATTCGTTAAAGATAGTAGAAAGGGAGACGAGGGCAAGTGAGATGTCATTCGAGGTGAGTCGGTTTGTAAGATATCTGGTTTAAATTGTTGTTATTACTGTTGTGGTGGTGGTTGTAGGGGTTGTTGTAGTGATGGCTGTTGTAGTGGTGGTTGTGGTGATTTTGTTGTTGTGGTGGTGGTAGTTGTAACGATTGATATTGTGATGGTTGTAGTGGTGTTGTTGTGGTGGTGGTGATGGTGGTGGTAATGGTGGTGGTTATTATTACTGCATGAATCTATGGCAGACCTAAAATTACGTCCATTTTAGGATCACCAAGGCCAGATTTAAGACTCATACACAGGATACATACACTGAGAAGTATATTTCTCTCAGCGTATATACTCTGAGAGTCTACCTTAATCCCTGTTTTATGAATTAAAAGTATTCTTGAATGGTAAAGAAATGGTTACGTGCAGCCTTAAATGGCCTCTGGTGTGGCCGATAGCCTTTAAATCCCATCAACCAACCAACTCACAGATCTTACTAATGTGCCAGAAATGCGAGGCTCTGGCAGTGAGAGATGCCTCGGGAGGAGGCACTAAGGTAGAGATAACAGCAGCAGCAGCAGCAGCAGCAGCATAAAAGACGTAAGACTACTGCTGCTGCTGCTGCTGCTGCTGCTGCTGCTGCTGCTGCTGCTGCTGCTGCTGCTGCTGCTACTGCTGTTCTTGTTGCCCAGAAATTGAAGTCCCTGGGGCATCATGTCTGCTCAAAGGTTTTGCAAGTTCCAGACGAACGCATTTAGTATTAAAATTATGTATATTTTCTTACACGGCAGGATGGAGGATGGAAGTTTTGAGAGACGGTGCAGGATGGAAGTTTTCAGAGATGGTGTAGGATGGGAGATCTGAGAGACTAGAAAGGATGGAAGATTTAAGAAACGGTGCAGAATGGAAGGTCTGAGAAACGGTACAAGATGGAAGATTTTGTTTGGCCGAGTTCTTCTAAGTGTACGTATGGGTGCGATGTACAGCTAGGCCAAATCTACGATATATCCACTAAACATTCGCACGTCACATCAAACAAATGGAGATCTTGCCCAATAAACACCGCAACTATTCTTTCAGTGTTTATTGGGCGTTACACACTAAATTCTACTACGCGCTGACCACAATTATTATTATAATCAAGGGGGGAAGCGCTAAACCCGGAGGATTATACAGCGCCTGGGGGGGGATGTGGAAGGCATTCAGGCTTAATTCGGGGAACTGGAGCACAGATCCAATTCCCTAAATCAAGAGCCCCTCACCAACATCAAGGAACCTTCCTTGAGGGGCGCTGACCACAAACTAATGCTGATTTGGTGTTACTAGGCTAGTCGAGTACCCAGCCCCAGTTATGCTCTGTAATGCTGTACAGAATGCTGGTTAATATCGCCAGTAGAAAGACCTCTCACAGAGTAATACAAATATTAAACTAACCAAAGCAATAGGAAGGGAAATATGGAGAAAAACATTGTTTACACCGTGTCCAGATTTGAACACTTTTCGTAATTCTTATTTCAATGGATTTTTGTGCCAAAATAAGAGGTGTATGGGGGATATTTTTTCAAGAGGCCCGTATAATTATCTCAGGTCCACTTGGATGCTGTTGGTCTCGTAATTTTGTGAAGACTTCAAGAAAATAACTGTTGAAAATGTTAAGACTTTCTCTCCCATTGTCAGTCAGCTGCCAAGACTTCGTTCTCACTGAAAAAATTAATGAGACTTGCATACTAGTTAATAGAGTTATCGAAGTTTATTCCTTAGGTATCATTGAAAATGGGCTGGGCAAATACGTCTGTTAGTAGTCTTGGAGTTGAGAAGAACCTGCCTGGTATGGGCCAATAGGCTTGCTGCAGTATTCATCCTCTCTTATGTAACCGGTGATCAACCTCACGACGTTAAGCGGGTGCACAAGAACTCAAGAAATCGTAATGACACGATTGCAAACAAACCATACCCCCGGCCGGGATTGAACGCGACGAGCTGGAGTTTTGAGACTCTATGACCGCGGGTTCAATCCCGGCCGGGGGTATGGTTTGGTGCACAAGAAGTCAGGCCAGCAGCTATAACTCGACTCCTATAAGCACAATAAGTTAAGTACACAGCATTTATTGCTGAAAGACGCAGCAGCTCTACACAGAGAGGAAGTAACACGCCATTGATTCTCGATATATGTTAATTGTCCTTCACTAAGCTCTGTAATGTCCCAGTATTGGTTGTCATCATTCACATGACCTTTTCTTTTGGAGTAGGCCTTTCTAAGCCCACATCACTATAGTTATATTACTTCAATAATACAGTTTGATCCATGGAAGTGAAGCAGTCGATATCACTGTATAAACTCCGGGAGTTTGCATTACGTAAAGGGAAGGGGGTAAAAGGGAAGGAGGTAAAGCTGAAGGGGGTAAGAGGAAAGGGGAAAATATATAATATATATATAATATATATAATATAATATATATAAATATATATATATATATATATATATATATATATATATATATATATATATATATATATTATATATATATATATATATATATATATATATATATATATATATATATATTTATATATAATATTAATATATATATATATATATATATAAATATTATATATATATATTATAAATATATATATACATACACAGCGCAAAGTTTTTTCAAATGCAATTGAATAAATGCATAGAAAATGTATAACATGTACTATGAATGCCCTTTCAAGTGGTCTTTAATTTTGAAAGCATTTCTCAATCGCCTTTAGAAAAAAATCTCACTTGGTAGAGGAACTTCCTAAGAGCTCTGTTACATCACATGATGTGTGCTTCCACATGATGTGTACTTCAACATGATGTGTACTTCATCATGATGTGTACTTCAACATGATGTGTACTTCAACATGATGTGTACTTCAACATGATGTGTACTTCAACATGATGTGTACTTCAACATGATGTGTACTTCAACATGATGTGAACTTCAACATGATGTGTAATTCAACATGATGTGAGCTTCAACATGATGTGAGCTTCAACATGATGTGTACTTCAACATGATGTGAGCTTCAACATGATGTGTACTTCAACATGATGTGAGCTTCAACATGATGTGTACTTCAACATGATGTATACTTCAACATGATGTGAGCTTCAACATGATGTGTACTTCAACATGATGTGAGCTTCAACATGATGTGTACTTCAACATGATGTGAGCTTCAACATGATGTGTACTTCAACATGATGTGTACTTCAACATGATGTGTACTTCAACATGATGTGTACTTCAACATGATGTGTACTTCAACATGATGTGAGCTTCAACATGATGTGTACTTCAACATGATGTGAGCTTCAACATGATGTGAGCTTCAACATGATGTGAGCTTCAACATGATGTGTACTTCAACATGATGTGTACTTCAACATGATGTGTACTTCAACATGATGTGTACTTCAACATGATGTGTACTTCAACATGATGTGTACTTCAACATGATGTGTACTTCAACATGATGTGTACTTCAACATGATGTGTACTTCAACATGATGTGAGCTTCAACATGATGTGTACTTCAACATGATGTGTACTTCAACATGATGTGAGCTTCAACATGATGTGAGCTTCAACATGATGTGTACTTCAACATGATGTGTACTTCAACATGATGTGTACTTCAACATGATGTGAGCTTCAACATGATGTGTACTTCAACATGATGTGTACTTCAACATGATGTGTACTTCAACATGATGTGTGCTTCAACATGATGTGAGCTTCAACATGATGTGTACTTCAACATGATGTGTGCTTCAACATGATGTGTACTTCAACAAATGCGATGTGTGCTTCAACATGATGTGAGCTTCAACATGATGTGTACTTCAACATGATGTGTGCTTCAACATGATGTGTACTTCAACATGATGTGTACTTCAACATGATGTGTACTTCAACATGATGTGAGCTTCAACATGATGTGTACTTCAACATGATGTGAGCTTCAACATGATGTGTACTTCAACATGATGTGTACTTCAACATGATGTGTACTTCAACATGATGTGTGCTTCAACATGATGTGTACTTCAACATGATGTGTACTTCAACATGATGTGTACTTCAACATGATGTGAGCTTCAACATGATGTGTACTTCAACATGATGTGTACTTCAACATGATGTGTGCTGCAACATGATGTGTGCTTCAACATGATGTGAGCTTCAATATGATGTGTACTTCAACATGATGTGTACTTCAACATGATGTGTACTTCAACATGATGTGTACTTCAACATGATGTGTACTTCAACATGATGTGTACTTCAACATGATGTGTACTTCAACATGATGTGTGCTTCAACATGATGTGAGCTTCAACATGATGTGTACTTCAACATGATGTGTGCTTCAACATGATGTGTGCTGCAACATGATGTGTGCTTCAACATGATGTGTACTTCAACATGATGTGTACTTCAACATGATGTGTACTTCAACATGATGTGTGCTGCAACATGATGTGTACTTCAACATGATGTGTACTTCAACATGATGTGTACTTCAACATGATGTGTGCTTCAACATGATGTGTGCTGCAACATGATGTGTACTTCAACTTGATGTGTACTTCAACATGATGTGTACTTCAACATGATGTGTGCTTCAACATGATGTGTGCTGCAACATGATGTGTGCTTCAACATGATGTGTACTTCAACATGATGTGTACTTCAACATGATGTGTGCTTCAACATGATGTGTACTTCAACATGATGTGAGCTTCAACATGATGTGAGCTTCAACATGATGTGAGCTTCAACATGATGTGAGCTTCAACATGATGTGAGCTTCAACATGATGTGAGCTTCAACATGATGTGTATTTCAACATGATGTGTGCTTCAACATGATGTGAGCTTCAACATGATGTGAGCTTCAGTATGATGTGTACTTCAACATGATGTGTACTTCAACATGATGTGTACTTCAACATGATGTGAGCTTCAATATGATGTGAGCTTCAACATGATGTGTACTTCAACATGATGTGAGCTTCAACATGATGTGAGCTTCAACATGATGTGAGCTTCAACATGATGTGTACTTCAACATGATGTGTACTTCAACATGATGTGTACTTCAACATGATGTGAGCTTCAATATGATGTGTACTTCAACATGATGTGTACTTCAACATGATGTGTACTTCAACATGATGTGAGCTTCAACATGATGTGAGCTTCAACATGATGTGTACTTCAACATGATGTGAGCTTCAACATGATGTGTACTTCAACATGATGTGAGCTTCAACATGATGTGTACTTCAACATGATGTGTACTTCAACATGATGTGAGCTTCAACATGATGTGAGCTTCAGTATGATGTGTACTTCAACATGATGTGTACTTCAACATGATGTGAGCTTCAACATGATGTGTGCTTCAACATGATGTGTGCTTCAACATGATGTGAGCTTCAACATGATGTGTACTTCAACATGATGTGAGCTTCAACATGATGTGAGCTTCAACATGATGTGAGCTTCAACATGATGTGTACTTCAACATGATGTGAGCTTCAACATGATGTGAGCTTCAACATGATGTGTGCTTCAACATGATGTATAATTCAACATGATGTGAGCTTCAACATGATGTGTACTTCAACATGATGTGTACTTCAACATGATGTGTACTTCAACATGATGTGTACTTCAACATGATGTGTGCTTCAACATGATGTGTACTTCAACATGATGTGTACTTCAACATGATGTGAGCTTCAACATGATGTGAGCTTCAACATGATGTGTGCTTCAACATGATGTGAGCTTCAACATGATGTGTACTTCAACATGATGTGTGCTTCAACATGATGTGAGCTTCAACATGATGTGTGCTTCAACATGATGTGTACTTCAACATGATGTGAGCTTCAACATGATGTGTGCTTCAACATGATGTGAGCTTCAACATGATGTGTGCTTCAACATGATGTGTACTTCAACATGATGTGAGCTTCAACATGATGTGAGCTTCAACATGATGTGAGCTTCAACATGATGTGTGCTTCAACATGATGTGTACTTCAACATGATGTGAGCTTCAACATGATGTGTGCTTCAACATGATGTGAGCTTCAACATGATGTGTACTTCAACATGATGTGAGCTTCAACAATGAGTGTGCTTCAACATGATGTGTGCTTCAACATGATGTGAGCTTCAACATGATGTGTGCTTCAACATGATGTGTACTTCAACATGATGTGAGCTTCAACATGATGTGAGCTTCAACATGATGTGTACTTCAACATGATGTGTACTTCAACATGATGTGTACTTCAACATGATGTGAGCTTCAACATGATGTGAGCTTCAACATGATGTGAGCTTCAACATGGTGTGTACTTCAACATGATGTGAGCTTCAACATGATGTGTGCTTCAACATGATGTGTACTTCAACATGATGTGTACTTCAACATGATGTGTACTTCAACATGATGTGTACTTCAACATGATGTGTACTTCAACATGATGTGCTTCAACATGATGTGTACTTCAACATGATGTGTGCTTCAACATGATGTGTACTTCAACATGATGTGTACTTCAACATGATGTGAGCTTCAACATGATGTGAGCTTCAACATGATGTGTGCTTCAACATGATGTGAGCTTCAACATGATGTACTCAACATGATGTGTACTTCAACATGATGTGAGCTTCAACATGATGTGTGCTTCAACATGATGTACTTCAACATGATGTGACTTCAACATGATGTGTGCTTCTAACATGATGTGTAGCTTCAACATGAGTTTGTACTTCAACATGATGTGAGCTTCAACATGATGTGTGGCTTCAACATGATGTGTGCTTCAACATGATGTGTACTTCAACATGATGTGAGCTTCAACATGATGTGTACTTCAACATGAGTGTAGCTTCAACATGATGTGTAGCTTCAACATGATGTGTGCTTCAACATGATGGTACTTCAACATGATGTGTACTTCAACATGATGTGTAGCTTCAACATGATGTGTACTTCAACATGATGTGTACTTCAACATGATGTGTACTTCAACATGATGTGTACTTCAACATGATGTGTACTTCAACATGATGTGTACTTCAACATGATGTGAGCTTCAACATGATGTGTACTTCAACATGATGTGAGCTTCAATATGATGTGTACTTCAACATGATGTGTACTTCATCATGATGTGTACTTCAACATGATGTGAGCTTCAATATGATGTGTACTTCAACATGATGTGTACTTCATCATGATGTGTACTTCAACATGATGTGTACTTCAACATGATGTGTACTTCAACATGATGTGTACTTCAACATGATGTGTACTTCAACATGATGTGTACTTCAACATGATGTGTACTTCAACATGATGTGAGCTTCAACATGATGTGTACTTCAACATGATGTGTACTTCAACATGATGTTACTTCAACATGATGTGTACTTCAACATGATGTGTACTTCAACATGATGTGTACTTCAACATGATGTGAGTACTTCAACATGATGTGAGCTTCAACATGATGTGTACTTCAACATGATGTGTACTTCAACATGATGTGTACTTCAACATGATGTGTACTTCAACATGATGTGTACTTCAACATGATGTGTACTTCAACATGATGTGTACTTCAACATGATGTGTACTTCAACATGATGTGTACTTCAACATGATGTGTACTTCAACATGATGTGAGCTTCAACATGATGTGAGCTTCAACATGATGTGTACTTCAACATGATGTGTACTTCAACATGATGTGTACTTCAACATGATGTGTACTTCAACATGATGTGTACTTCAACATGATGTGTACTTCAACATGATGTGTACTTCAACATGATGTGTACTTCAACATGATGTGTAGCTTCAACATGGATGTGTAGCTTCAACATGATGTGTACTTCAACATGATGTGTACTTCAACATGATGTGTACTTCAACATGATGTGTGCTTCAACATGATGTGTACTTCAACATATGATGTGTACTTCAACATGATGTGTACTTCAACATGATGGTACTTCAACATGATGTGTACTTCAACATGATGTGTACTTCAACATGATGTGTGCTTCAACATGATGTGTAGCTTCAACATGATGTGTACCTAGTCTTCAACATGATGTGTACTTCAACATGATTGTGTACTTCAACATGATGTGTACTTCAACATGATGTGTACTTCAACATGATGTGTACTTCAACATGATGTGTACTTCAACATGATGTGTACTTCAACATGATGTGTACTTCAACATGATGTGTACTTCAACATGATGTGTACTTCAACATGATGTACTTCAACATGATGTGTACTTCAACATGATGTTACTTCAACATGATGTGTACTTCAACATGATGTGTACTTCAACATGATGTGTACTTCAACATGATGTGTACTTCAACATGATGTGTACTTCAACATGATGTGCTTCAAGCATGATTGTAGCTTCAACAGAGTGAGGAACTTCAACATGTGAGTACTCAAATTGATGTGTAAACTTCAACAATAGAATGTGAGTTGAAGGATGGGACTCTCATGACTGTGACTTCAGCGAGAGTGTGGAAACTTGAGGACCTGATGTACTACAGACTGGACGTATTAGACATCTGTGTACTTACATGATGAGCTTGTGAATAATGGGACTCAGGGACTCTGTGGACGTGTGGACTCATGTGGACTGTGGACATGTGGACTCTGTGTGACCTGTGGACTACTGTGGAGTTGAACATTGATTTGTACTTGACATGTAGTGTGTACTGTGGACAATGTATGGTGTATCTACAACTTGTGTGTATCATACAATCTGTTGTGTATCTCACTTTTGTGATATCTTACACTCTGTTGGTGATATCTACACTCTGTGGTGATATCTACACTCTGTTGGTGATATCACACTTGTTGGTGATATCTACACTCTGTTGGTGATATCTACACTCTGTTGGTGATATCTACACTCTGTTGGTGATATCTACACTCTGTTGGTGATATCTACACTCTCTTGTGATAATCTAACTCTGTTGGTGATATCTACACTCTGTTGGTGATATCTACACTCTTGTAGGTGATATCTACACTCTGTTGGTGATATCTACACTCTGTGTGATATCTACACTCTGTTGGTGATACTACACTCTGTGGTGATATCTACACTCTGTTGGTGATATCTACACTCTGTTGGTGATATCTACACTCTGTGGTGATATCTACACTCTGTAGGTGATATCTACACTCTGTTGGTGATATCTACACTCTGTTGGTGATATCTACACTCTGTTGGTGATATCTACACTCTGTGGTGATATCTACACTCTGTTGGTGATATCTACACTCTGTTGGTGATATCTACACTCTGTTGGTGATATCTACACTCTGTTGGTGATATCTACACTCTGTTGGTGATATCTACACTCTGTAGGTGATATCTACACTCTGTTGGTGATATCTACACTCTGTTGGTGATATCTACACTCTGTGGTGATATCTACACTCTGTTGGTGATATCTACACTCTGTTGGTGATATCTACACTCTGTTGGTGATATCTACACTCTGTATGGTGATATCTACACTCTGTTGGTGATATCTACACTCTGTTGGTGATATCTACACTCTGTTGGTGATATCTACACTCTGTTGGTGATATCTACACTCTGTTGGTGATATCTACACTCTGTTGGTGATATCTACACTCTGTTGGTGATATCTACACTCTGTTGGTGATACTACACTCTGTAGGTGATATCTACACTCTGTTGGTGATATCTACACTCTGTTGGTGATATCTACACTCTGTGGTGATATCTACACTCTGTGGTGATATCTACACTCTGTTGGTGATATCTACACTCTGTAGGTGATATCTACACTCTGTTGGTGATATCTACACTCTGTTGGTGATATCTACACTCTGTAGGTGATATCTACACTCTGTTGGTGATATCTACACTCTGTTGGTGATATCTACACTCTGTTGGTGATATCTACACTCTGTTGGTGATACCTACACTCTGTAGGTGATATCTACACTCTGTAGGTGATATCTACACTCTGTTGGTGATACCTACACTCTGTAGGTGATATCTACACTCTGTTGGTGATATCTACACTCTGTAGGTGATATCTACACTCTGTTGGTGATATCTACACTCTGTTGGTGATACCTACACTCTGTAGGTGATATCTACACTCTGTAGGTGATATCTACACTCTGTTGGTGATATCTACACTCTGTAGGTGATATCTACACTCTGTTGGTGATACCTACACTCTGTAGGTGATATCTACACTCTGTTGGTGATATCTACACTCTGTTGGTGATATCTACACTCTGTAGGTGATATCTACACTCTGTAGGTGATATCTACACTCTGTTGGTGATATCTACACTCTGTAGGTGATATATACACTCTGTTGGTGATACCTACACTCTGTAGGTGATATCTACACTCTGTTGGTGATATCTACACTCTGTAGGTGATATCTACACTCTGTGGTGATACTACACTCTGTAGGTGATATCTACACTCTGTTGGTGATATCTACACTCTGTAGGTGATATCTACACTCTGTAGGTGATATCTACACTCTGTTGGTGATACCTACACTCTGTTAGTGATATCTACACTCTGTTGGTGATACCTACACTCTGTTAGGTGATATACTACACTCTGTAGGTGATATCTACACTCTGTTGGTGATACCTACACTCTGTTAGTGATATCTACACTCTGTTAGTGATATCTACACTCTGTTGGTGATACCTACACTCTGTTAGTGATATCTACACTCTGTTGGTGATATCTACACTCTGTTGGTGATACCTACACACTGTTAGTGATATCTACACTCTGTTGGTGATACCTACACTCTGTTGGTGATATCTACACTCTGTTGGTGATACCTACACTCTGTTGGTGATACCTACACTCTGTTGGTGATATCTACACTCTGTTGGTGATACCTACACTCTGTTTTTGATATATACGCTCTGTTGGTGATATCTACACTCTGTTGGTGATATCTACACTCTGTAGGTGATATCTACACTCTGTTGGTGATACCTACACTCTGTTGGTGATATCTACAATCTGTAGGTGATATCTACACTCTGTAGGTGATATCTACACTCTATTGGTGATATCTACACTCTGTTGGTGATATCTACACTCTGTTGGTGATATCTACACTCTGTTGGTGATACCTACACTCTGTTGGTGATATCTACACTCTGTTGGTGATATCTACACTCTGTTGGTGATATCTACACTCTGTTGGTGATATCTACACTCTGTTGGTGATATCTACACTCTGTTGGTGATATCTACACTCTGTAGGTGATATCTACACTCTGTTGGTGATATCTACACTCTGTTGGTGATATGCTACACTCTGTATGGTGATATCTACACTCTGTTGGTGATACTACACTCTGTTGTGATATCTACACTCTGTTGGTGATATCTACACTCTGTTGTGATATCTACACTCTGTGGTGATATCTACACTCTGTTGGTGATTACTCTAACACTCTGTTGGTGATATCTACACTCTGTTGGTGATACCTACACTCTGTTGGTGATATCTACACTCTGTTGGTGATATCTACACTCTGTTGGTGATATCTACACTCTGTTGGTGATATCTACACTCTGTTGGTGATATCTACACTCTGTTGGTGATATCTACACTCTGTAGGTGATATCTACACTCTGTGGTGATATCTACACTCTGTTGGTGATATCTACACTCTGTTGGTGATACTACACTCTGTTGGTGATATCTACACTCTGTTGGTGAATATCTACACTCTGTTGGTGATATCTACACTCTGTTGGTGATATCTACACTCTGTTGGTGATATCTACACTCTGTTGGTGATATCTACACTCTGTTGGTGATATCTACACTCTGTTGGTGATATCTACTACTCTGTTGGTGATATCTACACTCTGTTGGTGAATATCTACACTCTGTTGGTGATATCTACACTCTGTTGTGATACCTACACTCTGTTGGTGATATCTACACTCTGTTGGTGATATCTACACTCGTTGGTGATATCTACACTCTGTTGGTGATATCTACACTCTGTTGGTATATCTACACTCTGTTGGTGATATCTACACTCTGTTGGTGATATCTACACTCTGTTGGTGATATCTACACTCTGTTGGTGATATCTACTCTCTGTTGGTGATATCTACACTCTGTTGGTAATATCTACACTCTGTTGGTGATATCTACTCTCTGTTGGTGATATCTACACTCTGTTGGTAATATCTACACTCTGTTGGTGATATCTACACTCTGTTGGTGATACCTACACTCTGTTGGTGATATCTACACTCTGTTGGTGATATCTACACTCTCTTGGTGATATCTACACTCTGTTGGTGATGTCTACACTCTGTTGGTGATATCTACACTCTTTTGGTAATATCTACACTCTCTTGGTGATATATGCACACTGTTGGTGATACCTGCACTGTTGGTCATACCTACACTCTGTTGGTGACATCTAAACTCTGTTGGTGACACCTACACTGTTGGTGACACCTGCACTGTTTATGGCACCTACACTGATGGTGGCACCTACACTGTTGGTGACACCTGCACTGTTGTTGACACACCGTTGGTGACACCTACACTGTTGGTCACACCTACACTGTTTTTGACACCTACACCGTTGGTGACACCTACACTGTTGGTCACACCTACACTTTTGGTGACACCTACACTGTTGGTGGCACCTACTCTGTTGGTGACACCTACACTATTGGTGACACCTACACTGTTGGTGACACCTACGCTGTTGGTGACACCTACACTGTTGTTGACACCTACACTGTTAGTGACACCTACACTGTTGGTGACACCTACATCGTTGTTTACACCTACACTGTTGGTTTCACCTACACTGTTGGTTTCACCTACACTGTTGGTGATACCTACACTGTTGGTGACACACTGTTGGTGACACCTTCACTGTTGGTGACACCTTCACTGTTGGTGACACCTATAATGTTGGTGAAATCGCAGATCTAGAGAGTGTACAGAGATCCTTTACTGCACGTATAAGTTCTGTCAAGCACCTTAACTACTGGGAACGCTTGGAAGCACTTGACTTGTACTCGTTGGAACGCAGGAGGGAGAGATATATCATAATCTACACTTGGAAAATCTTGGAAGGAATGGTCCCAAATCTGCACACAGAAATCACTCCCTACGAAAGTAAAAGACTGGGCAGGCGATGCAAAATGCCGCCAATAAAAAGTAGGGGCGCCATTGGTACACTAAGAGAAAACACCATAAGTGTCCGGGGCCCAAAACTGTTCAACAGCCTCCCATCAAGCATTAGGGGAATTGCCAATAAACCCTTGGCTGCCTTCAAGAGAGAGCTGGACAGATACCTAAAGTCAGTGCCGGATCAGCCGGGCTGTGGCTCATACGTCGGACTGCGTGCGGCCAGCAGTAACAGCCTGGTTGATCAGGCCCTGATCCATCGGGAGGCCTGGTCATGGACCGGGCCGCGGGGGCGTTGATCCCCGGAATAACCTCCAGGTAACCTCCAGGTAACCTCCAGGTAACCTCCAGGTAACCGTTGGTGATACCTACATCGTTGGTGACACCTACACCGTTGGTAACACCTACACTGTTGGTGACACCTACACTCTGTGGAAAAACAATGCACAACTGAGTCCTTTTCCACGGAGTTCGTGTCACGCTAATGAACCTCGAAGCTGTCCAACTTTGTACAGCAGCCATGAAGTCAGAGTAACGTTCAACTCCCCAGCGGGGGTTAATGGCGGACTGTTTACATGTACACGAGTCAAGAGAAGACTACCACAATCCTGTAAGATAAGATAAGATAAGATAAGATTTCGTTCGGATTTTTAACCCCGGAGGGTTAGCCACCCAGGATAACCCAAGAAAGTCAGTGCGTCATCGAGGACTGTCTAACTTATTTCCATTGGGGTCCTTAATCTTGTCCCCCAGGATGCGACCCACACCAGTCGACTAACACCCAGGTACCTATTTGCTGCTAGGTGAACAGGACAATAGGTGTAAGGAAACGTGTCGGAATTTCCACCCGCCGGGAATCGAACCCGGGCCCTCCGTGTGTGAAGCGGGAGCTTTAGCCACCACATCCAGTTACCTACATGTAAGTGATATAGGCTATGGAGCCTAGTTTATCCTAGGTAATTTACGCTACGTATGATAATTGTAGCTATGTGTACCTGTACCTAATTAAACTTACTAAATGAGATCAAATCAATACAGGAGAGGCTGTACAACTGAAAGAATGTAGAGATTAAGAGAAATGTCGTTAGGTGGTTTATCCTCCCTTGCTTAACTCTCTTTTCATTCTTCACTTATTCCCTCACTTCCCTTCTCTCGCACTGCACCAACCCTCATGTTATCTAGGCTTCACCTGTTCCTTTCACGTCTCCCACTCATTAAGTGGTTAATTGGGTTTAAAGCTTATCGATTCGCGAGTCTCCTTATGGCTGATGTGTCGTGGGGGTTCGGTAGGAGATATAATGGTTGAAGATAAACACAGTTGTGGATGGTAACGCTGTATATCTTGTCAGACTGTGGTAAGGAAAGGGGGCCCAGTCTGCCGTGTTACTGCCTGCTCGTATGTCTAAGCGTGGAGTGAGGACGAGGCAGAGACCCACTCACTCATGCTGCATCCCGTGACGTCATACAGTCACTCGGCCTAATAGGGATCTTCTATATAAACACATGGATGGTACTATGATACTCAGCTAATCTATACATACAACACATGTAAAGGAGGATCAGCAACTATGCTGACAGATTATGTTACCACTTCACTACTAATCCAGAATGCTTTGATTCCAAGTATGAACTGTAAGTGTATATATATATACACACATCAATATATACTTGTTAGGATATATATAAGGTTCCACCCACTCACTACACTCACCCTGACCTTTCATCCCTTGATTCCTTTAACGATTCAACAAGAAAACCAGGTATTTACACCTGGACAACGAGCACCGCCTACTCTCCCTTCTTCACCCTCGGCCTCATCTCGTTCCCTTCACCCTCCATCCCTCCACATACCTCACTTCCTGTTTTTCCCTTCCTCCACATTGCTTCCACCTCCTTTACTCAATCCAATCCTTCTTTCTCTGCCCACTCGTGCTTCCACCCCCCCCCCTTCCTCCTCCAGTCCCTCCTATCCACCCCACCATTCACCCTACAGTTCTTGACTGCGATTTATGGCCAGAATATATTACAGACCAATAAATCAATGGCCACAAACCCGAGGGAAAGTAAGTACGTTTTTAAGGGATTTCATTCAGCTGTGAGCTGTAATAATTTCCAGCTATACATGCATCACCATGTTACCAAAATTTGTATTAGTGATATACTTTTTTCCATAAGAGAGAGAGAGAGAGAGAGAGAGAGAGAGAGAGAGAGAGAGAGAGAGAGAGAGAGGAGAGAGAGAGAGAGAGAGAGAGAGAGAGAGAGAGAGAGAGAGAGAGAGAAAAGCAATTGTTGTATCCCATAGCTTGACTGGTAGTGTACTCAGCTCACACACTGAAGTCCCTAGTTCGATCCCCGATACGGGTGGGAACATTAGGACGTGTTTCCTTAAGACACCTGCTGTAATAACACAGGTATCTGGGTGTTAATCGGCTGGTGTTGGTTGCATCATGGGGACAAAACTGATCTAATTTGCCCGAAATGCTCTGCATAACAAGCGGCTTTCTATATAATAGTATGTCATTAATGTCAGCTATAGTCTATATATATTGTACATGTACTTGTAGAAATAAATATTATTATTATTATTATTATTATTATTATTATTATTATTATTATTATTATTATTATTATTTATAAACCAAAGAGCTGCAATTCTGGTTGAGTCCTTGACGACCTCTTGTTAAGCTGTCAAGCTTAACAATGCTCACGTTACAGCAGTGAAAATGTAGATGGAGACGTTTCGCCAACGTTGGCGTCAACAGTCCAATACGGAAAATAAACGGTAGAAGACGGGAGTATAGAATATAAGATGATCAGTCCCTCAGCCTTGGTAAATCTGAATATAAATTCATTCGTCAGTGTTGTCTTGGCTGCGGTCAAGCTCAGCCATGAAATGTTTTCTCACTACAAAATTATCGAGTAAAATAGTGGAAGACTAAGATACAAAAAAAAGTCGTATATATCTAAAAAAAATACTTTTTCCCTGGAACACTTGTTGTGTGTGTGTGTGTGTGTGTGTGTGCGTGCTTGTGTGTATGCATATATTAGTACGCTCATGTGCATGTATCTGTGCGTGCGCCCTCGTGTGTATATGTGTGTGCGCGCGCGCTCGTGTGGGTGTATGACCCACTTAATATTTGTATTTATAACTCATTACAATTGTGACCAGGTGTGGACGTATCAGTGGTTCATTACTTTGTAATTTGTTCATGACTGCAACCATGTATAGGAGTGAGGCTGATTCATTACCTCTGTAACTTGCCATGATTGTGACCAGATCTACCTGGAGTTCATTACCTTTGTAACTAGTTCATCTATCATAACTTTGGGGTCCAGTCCCTGGACCCATTACGTACCTTTGTAATCTTTTGACTACCGTCCACAAGATGGGTATGGGGTGCATAATAAAGATATTAAATTAACACTTGTTGTATGGGAGCGACTGTGGGAGAGGAGGCTGTGTTACAGAGTCTTTGTTGCCGAGGCTGTGTTGCGGAGGCTGGAAGTGATCCAGGGCGCGCAAGATGCCGCTTCCCTCACCTGACTCACAGCCACGACAATGGCGAGAAGTTGAAACATAACTCAGTAACACATCAAGGTTTTGCAGATGCTATCCCTCTCAGTTCGCGGCCCCTTATCAATTTCACCGTAGGCTGGTGACTCAGGCACATAACTCATGCTGACAATACTGCAGACTGCGGAACAAGAAATATATTTTTGCAAGAGTACGCACTAAAGAACTTTACTCTTTCACAGGAGTGGGCACAACTATTCACTCTAGTAGAAGAGTGCGCTCTCACAGAAGTGGGTATTTAGTTCTTGAGTCTTACAAGTGAGTTCGCTACAAAACTCACTACGAAGAACATTGGTAATGATCAAAAATCTGGAAAAGGATAACCAGAATATTGTCCACATAGCATAACATGTGATATTGCTGGGATGATGGGCAGGTGTGCTAAGTTCTAGATGTTCCATATATTAATACTGCGACTGGCCTGGAATCGAATCCCCGATATTTTAGCACGCCATAAGTTATCCAGAGCAGCGCTGACGGGAAAGCCCACGACCATCCTGTAACAGGATGCTATGACTCGACTCCTACAATGACAATTAGGCGAGTACTCTCTAAGCTACTCTCCACCAACTTGAAACAACTGTAATAACACAAGTCAGTAAGGTCAATAAAGTCACTTCTAGGCATGGGAAGATCTGAGTTATTGCTTATTTTATTGCCTACTAGCACGACTGCTTCTGTGGTTAGTTTTATGAGTTTTGGATAACTCATAAATTCTGGCAGGTCTGGAGGTTGCTGGGGAGGAGGTACATTAATTTCTTTCCTTGTTCAGTCCTCCAGAATATCTTGCAGGATTGGCTGAGGAAGTGCTTAGTGGTCGCTTGCCACGTCTGTTGACATTGGTTCATAGGTGTTGGAGTCCACCAGTTAGATGTGGATCTCGGAATTGCAGTGTGTCGTGTTGAGGATAACCACCCAGCTTCTTTTATGAGTGGTAGTGACGAGGATACTGTCGTCCCCGCCAGGTTCTTGAGGGCATGGAGGTAGCGCCGTGGAATAACAGATTTAGTGGGCTCTGTGACAGCTACCCTGATTATACTCAATATAAACACTTTCTGAAAGTCCGTAGTCGGTATTTTTTTTTTTTCGATGGTGTCCAACCGATGCTTGGGTTCGTGTATTCCAGTAGAGCTACCTTCATAGTAGTAGTGAGCGTGTGGCTGGAAAAGTCGTTTATGATGCCAGGTCTTCCTATGGCGAGTGAGTCGTAGAACTCCAGGCCAGTGCTGAAGGACATAGTAAATCAAACATGCTGTTGTAGGTCGGCGGCGGTGATTGTACTGAGGATGGTTCCAGAAGTGTGCCAGACAACATCGAGAAGCCTAACCCTTAAGTGTAGGTGCTTATTGAATGGCATCCTTGGCGACTGCCAAAAGTTCCTCCGCACATTCTTGCAGGGAGCAGAGAATGCCAGGGAAGGAGTGTCTGGAAGCGGAGGGATGTTGAAGAATGGATCCAGGCGTGGCCACTGACTCGTGCTTAAACACAAGCCCAAGGGATGTGAGTAATAGTTTATACAATAAAGAAATTCCCATGTCCCCGATTACGAACACGAAAGCACACAAAGAAATATCTTCCGCCTCGTATACTTGCCTCCCTCTCTTCTTAACATGGAGCTACAGTGTTCCTCTTCTCCAGGCTCTCAAGCAAGGAGAACCCTCCAGCCGGGTACTCAGCATTATCACCACCATTATACATTCCAGCTTCGTCCTCCAAGAAACTCTGACTGTCAGACACAGCGACATGTGTAATAGACGAGGAACATCTCGCAAACTTCAGTGTGTTTGTTGAAGTCGCACACTGCATTCTTGACGTTTATTGCAGTCCTTAACTTAGCGTATTTAACATACAATTATGGAAGTCCGTCTACTAACATGTCTGGCTCTGATTCGTATTTGAAATATTAAACCCGCAGCTCGGTGCCCATGTTACAACCAGTCAACATTAACAACAATAAATGAACCACGGTACGGGTGTGGTTTGAACCCATGGTAATCGTGTTATTACGATTTCGTGAGACAACAGTAAGACTGACTCACGAAATCGTAATGACACGATTGCAAACAAACCATACACCGGCCGGGTTTGAACACGCGGTCAGAGAGTCTCAAAACTGCAGCCCGGTGGACGGGGTGCGGGGGCTTGAACTGCGGTCCGTAAATTGACATTCCGATGCTGTTTATTCATCAACAGTTGTTCATTATAACTTCATTTATATTAATGTTGGTAGAATTACTGACAATATGTTAGGTAAAAGGACACAAGTGCGTCTAATATGACATTTTATTGTGGCAACGTTTCGCTCTCCAGGATCTTTGTCAAGCCGTTGCAAACAATACATGGACACAGAGGGTATATATAGGCTCAGAGTGAGGTGTAAGGCCCAATATAATCGTTGTAGTAATACTAGAAGTAGTAATAATATTTGTGGTAGTAATAGTAGTAGTAGTAGTAGTAGTAGTAGTAGTAGTAGCAGCAGCAGCAGCACAGCACCAGCAGCAGCAGCAGCAGCAGTAGTAGTAGTAGTAGTAGTACTAGTACTAGTAGTAGTAGTAGTAGAAGTAGTAGTAGTAGTAGTAGTAGCAGTAGTAGTAGTAGTAGCAGTAGTAGTAGTAGCAGTAGTAGTAGTAGTAGCAGTAGTAGTAGTAGTAGTAGTAGTAGTAGCAGTAGTAGTAGTAGTAGTAGTAGTAGCAGTAGTAGTAGTAGTAGCAGTAGTAGTAGTAGCAGTAGTAGTAGCAGTAGTAGTAGTAGTAGTAGGAGTAGTAGTAGTAGTAGTAGTAGTAGTAGTAGAAGTAGTAGTAGCAGTAGTAGTAGCAGTAGTAGTAGTAGTAGTAGCATTAGTAGTAGCAGTAGTAGTAGTAGTAGTAGTAGTAGTAGTAGTAGTAATAGCAGTAGTAGTAGCAGTAGTAGTAGCAGCAGCAGTAGTAGTAGTAGTAGTAGCAGTAGTAGTAGTAGTAGTAGTAGTAGTAGTAGTAGTAGCAGTAGTAGTAGTAGTAGTAGCAGTAGTAGTAGTAGTAGTATTAGTAGCAGTAGTAGTAGTAGTAGTAGTAGTAGTAGTAGTAGTAGTAGCAGTAGTAGTAGTAGTAGTAGTAGTAGTAGTAGCAGTAGTAGTAGTAGTAGTAGTAGCAGTAGTAGTAGTGGTAGTAGTAGTTGTAGTAGTAGTAGTAGCAGCAGTAGCAGTAGTAGCAGCAGTAGTAGTAGTAGTAGTAGTAGCAGTAGTAGTAGTAGTAGTAGTAGTAGCAGTAGTAGTAGCAGTAGTAGTAGTAGTAGTAGTAGCAGTAGTAGTAGTAGTATTAGTAGCAGTAGTAGTAGTAGTAGTAGTAGTAGTAGTAGTAGTAGCAGCAGTAGTAGCAGTAGTAGTAGTAGTAGTTGTAGTAGTAGCAGTAGTAGTAGTAGTAGTAGTAGCAGTAGTAGTAGTGGTAGTAGTAGTTGTAGTAGTAGTAGTAGCAGCAGTAGCAGTAGTAGCAGCAGTAGTAGTAGTAGTAGTAGTAGCAGTAGTAGTAGTAGTAGTAGCAGTAGTAGTAGTAGTAGTAGCAGTAGTAGTAGCAGTAGTAGTAGTAGTAGTAGTAGCAGTAGTAGTAGTAGTAGTAGCAGCAGCCACAGTAGTAGTAGTAGCAGCAGTAGTAGTAGTAGTAGTAGCAGTAGTAGTAGTAGTAGTAGTAGCAGCAGTAGTAGTAGTTGTAGTAGTAGTAGCAGTAGTAGTAGTAGTAGTAGCAGTAGTAGTAGCAGTAGTAGTAGTAGTAGTAACAGCAGCAGCAGTAGTAGTAGTAGTAGTAGTAGTAGTAGCAGCAGTAGTAGTAGTAGTAGTAGTAGTAGTAGTAGTAGCAGTAGTAGTAGTAGTAGTAGTAGCAGTAGTAGTAGTAGTAGTAGTAGTAGTAGTAGTAGTAGCAGTAGTAGTAGTAGCAGTAGTAGTAGTAGCAGTAGTTAGTAGTAGTAGTAGTAGTAGTAGTAGTAGTAGTATCAACAACAACTATGTGATGGCAGGGTCCATTTACTTAATTATTTCATTAACAATAACACCAAGCTTTTATTCTATCATTCCTAGTGTGTTATATTAAATGAGTATGCTAGCCTGTGTTGTGCCTTTGTCATGCCTTGCCGCTGTAACCTTTGATAATCAAAATTCACTCTGGCATACGTCCTTTATGTATTAAAAAAAATATTTAGACACGCCGTTGATGCATGTAGTCCATTTATTGATGAGAGAAGAGTGTCTGGCTAACTGCCGCCTGTTATCGTACTGATTTTATAATTGCTTTTTTTTTCTATTGTTCCCTTTATATTATTAACGAAAATTAACCTATTGCATGTTACACTGTGTAACTGTGAGACTCTGATTTATCAATGCAAAGTTAGAGTTGTTTAAACGAGTTTAAATGTTTGATTGGCAGTTGTGTGGGGAGGTGATTAGTGCTGGTGTTACTACGTAGGTGATTATCCCACACTGTTCATAAATGCGACGCTTTTCCTTCAAGGCTGAGGGACGGATTACCTCAAACTCCTATTATTCCACCTTTTTCTGCATTGGACTGAAGAAGTCACTGTGTGGTGAAACGTTTCGAAGATATACCCGAGTGTCTCATTTGTCACCGTGTCGGTGACAAAGGGCCTGCTTAGTATGGGCCAACAGGCCTGCTGCAGTGTTCCTCCTTTCTTATGTTCTTATTACCCACAATGCCCACTGTGACGCTGTCAGTGTGCCTGGAGATGTGACGGCTACCCACACTGCCCACTGCATCGCTGTTAGTGTGCCTGGAGATGTGACGGCTACCCACACTGCCCACTGCATCGCTGTTAGTATGCCTGGAGATGTGACGGCTACCCACACTGCCCACTGCATCGCTGTTAGTGTGCCTGGAGATGTGACGGCTACCCACACTGCCCACTGCATCGCTGTTAGTGTGCCTGGAGATGTGACGGCTACCCACACTGCCCACTGCATCGCTGTTAGTGTGCCTGGAGATGTGACGGCTACCCACACTGCCCACTGCATCGCTGTTAGTGTGCCTGGAGATGTGACGGCTACCCACACTGCCCACTGCATCGCTGTTAGTGTGCCTGGAGATGTGACGGCTACCCACACTGCCCACTGCATCGCTGTTAGTGTGCCTGGAGATGTGACGGCTCCCCACACTAGTGTGTATAACTTCCTGGTTGGAATTATTAACAGGCTTCCTGTCTGCAGTCACCATGAAGGTAGAAGTTACATTCTTGTCTCTGTTGGTACTGAATAACTTAGCACCTTATACACGGCATTCTGCCGCTTTGTTCCGATTCTTTAAGTCATACTTCGGTGTTATCGTTTATGAGAATATCGAATCAAGGGATTTAAGTTTGTTAAATTTAGATTTACAAAGGCCATAGGTAAATATTGGTTTTCAAAGTTTTCGATGAGTGGAACAATCTTCCGAGTACTGTAATAGAAGCTAAAACCTTGGGCAGCTTTACAAGAGATTGAGCAGATATATGAGTGAGAAGGGCTGGGTTTGATTAGTATCTGTAGTATTACAGCTAATTCTTGGAAAGCTTTGGGGAGAGGCTGAACAAGTGGGTGAGTGGAAATGGGTAGTTTGGAGGACCTGCTTAGTTTTGGCCAGTAGGCCTACTGCAGTGTTCCTATATTTTTATATTCTTTTGTAGGCTGGTTAATAGGGTTGAAAGCCTATCGACCACACGAGGGTCATGAAGGCTACTCGTAAATTCAAAGTTCCTGGGAGAATCTTGAGTTTTCCCTGAGTTACGTTTATTGTCTTCTCTGAGGATGAGGGTCCCCAGTCCAGCTATAGAGGTGGTACCTCCCTCTGTGTCTCTGTCTCTCTCCCTCTCTCTCTCTCTCTGTCTCTCTCTGTCTCTCTCTGTTTCTGTCTCTGTGTCTCTGTTTGTCTCTGTCTGTCTCTGTCTGTCTGTCTCTCTCTCTCTCTCTCTCTCTCTCTCTCTCTCTCTCTCTCTCTCTCTCTCTCTCTCTCTCTCTCTCTCTCTCTCTCTCTCTCTCTCTCTCATACATACATACGCTGCGAGAAATACACCTCTCAGTGTGTATATGTTTCTTGAGCATACAATTAATCTCAGTTCTTGTATATCGGTCTATTGCTACTACAATTACCGTAATTGACTTTCCGGTCTCCTTGTTCACAAGGCAGTAAGTCATTTGTTTTTTTCACGAAGTCACATTAACTGCAAATTATAACATATATATATATATATTTTGCTACTAAGTTCGGAATTTTGAAATTAATTAAAAGTAGGATGTAATAAAAAAAAAGCCGTGTTTTAAATTTCACTTTCTCGTTGAACTTTTAATAAATCTTTCGACAAGATAAACGAACCAGGTTTATTTCTCTCGTGTAAATGCTGAGAGTCAGTACACTTTAATCCCCAGTGATGAACAGGTCGCGTTCAACCTTAATGACCCTAGTGTAGTCGATAGGCTTTAAACCCCATTAACCCACTTAAAACTTTTATCCCTATTGTTCTGTTTACATATCTGTATATTATGGTCACAGTAAACCCCGTATACTGTGTACTGATATTTAATGTATAACCTGACATGTATATTAATTATATAGTGAGGTATACTGAATGTATATCATATATACAGTGAGGTATACTGAATGTATATCATATATACAGTGAGGTATACTGAATGTATTTCATATATACAGTGAGGTATACTGAATGTATATCATATATACAGTGAGGTATACTGAATGTATATCATATATACAGTGAGGTATACTGAATGTATTCATATATACAGTGAGGTATACTGAATGTATTTCATATATACAGTGAGGTATACTGAATGTATATCATATATACAGTGAGGTATACTGAATGTATATCATATATACAGTGAGGTATACTGAATGTATTCATATATACAGTGAGGTATACTGAATGTATGTCATATATACAGTGAGGTATACTGAATGTATATCATATATACAGTGAGGTATACTGAATGTATATCATATATACAGTGAGGTATACTGAATGTATATCATATATACAGTGAGGTATACTGAATGTATGTCATATATACAGTGAGGTATACTGAATGTATATCATATATACAGTGAGGTATACTGAATGTATATCATATATACAGTGAGGTATACTGAATGTATATCATATATACAGTGAGGTATACTGAATGTATATCATATATACAGTGGTATATGAATGTATCATATACATGGTTACTGATGTATATCATATAGTGATATATTGAGACTATCATATGTTATATACAGTGAGGTATATTGAGCACATATCATTGTTATATACAGTGAAGAAATAATGTATACCCTATCGTTATATACAACGAGAGATATTAGGTATCCCTCGTTATATACAACAAGGAATACCTAATATTTCTCACCTCTTATTTTTGTGGGTGAGATTAAACCACAATGTTGAAAGTAACACTTGTTGACTCAAAGACCAGATGTTAATTATTATTATAATCATGGGGAGCGCTAAACCCATAGGGTTATACAGCGCATGTGGGGGATGGAAGGTATTTAGGCTCAGTTCAGGGAACCGAAGCACAGATCCAATTCCCTAGATCAAGAGCCCCTCACCTGTGTCAAGGAACCTCCCTTGATGGGAGCAGATGTTAAAATTATCGTCGCAAAATTTAAAACACCTGTACGACTGCTTCAACAAGATTATTAAACCAATCGGAATTATTTTCCATCCCGCATCAAGCTGTTTAAAAATTATGACGGGAGATAACCAGGCCAGGAGCTGTCGGAGGAAAATAGACAACCACATACCCACCTTCCTCACTGGAATACATAGGTTATCTGACAGTCCTTCCCCTGGCTTACCAGTCACCTGCTCTCAGCTACAGCTTATCCAGGCCTGTATAGGCCTGGATAAGATTGGTGTCCTTAGCCAAGCGTCGTCACATTAAGAGGATATCCATTATCCCAGGATGTTTTTGTCGAGGCAGAGACTACAATATCCTCGACTTGATGTCTGTAATAACGTAAAAAGAGTGTTATTAAGGTGTTAGAATGAGCACGCAACACCAGCGTCATCAACCGGGTGTTACAATGAGCACGCAACACCAGCGTCATCAACCGGGTGTTACAATGAGCACGCAACACCAGCGTCATCAACCGGGTGTTACAATGAGCACGCAACACCAGCGTCATCAACCGGGTGTTACAATGAGCACGCAACACCAGCGTCATCAACCGGGTGTTACAATGAACACGTAACACCAGCGTCATCAACCGGGTGTTACAATGAGCACGCAACACCAGCGTCATCAACCGGGTGTTATAATGAACACGTAACACCAGCGTCATCAACCGGGTGTTACAATGAACACGCAACACCAGCGTCATCAACCGGGTGTTACAATGAACACGTAACACCAGCGTCATCAACCAGGTGTTATAATGAACACGTAACACCAGCGTCATCAACCAGGTGTTACAATGAACACGCAACACCAGCGTCATCAACCGGGTGTTACAATGAACACGTAACACCAACGTCATCAACCAGGTGTTATAATGAACACGTAACACCAGCGTCATCAACCAGGTGTTACAATGAACACGTAACACCAGCGTCATCAACCAGGTGTTACAATGAGCACGTAACACCAGCGTCATCAACCAGGTGTTACAATGAACACGTAACACCAGCGTCATCAACCGGGTGTTACAATGAATACGTAACACCAGCGTCATCAACCAGGTGTTACAATGAACACGTAACACCAGCGTCATCAACCAGGTGTTACAATGAACACGTAACACCAGCGTCATCAACCAGGTGTTACAATGAACACGTAACACCAGCGTCATCAACCAGGTGTTACAATGAACACGTAACACCAGCGTCATCAACCAGGTGTTACAATAAACACGTAACACCAGCGTCATCAACCGGGTGTTACAATGAACACGTAACACCAGCGTCATCAACCAGGTGTTACAATGAACACGTAACACCAGCGTCATCAACCAGGTGTTACAATGAACACGTAACACCAGCGTCATCAACCAGGTGTTACAATGAACACGTAACACCAGCGTCATCAACCAGGTGTTACAATGAACACGTAACACCAGCGTCATCAACCAGGTGTTACAATAAACACGTAACACCAGCGTCATCAACCGGGTGTTACAATGAACACGTAACACCAGCGTCATCAACCAGGTGTTACAATGAACACGTAACACCAGCGTCATCAACCAGGTGTTACAATGAACACGTAACACCAGCGTCATCAACCAGGTGTTACAATGAACACGTAACACCAGCGTCATCAACCAGGTGTTACAATGAACACGTAACACCAGCGTCATCAACCAGGTGTTACAATGAACACGTAACACCAGCGTCATCAACCAGGTGTTACAATGAACACGTAACACCAGCGTCATCAACCGGGTGTTACAATGAGACACGCAACACCAGCGCATCAACCAGGTGTTATAATAAACACGTAACACCAGCGTCATCAACCGGGTTTACAATGAACACGCAACACCAGCGTCATCAACCGGGTGTTACAATGAACACGTAACACCAGCGTCATCAACCAGGTGTTATAATGAACACGTAACACCAGCGTCATCAACCAGGTGTTACAATGAACACGCAACACCAGCGTCATCAACCGGGTGTTACAATGAACACGTAACACCAACGTCATCAACCAGGTGTTATAATGAACACGTAACACCAGCGTCATCAACCAGGTGTTACAATGAACACGTAACACCAGCATCATCAAACAGGTGTTACAATGAACACGTAACACCAGCGCCATCAACCAGGTGTTACAATAAACACATAACACCAGCGTCATCAACCGGGTGTTACAATGAACACGTAACACCAGCGTCATCAACCAGGTGTTACAATGAACACGTAACACCAGCGTCATCAACCAGGTGTTACAATGAGCACGCAACACCAGCGTCATCAACCAGGTGTTACAATGAACACGTAACACCAGCGTCATCAACCAGGTGTTACAATGAACACGTACACCAGCGTCATCAACCAGGTGTTACAATACACGCTAACACCAGCGTCATCAACCGGTGTTACAATGAGACACAACACCAGCGTCATCAACCAGGTGTTACAATGAAGCACGTAACACCAGCGTCATCAACCAGGTGTTACAATGAAGCACGTAACACCAGCGTCATCAACCAGGTGTTACAATGACACGTAACACCAGCGTCATCAACCAGGTGTTACAATGAGCACGTAACACCAGCGTCATCAACCAGGTGTTACAATAAACACGTAACACCAGCGTCATCAACCAGGTGTTACAATGAACACGCAACACCAGCGTCATCAACCAGGTGTTACAATGACACGAACACCAGCGTCATCAACCAGGTGTTACAATGACACGTAACACCAGCGTCATCAACCAGGTGTTACAATGACACGTAACACCAGCGTCATCAACCAGGTGTTACAATGAAACACGCAACACCAGCGTCATCAACCAGGTGTTACAATGAACACGTAACACCAGCGTCATCAACCAGGTGTTACAATGAACACGTAACACCAGCGTCATCAACCGGTGTTACAATGAACACGTAACACCAGCGTCATCAACCAGGTGTTACAATGAACACGTAACACCAGCGTCATCAACCAGGTGTTACAATGAAACACTAACACCAGCGTCATCAACCGGTGTTACAATGAACACGTAACACCAGCGTCATCAACCAGGTGTTACAATGAACACGTAACACCAGCGTCATCAACCAGGTGTTAAATAACACGTAACACCAGCGTCATCAACCAGGTGTTACAATGAAACACGCAACACCAGCGTCATCAACCGGTGTTACAATGAACACGTAACACCAGCATCACCAAGGGTTTATGCAACACTAACACAGCGTCATCAACCAGTTTCATACAGACAATATCAAACAGTTTACAACGAACACAAAACCAGCCCATCAACCCTGTAAACACATAACATCCACTATAACGGTTGATACATGAAAGTTAAACCAGCGCACAACGCGTGTTAAATGAACACTAAAACGTCATGCAACCTTGACAATGAGCTACGCAACACCAGCGTCATCAACCAGGTTTTACAATGAGCACGCAACACCAGCGTCATCAACCAGGTGTTACAATGAACACGTAGCACCAGCGTCATCAACCAGGTGTTACAATGAGCACGCAACACCAGCGTCATCAACCAGGTGTTACAATGAGCACGCAACACCAGCGTCATCAACCAGGTGTTACAATGAGCACGCAACACCAGCGTCATCAACCAGGTGTTACAATGAGCACGCAACACCAGCGTCATCAACCAGGTGTTACAATGAGCACGCAACACCAGCGTCATCAACCAGGTGTTACAATGAGCACGCAACACCAGCGTCATCAACCAGGTGTTACAATGAGCACGCAACACCAGCGTCATCAACCAGGTGTTACAATGAGCACGCAACACCAGCGTCATCAACCAGGTGTTACAATGAGCACGCAACACCAGCGTCATCAACCAGGTGTTACAATGAGCACGCAACACCAGCGTCATCAACCAGGTGTTACAATGAGCACGCAACACCAGCGTCATCAACCAGGTGTTACAATGAGCACGCAACACCAGCGTCATCAACCAGGTGTTACAATGAACACGTAACACCAGCGTCATCAACCAGGTGTTACAATAAACACGTAACACCAGCGTCATCAACCGGGTGTTACAATGAACACGTAACACCAGCGTCATCAACCAGGTGTTACAATGAACACGTAACACCAGCGTCATCAACCAGGTATTACAATGAACACGTAACACCAGCGTCATCAACCAGGTGTTACAATGAACACGTAACACCAGCGTCATCAACCAGGTGTTACAATGAACACGTAACACCAGCGTCATCAACCAGGTGTTACAATAAACACGTAACACCAGCGTCATCAACCAGGTGTTACAATGAGCACGCAACACCAGCGTCATCAACCAGGTGTTACAATGAGCACGCAACACCTAGCATCACCAACCGGGTGTTGCTACAAAACAGAATAAACTCAGCATTTCACAGATATAATTCAGTTCCCTAACACAACACACACAAATGCCCTTCACTTGTAAACACGTACATCACTATATTTGATATCCAGAAATTTAAACAGCGGCCGCGTGTATAATAACACATAAAACTCTGAAGCCTTGCATGATAATAGACTCACAATCATTGCACACCCACTTTACTTTGAAGTATATTGGACATTATGTATGTAGATTTGTAATCAGTCCTTTCAGGATTTTCCAGGACATGTTATGATACATCTTTGTCCCTGGAGCTTCCAGGAATGTAGTGGTTACTGATTATATATATATATAATATATATATATATATATATATATATATATATAATATATATATATATATATATATATATATATATAGTAACCATATATTCCTATATTAAAAATAACGCATTACCAACAAATCCTTTGACATTTATTTCTGTATTAAATGGTGTTCATATCACTTACGTTTTTAACTGAAATTAATCCTCGATCGGCCCTGTATTCCTACTTTTTTCCCTTTTTTTAAAAAAACTGATGTAATATAAACTGATAACTCCAGTAATATATATTGACTTTGTGTTACTCCATGGCTTTCCTATGTATATTATACAAGAATCGGTGGATGTTTTAGTGTTTATTATTATAATGCTGCAACACAGTGCCGAGTATAGTCGAAATTTCCTTATTTTGCTCATCCTGGCACCAGAAAACGAGTCTGGACACAGAAACTGGTCAACTCAGTATTTACGACTCCTCTTTTCTCATCTTCCTCTTGGTTATTAACGGGGTGGGTGGGTTTAGTGGTTATGTTTATGCTGCACAGTGCCGAGATGAATGGTCGAAATTTCCTTTTTTTCATCCTGGCACCAGATAACGAGTTCTGGCACAGAACTGGCACAGCAGTTATACGAATCCCCTGCCTTTTCTCATCTTCCTCTTGGGTCATTAACTGTGGGTGGGTGGTTCGTGGGTGGGTTCGTGGGTGGGTTCGTGGGTGGGTTCGTAATGGGACTATAATGGGATTCTATTTACATTTTCCAACGTGTTTCGTTGCAGTTAAGTCTGGGTTCGTACACTAGGCTACGCAAAAACACTAGGCTACGCAACAACACTAGGCTACGCAATAACACTAGGCTATACAACACTAGGTTACACAACACTAGATTACACAACACTATGCTACAAAGCAACACTAGGCTACACAACACTAGGTTACACAACACTAGGTTAAACAACACTAGGCTACACAACACTAGGTTACACAACACGACCTAGAAAAGACCGAACTTGCACACGAAAATCACTCACAACGAAAGCAAAAGACTTGGCAGACGATGCAACATCCCCCCAATGAAAAGCAGGGGTGTCACTAGCACGTTAAGAGACCATACAATAAGTGTCAGGGGCCCGAGACTGTTCAACTGCCTCCCAGCATACATAAGGGGGATTACCAATAGACTCTTGGCTGTCTTCAAGCATGCACTGGACAAGCACCTAAAGTCGGTATCTGACCAGCCGGGTTGTGGCTCGTACGTTGAATTGTGTCCAGCCAGCAGTAACAGCCTGGTTGATCAGGCTCTGATCCACAATGAGGCCTGGTCACAGACCGGGCCGCAGGGGCGCTGACCCCCGGAACTCTCTCCAGGTAAACTCCAGGTAGGCTACACAACACTAGGCTACACAGCAACACTAGATTACACAACACTAGGCTACATAGCAACACTAGGCTACACAACACTAGGTTACACAGCACTAGGCTACACATCAACACTAGGCTACACAACACTAGGCTACACAACAACACTAGGCTACACAACACTAGGCTACACAACAACACTAGGCTACACAACAACACTAGGCTACACAACAACACTAGGCTACACAACAGCACTAGGCTACACAACACTAGGCTACACATCAACACTAGGCTACACAACAACACTATGCTACACAACAACACTATGCTACACAACAACACTAGGCTACACAACAACACTAGGCTACACAACAACACTAGGCTACACAACAACACTAGGCTACACAACAACACTAGGCTACACAACAACACTAGGCTACACAACAACACTAGGCTACACAACAACACTAGGCTACACATCAACACTAGGCTACACAACAACACTATGCTACACAACAACACTATGCTACACAACAACACTAGGCTACACAACAACACTAGGCTACACAACAACACTAGGCTACACAACAACACTAGGCTACACAACACTAGGCTACACAACAACAATAGGCTACACAACAGCACTAGGCTACACAACAGCACTAGGCTACACAACACTAGGCTACACAACAGCACTAGGCTACACAACAGCACTAGGCTACACAACAGCACTAGGCTACACAACAGCACTAGGCTACACAACAGCACTAAGCTACGCAACAACACTAGGCTACACAACAGCACTAGGCTACACAACAGCACTAGGCTACACAACAGCACTAGGCTACGCAACAGCACTAGGCTACGCAACAGCACCTAGGCTACACAACAGCACTAGGCTACACACCATCACTAGGCTAGGCTACACACAACACCAATAGGCTACTGTCCTCCCACACTCTCTAAGAGCCTAGAGGTCATTATGAAAGCCTTCCAGGGCACGAACTAAAAATTCTCTTCAGGAATCTTCGTAACATCAAGAGACTCGCCTTCCTCTGGATTATTAGCTCAGTTTTGCCCCCGCGAGGCCAGATCGTTAATTAAGTTCACGTCGGAAGCAGCCAGCCAGGTCGTCACTTCTCAGAACTTAGACTCGCCAGCCGCCTGTTACAACCCCACGGTACACAGCACACACTCCCTGACGTTATCGCCTTGAGATTTAATAACTTTTGACGTCCATTATGCATCAGCGGTGATTCTAAGTTTAATATCGCACTGCTTGATGTTCCAGTGCTTCAGTAAATGTTGTTCAGTACTGCATATTTGCGAAGGAGGCAAACTGGATACGAAATAGTGTACGGCAGTAAAGACAGCCTGCAGGCTTTGTTACGACGTTTCGCTCTGTGTAAAACTCTATACAGAGCGAAACGCTGTCCTAACGAAAGCATCTGCAGTAAATTGACTGCAATGTATCTAATTCTTCTCATTGAACTAGTGACACGAGTGATGCTTCTTTCTTCCCATAGAACTTGTGACAACACTGACATTCTGAATTGTAAAAAAAGAAAAACCTTGTTAAATTTAACGAGGTGTAAAGATTCAAGATCACTTGGCCATGAACGTAATTATATGAAGCATCTGAAATTCTGTAAAAGTTAGTCTGTGTTCTGCATGTAAACAAGTCATGGGAGGGGAGACCTGCAACTTTGTACAATACACACACACACACACACACACACACACACTATGGAACAGAGGAAGGACTAACTCGAGGCAAGGAAGGAGGTGGGAGAGAACTGTGTAATTGACACAGAACAAAACGAAGATTGAAAGGAGGCTACTCGATAACATAAAGGGAACAAAAATAGGACATGCTGAGGAAAATATTACTCCCACTTGTGGAAAACGCTGAGGACTAATTCCAAGAATAAGAATGGGAAGGATACGTCATGTGAAACTATTGAAAACTGATATAAATAATGAAGTGACAAAAATTATGAGTGGGGAGGGGAGGCCATCCAAGGCAACGGAACCTGACATGACATCACTTTGGGTTCCGAGAAGCTGGAAAACTAGGTCACCTTCAAGCATAAACTTTCAACGAAATGCTAAATACGGAGAACCAGAGAAGAGCTGACAAAACTTGTTTTGTCGTTCTGTTTTTATGGAAGTCAAACTAACCTCAGATACGACCCAGTATCCACAACGAGCAGCCCTCCTAATCCCTGCAGTATATCCAAGCTATTGTTCCAAAAGTCTGGGCATTATAAGCCCCACAAAAAATGAATCACAATGCTGAAGAAGAGTCCCCGACTTCTTTCACGAAGATCCACAATTTGAAAGTAGGAGGTAGATCAGAAGGGGCATCTCCAGGGGCACAGACATTATATCCTAAGATCGATGAAGACTTGTTTCGGACTTTCTACAAGAAAACTGCACTGCATGAATAAATGCTTCAAGAAAACCAATATATGAAGTGATACAAAGACGACTCACACCATGGCGGTAATGTCAGCAGTAACAACCGTCTGGACACAATGACATTTGTCCGCAGACATATGTTACCCGTCAGGTGAAACTCATCACTGGCCATATTGTCAATTCTTCACTCCTGACCTTCCCTCAAGGGAGGTTCCTTGACACTGGTAAGGGGCTCTTGATCTAGGGAATTGGATCTGTGCTCTGGTTCCCTGAATTGAGCCTGAATACCTTCCATCCCCTCCACATGTGCTGTATAATCCTACGAGTTTAGCGCTTCCCTGTGATTATAATAATAATTCCCTCCTGACCCTCCTCCTATATTCTCTTTGCTTTCCTCTGCATAATTAATCATATAACTTAAAACGCGTACTAAAACGTCTAACCTCACGACATGTTTTTAACATGTATATATTTATATACAAACTGTACGTATGTATTTTTATTCTGAAGCTTAACAATATAAAAAGAAAGAGAGAAAGCTTATACCAAAATTATAAAGCATAATATACAATATGTGAACGCTCCGAAGTATATAAAATTGATTCTCTGCCCTTGGCGGTGTTTAATTAATATTAGTGTGTTATGTTGACAATAAACAAGATAATATTATAATTTATGACGGCAACTCGCTATTATCTTTAATGTTTTAGGTTGTTGTCTGAGCAAATACAGTAGCAGCAACTGTGTGTTGGTTGGGATTAGCATACACAACGAAAAAATCTAAATAATATTGCAGCTCGGGGACCGGTGTGTTGAGCAATTTGCTACTGAGCTCACAGCTCCCAAGCCCCGTGTGTCAACTCTACTGGCTTACCTTTACTACTGAGCTCACAGCTCCCAAGCCCCGTGTGTCAACTCTACTGGCTTACCTTTACTACTGAGCTCACAGCTCCCAAGCCCCGTGTGTCTACTCTCTACTGGCTTAACTTTACTACTAAGCTCACAGCTCCCAAGCCCCGTGTGTCTACTCTCTACTGGCTTAACTTTACTACTGAGCTCACAGCTCCCAAGCCCCGTGTGTCTACTCTCTACTGGCTTAACTTTACTACTGAGCTCACAGCTCCCAAGCCCCGTGTGTCTACTCTCTACTGGCTTAACTTTACTACTGAGCTCACAGCTCCCAAGCCCCGTGTGTCTACTCTCTACTGGCTTAACTTTACTACTGAGCTCACAGCTCCCAAGCCCCGTGTGTCTACTCTCTACTGGCTTAACTTTACTACTGAGCTCACAGCTCCCAAGCCCCGTGTGTCTACTCTCTACTGGCTTAACTTTACTACTGAGCTCACAGCTCCCAAGCCCCGTGTGTCTACTCTCTACTGGCTTAACTTTACTACTGAGCTCACAGCTCCCAAGCCCCGTGTGTCTACTCTCTACTGGCTTAACTTTACTACTGAGCTCACAGCTCCCAAGCCCCGTGTGTCTACTCTCTACTGGCTTAACTTTACTACTGAGCTCACAGCTCCCAAGCCCCGTGTGTCTACTCTCTACTGGCTTAACTTTACTACTGAGCTCACAGCTCCCAAGCCCCGTGTGTCTACTCTCTACTGGCTTAACTTTACTACTGAGCTCACAGCTCCCAAGCCCCGTGTGTCTACTCTCTACTGGCTTAACTTTACTACTGAGCTCACAGCTCCCAAGCCCCGTGTGTCTACTCTCTACTGGCTTAACTTTACTACTGAGCTCACAGCTCCCAAGCCCCGTGTGTCTACTCTCTACTGGCTTAACTTTACTACTGAGCTCGCAGCTCCCAAGCCCCGTGTGTCTACTCTCTACTGGCTTAACTTTACTACTGAGCTCACAGCTCCCAAGCCCCGTGTGTCTACTCTCTACTGGCTTAACTTTACTACTGAGCTCACAGCTCCCAAGCCCCGTGTGTCTACTCTCTACTGGCTTAACTTTACTACTGAGCTCACAGCTCCCAAGCCCCGTGTGTCTACTCTCTACTGGCTTAACTTTACTACTGAGCTCACAGCTCCCAAGCCCCGTGTGTCTACTCTCTACTGGCTTAACTTTACTACTGAGCTCACAGCTCCCAAGCCCCGTGTGTCTACTCTCTACTGGCTTAACTGCTACTGAGCTCACAGCTCCCAAGCCCCGTGTGTCTACTCTCTACTGGCTTAACTGCTACTGAGCTCACAGCTCCCAAGCCCCGTGTGTCTCCTCTCTACTGGCTTAACTTTACTACTGAGCTCACAGCTCCCAAGCCCCGTGTGTCTACTCTCTACTGGCTTAACTTTACTACTGAGCTCACAGCTCCCAAGGCCCGTGTGTCTATCCTCTACGGCTTAATTTACTACTGAGCTCACAGCTCCCAAGCCCCGTGTGTCTACTCTCTACTGGCTTAACTTTACTACTGAGCTCACAGCTCCCAAGCCCCGCGTGTCTACTCTCTACTGGCTTAACTTTACTACTGAGCTCACAGCTCCAATGCCCGTGTGTTCTACTCTCTACTGGCTTAATTTACTACTGAGCATCACAGCTCCCAAGCCCCGTGTGTCTCCTCTCTACTGGCTTAACTTTACTACTGAGCTCACAGCTCCCAAGCCCCGTGTGACTGTCGCTATTCTACTGGCTACTGAGCTACCAACCTGAACTCGGTTGGTAGCGCACTCAGCTTACACATTGAGGTCCGTGGTTCGATCCCCGGTACGGGTGGAAACATTGGAGGCGTGTTTCCGTTAAGACACCTGCTGTCCCTGTTCACCTAGCAGTAAGTAGATACCTGGGTGTTAATCGACTGGTTTGGGTAGCATCCTGGGGACAAAACCTAATTTGCCGTATGTCGTTGACTTGAGCTATGGTCTGTGTAAGTTGTATCATGTACTTGTAGAAATAAAGATAATAATAATTATTATTAATATTATTATCACGTTTTTTATTGGAGATGAAGTTTTCCCTGGGAAAAACAAAATGTCCTGTTAATTCTTGAAAAAAACTACAAAACGTAGACATTTGCGTAGCGTCGAGGAATTGGAGGGTAGGGAGAGAGCCTTACGGTTCACTGTCCAATGCACATGTAGCCTAAGAACTGGTATAAACTAGAGACAGTAGAATAGTTTTCAGGGCCTCACCGACATATACATTTGTACGTTCACTCTCACGTTCCTCGCGTCTACGTACTCTCTCACTACATTTACTTTCACGTTCCTTTTTAGCTACGTTCATTCACGTTCCTCTCATCTACGTGTCCTCTCTACGTTCACTTACGCTCCCCTCATCCACGTGTCCTCCCTCTCTACGTTCACTCACACTCCCCTCATCCACGTGTCCTCTTTCTCTACGTTCACTCACACTCCCCTCATCCACGTGTCCTCTTTCTCTACGTTCACTCACACTCCTCTCATCCACGTGTCCTCTTTCTCTACGTTCACTCACACTCCTCTCATCCACGTGTCCTCTTTCTCTACGTTCACTCACACTCCTCTCATCCACGTGTCCTCTTTCTCTACGTTCACTCACACTCCTCTCATCCACGTGTCCTCTTTCTCTACGTTCACTCACACCCTTCTCTCAATCTGTGTTCACTTTCACCAACCCTTCTTCCTCTTCTTCCATTTTTGTCTCACTGTCTTATCCCCCTGTTTTTCGTTCTCTACCAAAGTGAATGGTATATTCTCCCAGAGCAGTAACACACCTGGTGTGTCCCCCTTACACACCTGGTGTGTCCCCCTTACACACCTGGTGTGTCCCCCTTACACACCTGGTGTGTCCCCCTTACACACCTGGTGTGTCCCCCTTACACACCTGGTGTGTCCCCCTTACACACCTGGTGTGTCCCCCTTACACACCTGGTGTGTCCCCCTTACACACCTGGTGTGTCCCCCTTACACACCTGGTGTGTCCCCCTTACACACCTGGTGTGTCCCCCTTACACACTGGTGTGTCCCCCTTACACACCTGGTGTGTCCCCCTTACACACCTGGTGTGTCCCCCTTACACACCTGGTGTGTCCCCCTTACACACCTGGTGTGTCCCCCTTACACACCTGGTGTGTCCCCCCTTACACACCTGGTGTGTCCCCCTTACACACCTGGTGTGCCCCCCTTACACACCTGGTGTGTCCCCCTTACACCTGGTGTGTCCCCCTTACACACCTGGTGTGTCCCCCTTACACCTGGTGTGTCCCCTTTACACACCTGGTGTGTCCCCCCTTACACACATGGTGTGTCCCCCCTTACACACCTGGTGTGTCCCCCCTTACACACCTGGTGTGTCCCCTTTACACACCTGGTGTGTCCCCCTTACACACCTGGTGTGCCCCCCTTACACACCTGGTGTGTCCCCCTTACACACCTGGTGTGTCCCCCTTACACACCTGGTCCGTCCCCTTTACCCACCTGGTGTGTCCCCCCTTACACACCTGGTGTGTCCCCTTTACACACCTGGTGTGTCCCCCTTACACACCTGGTGTGTCCCCCTTACACACCTGGTGTGTCCCCCTTACACACCTGGTGTGTCCCCCTTACACACCTGGTGTGTCCCCCTTACACACCTGGTGTGTCCCCCTTACACACCTGGTGTGTCCCCCTTACACACCTGGTGTGTCCCCCTTACACACCTGGTGTGTCCCCCTTACACACCTGGTGTGTCCCCCTTACACACCTGGTGTGTCCCCCTTACACACCTGGTGTGTCCCCCTTACACACCTGGTGTGCCCCTCTTACACACCTGGTGTGTCCCCCTTACACCTGGTGTGTCCCCCTTACACACCTGGTGTGTCCCCCCTTACACACCTGGTGTGTCCCCTTTACACACCTGGTGTGTCCCCCCTTACACACATGGTGTGTCCCCCCTTACACACCTGGTGTGTCCCCCCTTACACACCTGGTGTGTCCCCTTTACACACCTGGTGTGTCCCCCTTACACACCTGGTGTGTCCCCCTTACACACCTGGTCCGTCCCCTTTACCCACCTGGTGTGTCCCCCCTTACACACCTGGTGTGTCCCCCTTACACACCTGGTGTGTCCCCCTTACACACCTGGTGTGTCCCCCTTACACACCTGGTGTGTCCCCCTTACACACCTGGTGTGTCCCCCTTACACACCTGGTGTGTCCCCCTTACACACCTGGTGTGTCCCCCTTACACACCTGGTGTGTCCCCCCTTACACACCTGGTGTGTCCCCTTACACACCTGGTGTGTCCCCCTTACACACCTGGTGTGTCCCCTTACACACCTGGTGTGTCCCCCTTACACACCTGGTGTGTCCCCATTACACACCTGGTGTGTCCCCCTTACACACCTGGTGTGTCCCCCTTACACACCTGCTTTCACGCCGCATCATTCACTAAACATCAATAGCGCTTAAGCATTACGTAGTTTCAGCACAGACGACCTCAAGTTTTAAATATATTTTGGACCTTGAGTCCAGATCGTTTATTGGTTCGGGTAACAACATTACAGTCTCCCAATCACTATATTGAAAGAAAAAATGACACAATAGCGTGACTGGAACAATTCACAAATAATCCGCACATAAGAAAGAAGGAACACTACAAGAGGCCTACTGGCCTATGTGAGGCAGGTCCAGTTGTCTCACCGGCTTAATCCAATGCCTTGACCTAGTGAGGTCAGACACGTCACACAGAATGAGATGCTTATGACGACGTTTCGGTCCTACTTGGACCATTGACAAGTCACACTAACAGAAACGAAGGTGAGGACGCCAGTTGTGTATTATAACCACAATATTGGCCAGCATCTTCTCAACCATTCTTCAGTCAACTGCTTGTCTCAGTACCGGTCGTCAGAAAGAGGCTATGGAGATTCACAGCTGGAAATGAGATTTTTTTTTTTAACCTCACTGAAATCTCTGCACAACAGGCATCATTCCTTTCTTATTGAAATGTGAAAGAGACAGCCTCCTTCCCTCTCTCTGAGGTATGGGGCGCAGCCGAGAGACTGCGTCATACCCAGCTGTCTCTTATTCTCAAATTTGATCGATTTTCTTTATACGACAAAGCTCCTGACGAGTGGAACAGTCTACCTAGTTGGGTTATTGAGGCTGGGACTTTGGGTAGTTTCAAATTTAGGTTGGATAAGTACATGAGTGGAAGGGGTTGGATTTGAGAGGGACTTGCACATCGGAGCTTGTTTCTTGGGTGGCATTGAAAATTGGGTTGGGCAAATGTTTGTTAGTGGGATGAATTGTGGAGGACCTGCCTAGTATGGGCCAGCAGGCCTGCTGCAGTGTTCCTCCTTTCTTATGTTCTTATGTTCTTATGAAGCACTAGCAACAAAATGAAAGTCCTTGAGCTGATTCATTCCCTACTCCCTCCCCCCCTCCTCTTTTTTTTTTTTTTTTTTTGCGGCTGAATAAGATTTTGATCATCTAAAACCCGATAAATACTAAGATTTTTCCTGCACAAGGCTACACAAAACTTATATTGGTAATAGTCACATACAATCTAATATTACAGAGCTGATACATGACACTAAGACATTGTTCACAAACTTCATTGCACAAAGAAATTGCTAATGCAATTGTGGAAGGTTTTCCGTCACTGGTAACTGGGACAAGTTTGTGGAACTGGCAGACAGTCTGTGACGGAGTGTCTGGCAGACTGTAAACCCACAGTCAGGTTTTTTTTTTTTTTTTTTTTTTTAATTTCAGCAAATTCTTTTCCCTCACTTTATCCTTTAACGAAGTCAGCAAACATAAATAAATACCTTAAATAAATAAATAAAATACATAAATAAAATAACTTAAATACCCACTGAAACCTAAATACCCACTGAAACAAAAATACCCATTGAAATATAACCATTGAAACCTAAATAACCATAATTTAAACCTAGAAGATGACTGATCACGTTGACCCTGATCTAAACCTCCATAATCTGACACCCAATCAAAACCTATTGGAAAGTAACTGCCTTTATTACACAGCATCACAAGCCACCACTATCCTAAACAATGCTACAAGCCTATCAGTACTTAACTACAACATCAGGTCCTTAAGCAAACACTATGACCTCCTGGCACTCTTTGAATCACTAAAGACACCCTTCTCCTGCATTATTCTTACTGAGACCTGGCTTAAGCAGGACACAATAGATATCTACCCTCTACCAGGATACACAGCAATTCACAACTGCAGACCAAACCAAGTTGGGGGTGGTATTGCAATCTATTACTCTAACCAATTATCTTGTATTAGCACCACTTGCTTCAGTGATGAATATGGGGAATACATTTTTGCTAATTTTACTGTTAAAAAAAACCTTAAGACACCTATAACAATCGGTGCCATTTACCGGATACCTCACACAAACATCCCAAATTTCAGTGAGAAATTAAAGTCACTAATAACAAACAGACAAATGAATAAGCACCACCTTCTCTTAGCTGGAGACTTCAACATCAACCTTGGCTTACTAGATGATCAGCCTGTAACTGATTTCATCAACAATATGAACAACACACTTCTCATACCAACAATAACTAAACCAACCAGGCTCACTGAGACAAGTGCAACCATAATAGACCACATATGGACCAATATACTAGCCCCCCTTAAATCAGGGATAATCACAGATAGCACTACAGACCACTACCCTACCTTCCTCCTGACAAACATAATAAACCACCACTTGAATACAACAAAGTCTCATTTAGACTCCATGACGAGGCCTCAATAAGGAAGTTCACAACTGACCTAGAGATTTTTTGACTGGCCTACAGAATTCTCCAAGGCCAATGGTATTGATGACTGGACAGACATTTTTCTTAACAAATTACTTAGACTATACAACAAACATTGCCCTATAAAAACGAAACAGATCACAAACAAACGGCTTGGTTGCCCATGGCTAACCAGCACCATTCTGAAATCCATTGACAAGAAACACCAATATGAAAAGCAATATAGACAGGCTTAATACACAAAGATATTCTTAAACACTATTCATCAGTTCTCACCAAAGTAATAAAGAAAGCCAAACAACTATACTACTCCAGTAGATTCACAGACACTAGAGGAGATATAAAAAAGACCTGGAAAACACTCTCTCAGATTCTAGGGACCCACAAACTGAAAAAAAACGAGAATATTGTCCTAACT
The DNA here is from genome assembly GCF_026875155.1 of Cherax quadricarinatus. NCBI lineage: Eukaryota > Metazoa > Arthropoda > Malacostraca > Decapoda > Parastacidae > Cherax > Cherax quadricarinatus. Next base: position 82,593,466 of record NC_069403.1, read on the forward strand.
AAACCTAATGAAACACCACTACATCCCACTGACACAGCTAACAAGATAAACGACTTCTTCTCAACCATAGGATCTAATCTCGCCAATAAAATCCCACATACTAATGCCCATGCCGGGGACTACCTAGATGGGAATTTCCCAAATTCATTTATAACAGCACAAAACATACTCAACCCCTGCCAATTTGGATTTAGGAAAAATAAAAGCACTAATGATGCAATCATAAAAATGCTAGATCTGCTTTACACAGCATTGGAAAATAAGGAATATCCACTAGGAATTTTTATTGACCTAAGAAAAGCTTTTGACACAGTAGACCACGACATCCTACTCCACAAACTTGACCATTACGGTATAAGAGGCCATGCGCTTGCTTATTTCAAATCTTACCTTACTAATAGGTATCAGTATGTTACCATTAAAGACACAGCATCAACAACACGGCCAATTGATACTGGAGTTCCGCAGGGAAGTGTCCTTGGTCCCCTGCTCTTCCTCATATACATCAATGATCTTCCAAACGTATCCCAACACCTGAAACCCATTCTCTTTGCTGACGACACGACTTATGTCATCTCTCACCCTAATTTTGCCACCCTCAACACCATTGTTAACGAGGAGCTGATCAAAATATCGACTTGGATGACAGCCAATAAACTTACGCTTAACACTGACAAAACCTACTATATTATGTTTGGTAGCAGAGCAGGAATGCACAAATTAACATTAAGATCGACAACACTCTAATTACCAGACATAATGAGGGCAAATTCCTAGGCCTATACCTTGACAACAACCTGAATTTCAGCACCCATATCCAACACATAACCAAAAAAGTATCCAAAACAGTTGGGATCCTCTCCAAGATACGATACTACGTGCCGCAAAATGCCCTTCTCACACTATACCACTCATTTATCCATACCTCACCTATGCTATTTGTGCTTGGGGATCAACTGCAGCAACACACCTAAAGCCAATAATAACCCAACAAAAAGCTGCAGTAAGAATAATCACTAAATCCCATCCCTGGCAACACCCCCCCCCACTCTTCATAGATCTAAACTTACTCCCTGTTCAGTACATCCACACTTACTACTGTGCAATCTAGTGGCTAGCGCGACGGGCTGGAGTTTTGAGACTCTATGACCGCGGGTTCAATCCCGGCCGGGGGTATGGTTTACATCTACAGGACCTTAAACTCCAATATCAACCTTGACCTAAAACGCTTTCTTGATAGTTGTGACAGAACCCACAGGCATAACACCAGACACAAACATCTCTACGACATTCCCCGTGTCCGACTAAACCTTTACAAAAATTCAATGTATGTCAAAGGCCCTAAAATCTGGAACACCCTACCTGAGAACTCTAGAACTGCAGACACATTCATCACCTTCAAAACTACCATTAGAAAACATCTTATCTCCCTGATAAACCCCATCAACTAACTACACGAATACCACCTGGTGGTTCACACTTACACTCACTCACCCATTTGACCATAAACAGAAATATTAATCTCAATCTTAAAATAATGAATCCTATGATACTCCAATACTGAAACTATGTACTGTGCCAAAACAAAAGCATTCACATTGCTAAACTCACAAACTAGTATTTAGTCACTTACCCATAATACCAACTTACCTCATAATTTGTAATATTTTAAAATAAAGAATTAAACTAAGTCTGCCCGAAATGCCTAGCCATGCTAGGCGTTCTAGTGGTACACTCTGTAATCATTATTTAACTACATGTAAACCACACAACAACCAAATTCTGTAAATTCAACATTGTAATCTTTATAGAGAATAAACTTTGAATTTGAATTTGAATCTGAATAAATACCCATTGAAATATAAACAACCATTGAAACCTAAATACCCATTGAAATTTATCCATTTAGAGAGAAATAGCAACATAGCTTCCTAAGTAACTCTTTAAAGTGCAGAGTCATCTGAATTATTATCCTTACATATACGAGAAAGCTTAACTACATCCAAGTCGTAGTGTTGTACGACCCTTGTGGGTTTAGCGCTTAGCTATAATTATAATAATTGGGTCGTAGAGCGCCCCACGGCTCTATAAAAAGAAACGCAGACTTCTGTTAGGCTACACACACTCCCTCACTACGAGCTGTCAAAATCCACTGGAATTATTCTCACTTATCACGGACGAAGTGTGTGTGTGTTTCACACTCCTCCCTCACATTACTCCCTCAATTATTCTCCATCACATTACTTCCTTCCATTATTCTCCATCACATTACGTCCCCCCCCCTCTCTTGTCTTCACCCACATTAGCACTTGATCAAGCACTCCTAATGACAGGCTCACCTACTTACTAATCTTCAGTCAGATGTATTCAGGTGTGAAGAATAATCCAAGTTTTGTCTGTTTCTTTCCTTCTTGACTGGAGGATGTTTATTCAACATTAGTAGTAGTAGTAGTAGTAGTAACAACCTGAGTAGCAATAGCATTAATAGTATTAGTAATAGCATTAATAGTATTAGTAATAGCATTAATAGTAGTAATAGTAGCAATAGTAGTAGTAGCAGCATTAATTATAGTAGTAGCATTAATAATAGTAGCAGCATTAATAGTAGTAGTAGTAGCAGCATTAACAGTAGTAGTAGTAGCGTTAATAGTAGTAGTAGAAGCATTAGTAGTAGTAGTAGCATTAATAGTAGTAGTAATAGCATTAATAGTAGTAGTAATAAAATTAATAGTAGTAGCATTAATAGTAGTATTACTAGTAGTAGTAGTATTACTACTAGTAGGATTACTAGTATTAGTAGTTGTAGCATTACTACTAGTAGTAGCATTACTAGTAGTAGTATTACTAGTGGTAGTAGTATTACTAGTGGTAGTAGCATTACTAGTAGCAGCAGCATTACTAGTAGCAGCATTACTAGCAGTAACAGCATTACTAGCAGTAGCAGCATTACTAGCAGTAGCAGCATTACTAGCAGTAGCAGCATTACTTGCAGTAACAGCATTACTAGCAGTAGCAGCATTACTAGCAGTAGCAGCATTACTAGCAGTAGCAGCATTACTAGTAGCAGCATTACTAGTAGTAGCAGCATTACTAGTAGTAGCATTACTACTACTAGTAGCATTACTAGTAGCAGCATTACTAGTAGTAGCAGCATTACTAGTAGTAGCAGTACTAGTAGTAGCAGCATTACTAGTAGCAGTAGCATTACTAGTAGCAGTATTAGTAGTAGCAGCATTACTAGAAGTAGCAGCTTTACTAGTAGTAGCAGCATTACTAGTAGTAGCAGCATTACTAGTAGTAGCAGCATTACTAGTAGCAATAGCATTACTAGTAGCAGCGTTACTAGTAGCAGTAGCATTACTAGTAGCAGCATTACTAGTGGTAGTAACATTACTAGTAGTAGCAGCATTACTAGTAGTAGTAGCAGCATTACTAGCAGTAGTAGCAGCATTACTAGCAGTAGCAGCATTACTAGCAGTAGCAGCATTACTAGCAGTAGCAGCATTATTAACAGTAACATCATTACTAGCAGTAGCAGCATTACTAGTAGTAGCAGCATTACTAGTAGTAGCAGCATTACTAGTAGTAGCATTACTACTAGTAGTAGCATTACTAGTAGTAGCAGCATTACTAGTAGCAGCATTACTAGTAGCAGCATTACTAGTAGCAGTAGCATTACTAGTAGTAGCATTACTAGTAGTAGCAGCATTACTAGTAGTAGCAGCATTACTAGTAGTAGCAGCATTACTAGTAGTAGCAGCATTACTGGTAGCAGTAGCATTACTAGTAGTAGCAGCATTACTAGTAGTAGCAGCATTACTAGTAGTAGCAGCATTACTAGTAGCAGTAGCATTACTAGTAGCAGTAGCATTAGTAGTAGCAGCATTACTAGTAGCAGTAGCATTACTAGTAGTAGCAGTAGCACTAACAGTAGTAGCATTACTACTAATAGTATCAACATTACTAGTGGTAGCAGCAGTAATAGTGGTAGTAGCAGCATTACTAGTAGCAGTAGCATTACTAGTAGCAGTAGCATTAGTAGTAGCAGCATTACTAGTAGCAGTAGCATTACTAGTAGTAGCAGTAGCACTAACAGTAGTAGCATTACTACTAATAGTATCAACATTACTAGTGGTAGCAGCAGTAATAGTGGTAGTAGCAATATTATTAACATTAATAGCAGCAGTATCATCAGCAGAATAATCACAATACAGAGTTGAACAAATACCTTGAGTGAGACTCCAGCTGAGTGGAATAAACTCGTGTTTACTCAGCTATGATGAGTGTCTGGTGTCTTCACTGGTCAAGATGTCTGGAAATCTCCAGACCATTTTCTCAGTTTATTCTGTGGCTTTGATGTTTATATTGTGGCTTTGATGTTTATTCCGTGGATTCGATGTTTATACTGTGGTTTTAATGGGTTGTAGCGAGGCAAGGAGCCGCTGCTGCTGAAATAAACACATGTCTCGGGTGTCAAAAAGCCTCACAGGGAAGCCAATATATTGAAAGACACTGGAAACTTTGCCTAGTGTCTAGAATTTTTTTTTTTACTAGGCACCTCTCCCAGAATATATCTATCAGGAGTCTCACAAATTTGCTTGTGTCACCTGTTAAGGCAAAATATTACTGGGTTGGGTGTATAACTATGTGTTGGCTGGAAACACTAGGAAATTAAATGCATTTTGGCTTAATACTGTCAATGATTGTATACATCTGGGGTGAAGGTATGAGCTGCCAATCAGTTTAATTCTTAAACATCCATCAGGTTGGCACAGTCAGACATAGTGCCAGGTGACTCTTGCTTCCAGTACAACCAACATTTGTTAATATTTTTCAAGAGAGAAAATTGATAAATCAACATTACGCTCAAGACTTACTGATGAACATGGGCACAAAATTTTAAGTGTGTTCCTCAAATATTGAACTTAGCGTCAGTGCTCTCTAGTACACTAAACCCTTGATTATTGCATTAAACAGAAACATCATAAACGGGCTGGGGCTTCAGACCATTACACATGAATCTAAAGTTTATATTTAACGTCCAGTACGTTAAATATAAACTTTAAACGAGTGAAGTCTGTCTGTAGCGGCGCACCCCTCAAGGGAGGTCCCTAGATGCTGGTGAGGGGCTTTTGATCTAGGGAACTGGATCAGTGCTCCAATTCAATGAATTAAACCTGAATGCCTTCCGTCCCCCCTCCCCACATGTACTGTATAATCCTCCGGGTTTATCGCTCCCCCATAATGATTCCCCTTCCTCTAGCATCTGAAATCAAGATTAAGCTTAACAATTACTGGCTGACTCGCAGTCTTAATGACCTTCGTGTAGTCGATAGTCTTGCACACCCCCCTCCCCTTTTAACCAACCAAAGACCCATATTTCGACCAACCCACCAACAGGATGTTCAGCCTATTGGTAGTTATGATCAGCGTTCAGCGTCAGCAAGGCTTCCAAAACGATGAACAACTTTCAGTTTCAATAAGAATGAACGAGGTCATGACGCATATTTCCCCGCAGAATGTGATCGGGTCGTTGGTGAGGCAGTTTATGCAAGTCTTTTTCCCAACTTGCTGAGTTTATGAAGATCCTGCCTTTGTTTATGTCGGTTTTCTTATGTGCTGGAAGCCCCGTTCACTCGCCCGAGTTTGTCCTAACTTACTGCTTTGTAGTAACACTTAAAATCAACGTCTGTGGTAACACTTATGGTCGTGTGTTGTAACACTAATGATCGTGTGTTGTAACACTTACGATCGTGTGTTGTAACACTAATGATCGTGTGTTGTAACACTTACGATCGTGTGTTGTAACACTTACGATCGTGTGTTGCAACACATCTGTTGTGTGTAACACACAACAGATGTGGCAACGTTTCGCTCAGTATAGAGCTTAATTAAGTCATGACTCGATAACTCGATACACAGAGCGATAAGTCGCCTATAACTATACTTATGCTCTACACAGAGCCACTAGCCTCTACCGAACAATATATGAATTCATTTCCCTCTATTCAAACCAGTTATTCAGTGGCTGTTCATCGTGTAACAGTTCCAATTAGTGACTGTCAAATATAACAACCGAACCTATCTTCAAAAAATTTATCCGAGTGGTAAGCATTTATCATTTTCACAATAATTTATATATATATATATATATATATATATATATATATATATATATATATATATATATATATATATATATATATATATAATATATATATATATGTGTGTGTGTGTGTGTGTGTCGTGCCGAATGGGTAAAACTTGCGTTTTTGGCTTAAATAGATACGCTCTTCTTGCCGAATAAGGCAAGCGAGAATTTGTGTATGCAGTAATTTCGCAAAATCATTCTGAACCTAACGATAAAAACAATTGATTTTGTACCTAGAGCTGTCATTCAACACCCCCCCCCCCCGTGGTTGTTGTGGATCTTGTGTCGCTTGTTCGCGATTTTTGCATTTGAATCTGATATATTATAACCAAGAAAGTATTTTCTTGCCTAGGTGAGGGACACTGTCCCCCCACTTGCCTGGTTGAGGGACACTGTCCCCCCACTTGCCTAGGTTAGGGACACTGTCCCCCCACTTGCCTAGGTTAGGGACACTGTCCTCCACTTGCCTGGTTGAGGGACACTGTCCCCCCACTTGCCTGGTTGAGGGACACTGTCCCCCCACTTGCCTAGGTTAGGGACACTGTCCTCCACTTGCCTGGTTGAGGGACACTGTCCCCCCACTTGCCTGGTTGAGGGACACTGTCCCCCCACTTCCCTGGTTGAGGGACACTGTCCCCCCACTTGCCTAGGTTAGGGACACTGTCCCCCCACTTGCCTAGGTTAGGGACACTGTCCCCCCACTTGCCTGGTTGAGGGACACTGTCCCCCCACTTGCCTAGGTTAGGGACACTGTCCCCCCACTTGCCTGGTTAAGGGACACTGTCCCCCACTTGGTGGCAGATGGTGTCTGGTATTGGTAGGAAAAGTTGCCGTGAGCGTCCCGCAATGACCCACACTTCATCCTAAGTGTGTTAGAAGTGGACCAGGTGGACCAAGTGGGCCAGATGGACCAAGTGGGCCAGATGGACCAAGTGGGCCAGATGGACCAGGTCCTTCCTGAAGTCGTAACGTAAAATAATTGCCTGTCTAACTGTTTTCTTACTCTCAATTGACTCTCGCGGAGGAAAATGTTGAGCAGTCTTGTTAATGCTCGTAGACGTGTCTGTGTGTTGCTGTGGTGGTGGTGCTGGGGTGGTGGTGTTGTGGTGGTGGTGTTGTGGTGGTGGTGCTGGGGTGGTGTGGTGGTGGTGGTGGTGCTGGGGTGGTGGTGCTGGGGTGGTGGTGCTGTGGTGGTGGTGGTGGTGCTGTGGTGGTGGTGGTGCTGTGGTGGTGCTGTGGTGGTGGTGCTGTGGTGGTGGTGCTGGGGTGGTGGTGTTGTGGTGGTGGTGTTGTGGTGGTGGTGCTGGGGTGGTGTGGTGGTGGTGGTGGTGCTGGGGTGGTGGTGCTGGGGTGGTGGTGCTGTGGTGGTGGTGTAGACAGCCTGTACTGTCTGCACAGACAGCCCATGCTGTCTGCCAGCTTAGTTCATATTTCGCGCTATGCTGGTGCTGCCACCTAGGCCTTGCCACTTCAGTATGCCCAGACTTGCCTCGCTCTCACTCTCACAGCGGCCTGGCATCAACACACAAGGCCTCTCAGCTCTCTCTCGTGGCATGGCCCTGCCCGGGCCATGGGCACAACACACAAGCCTGTGTAACCCAACACTAGTTATCAATAAAGTAAGAAGCCTCCGAAGAAGTATATCATTAACACCGCTCTACAGCTTACCAAATAAATTCGTTATAAATGGTGACAGCGGTGCTCGCAGCAGTTGTGTTTGCCTGGAGAGAGGAGGAAGAGGTATGAAGTCATCTTCACTTCATCACCCTACACAAGAAGCATCCGTCTCTCAACGAGTTATCCTGATGTCGTGTCTGCACTTTTGAGCATCCAGACACAGGTACTAGCAGGATCCAGCCGAAATTTGTCGAAATTCTCCGAGAATTGTGAGTGGCGTCACAGTGACCCCACGCTACAGCGTCCCACCCTACATTGTCCCACGCTGTTTCTCAAGTCACATGTTCAGCGTCACTTGTATGTTGCTGTTGTTGTTGTTCAGCTCAGCACAGCCGTTTCAGCAAGCCAGAGGTGAGTTTTGTGGTGATTTCTGCGTCCAGTGTGAGCTCTCTACATATTTGTGGGTGGGGGAGGAGAGGAGAGGAAGTGGCTGTTCCTCACCTTGCCCATGCTCGCCCTACTCACGCTCACCCGTCTACCATACACCACTCACCACTGCCCACTCCCTCTGCTGTGTTTTCTGCTGTTTTCCATGTGAATTCATTGCCAGAACTGTGTATCCGAGTGCCCGAGGCCACTCGAAGCTGCGTGGATCAGCATGCCACGTAGATCACGACACCACGTGGATCGACACCACGGTGGGTGTGGGCGATGTCACGTGGATCTACCAGCCACGTGAGTTACCAGATGTCCCAAGGCCACATGCTGTGGTCTGCTGCCCGCATCACATTGACGTCACCCACGATGCTGCCCGACTTCATGACGTCACCTCGAGATGTCTGCTGACGTCACCTCGAGATGTCTGCTGACGTCACCTCGAGATGTCTGCTGACGTCACCTCGAGATGTCTGCTGACGTCACCCACGATGCTGCCCGACTTCATGACGTCACGATGTCTGTTGACGTCACCTCACGATACACAAATAACCCGCACATAAAAGACAGAAGCTTACGACGACGTTTCGGTCCGACTTGGACCATTGACAAAGTCACACTAACAGAGGAGGAGCAGGACGGCTATATATAGGCAGGAAGAGGTGGAGGTAGTAGTAGTGGTAGTAGTAGTGGTGGTAGTAGTACAAGAAATTAGACACATGTGCGGCGTCTGGTTGTCTTTGTTGTGGACGTTTCGCCATCCAGTGGCTGGCTGGATGGCGAAACGTCTACGGTGGGGATGCCCGGGTGTTGTGCATGTGTCATTTCATCCTGTCGGTATTATATACAATTCTTGTACTACTACCACCACTACTACTACCACTACTACTACCTCCACCTCTTCCTGCCTATATATAGCCGTCCTGCTCCTCCTCTGTTAGTGTGACTTTGTCAATGGTCCAAGTCGGACCGAAACGTCGTCGTAAGCTTCTGTCTTTTATGTGCGGGTTATTTGTGTATCGTTCCAGTCACGGTATTGTGCCTTTTTGTTATTCACCTCACGATGTCTGCCTGACGTCACCTCGAGATGTCTGCTGACGTCACCCACGATGCTGCCCGACTTCATGACGTCACGATGTCTGCTGACGTCACCTCACGATGTCTGCCTGACGTCACCTCGAGATGTCTGTTGACGTCACTGCTGCTGACGTCACCTTGCGACATCACGCCTGACATCACATGATGTCACATCGAGTGTTCTAGTAATTATTTCAGTATTGTCGAGAAGATTGAGAGAAGATATATGTCGTGTGTTAATTAATTCCTCTCAGTCAGTGTTCTCACATTTTAGTATGTCTTAGTGTCAGTTTTATGCACAGAAAAGCATCATTTGCTAGTTAAGCCATGTTGTACCATATGTACAGCGGTGTGTTTGTAAGTTTTCCGTGTGTCCAGTGAGGTCTGTGGTCAGACCCTTGAGTTGCACCACTGTGCTGTCACCCGCGTGACCAGTGTTTGACAGCTGATTACTCAGCCCCGAGTGACCGAGCCCTCTTGTACAGAAAGCTTTTATGCTCGTCGCTCGTGATGTTCTGTAGAATCGTACCTGCTACGATTCCCATCGAGATTTGTTTCACTTCACCTCCAGACCTTCAGAGTGCAGTTATATGTAGAGAAACAAGTCTGGGGACGCTTAGACTAACCTCTGCTATAACTCCAACTGTCGAGAGATGATACTCGTCAAGCCGCAGCCAGGCCTGTCGGCAGGCGCTGTGTCAGCCTCGTGTCACAAGCTTCAGTGAGCAGCCTGCACAAAGAAGATGTCACTTTGACTGCTAGCTCTCTCACTGCAGTCTGGTGTATGGTGTTACGACTCCCAGATGTTTCGCCCAGTCGTCTCTGCCACGACTCGCTCCACGCTCGCCGGCAGTGACAGCCCAGCGACAGTACCAGCCGAGAAGTGTCCTCCTGAGTCGCTTGCCAGAAGTCCTGCCCAGTTGCCGAGTTTTGTCGACGCCTCACTCGAGGGCACCAGCATGTCGTGCCCCAGGTTGAGTGAAAACCTGCAGCGACTCCTACGATGTCTGCTTCACCGTTCCAGAGGAGACCGTACCCTGTTACGTCACAGCTCAGCCGCAGCGATGTCTCCCGTGTTGCAGTATCTGTCCAGACGCAGGAAGGCGTGCAGTGATGCCCATCGACGCTCACTGCCTATGACCACGATGTTTAGCACACCCCGCATGTTTTTTCTTCCCTCCCTGTAGGAAGTTTTTTTTTCCCATGTCCATATGTATATATATGTTTTTATTTTGTGTTCTGTGCCCTGTTCCTACGAGAGAGAGACCGAGTTTCTTTTACTACCTGTATTGTCGCGTCGGGACGACGCGCGGTAGGTGGCCGAGCGTATGTAGACAGCCTGTACTGTCTGCACAGACAGCCCATGCTGTCTGCCAGCTTAGTTCATATTTCGCGCTATGCTGGTGCTGTCACCTAGGCCTTGCCACTTCAGTATGCCCAGACTTGCCTCGCTCTCACTCTCACAGCGGCCTGGCATCAACACACAAGGCCTCTCAGCTCTCTCTCGTGGCATGGCCCTGCCCGGGCCATGGGCACAACACACAAGCCTGTGTAACCCAACACTAGTTATCAATAAAGTAAGAAGCCTCCGAAGAAGTATATCATTAACACCGCTCTACAGCTTACCAAATAAATTCGTTATAGTGGTGGTGGTGCTGTGGTGGTGGTGCTGTGGTGGTGGTGGTGCTGTGGTGGTGGTGGTGCTGTGGTGGTGGTGCTGTGGTGGTGGTGCTGGGGTGGTGGTGCTGGGGTGGTGGTGCTGGGGTGGTGGTGGTGCTGTGGTGGTGGTGCTGTGGTGGTGGTGCTGGGGTGGTGGTGCTGTGGTGGTGTGCTGTGGTGGTGGTGGTGCTGTGGTGGTGGTGCTGTGGTGGTGGTGCTGGGGTGGTGGTGCTGTGGTGGTGGTGCTGTGGTGGTGGTGGTGCTGTGGTGGTGCTGTGGTGGTGGTGCTGTGGTGGTGGTGCTGGGGTGGTGCTGCGGTGGTGCTGGGGTGGTGGTGCTGGGGTGGTGGTGTTGGGGTGCTGTGGTGGTGGTGCTGTGGTGGTGGTGCTGGGGTGGTGCTGGGGTGGTGGTGCTGGGGTGGTGGTGTTGGGGTGCTGTGGTGGTGGTGCTGGGGTGGTGGTGCTGGGGTGGTGGTGCTGGGGTGTGGTGCTGGGGTGGTGGTGCTGGGATGGTGGTGGTGGTGCTGTGGTGGTGGTGCTGGGGTGGTGGTGCTGGGGTGATGGTGCTGGGGTGGTGGTGCTGTGGTGATGGGGTGGTGGTGCTGTGGTGGTGCTGTGGTGGTGGTGCTGGGGTGGTGGTGCTGTGGTGTTGTGGTAGTGGTGCTGGGGTGGTGGTGCTGTGGCGGTGCTGTGGTGGTGGTGCTGGGGCGGTGGTGCTGGGGTGGTGGTGCTGGGGTGGTGGTGGTGCTTGGGTGGTGGTGCTGGGGTGGTGGTGGTGCTGAGGTTGTGGTGCTGGGGTGGTGGTGCTGGGGTGGTGGTGGTGCTGTGGTGGTGCTGTGGTGGTGGTGGTGGTGCTGGCGTGGTGGTGCTGTGGTGGTTGTGCTGGGATGGTGGTGGTGGTGCTGTGGTGGTGGTGGTGTGGTGGTGGTGCTGAGGTGGTGGTGCTGGGGTGGTGCTGAGGTGGTGGTGCTGAGGTGGTGGTGTTGGGGTGGTGGTGCTGGGATGGTGGTGGTGCTGGGGTGGTGGTGGTGCTGGGGCGGTGGTGCTGCTGGGGTGGTGGTGCTATGGTGGTGGTGCTGTGGTGGTGGTGCTGAGGTGGTGGTGCTGGGGTGGTGGTGCTGTGGTGGTTGTGCTGGGATGGTGGTGGTGGTGCTGTGGTGGTGGTGGTGTGGTGGTGGTGCTGAGGTGGTGGTGCTGGGGTGGTTGTGCTGAGGTGGTGGTGTTGGGGTGGTGGTGCTGGGATGGTGGTGGTGCTGGGGTGGTGGTGGTGCTGGGGTGGTGGTGGTGCTGGGGCGGTGGTGCTATGGTGGTGGTGCTGAGGTGGTGGTGCTGAGGTGGTGGTGCTGAGGTGGTGGTGTTGGTGTGGTGGTGCTGGGATGGTGGTGGTGCTGGGGTGGTGGTGGTGCAGGGGCCGTGGTGCTGCTGGGGTGGTGGTGCTGTGGTAGTGTTGCTAGGGTGGTGAGTGTTGCAGTGCGACTGCTGTGGTGCTGGTGCTTGTGTGTACTCACCTAGTTGAGGTTGCAGGGTTCGACTCCAAGCTGCTGGCCCAGCCTCTTCACTGGTCGCTACTAGTGTGTGTGTGTGTGTGTGTGTGTGTGTGTGTGTGTGTGTGTGTGTGTGTGTGTGTGTGTGTGTGTGTGTGTGTGTGTGTGTGTGGTAGTGTGCTGACAGTATGTGCCTTAAGAACAGTTCCTTGTGATATGCCACTTTTCACTCCTCTCCCTCCCCACTCTCTCTTTCTCTCATCCATTGGAGTACCTTTCCATGCATGCGAGTGTTATATTCCATCAGAAAAGGGGAGAGAGAGATGGATGGGGGTGAAAGGGGAGTTGAATGTAAATAGAAGCACGTACTAGGGATATTATCTGGGGTGAGGACAGAGGGAGGGAGGGGTGAGTGACTTCTCCCCATTCCTCCTGAGAATAATGCCGCTGAAGAAAGCGCCCAAGAGCTAGAGTTCAGAGAAGTGGGAGGAAAAGATTGGGATGTTAGTGTTACGTGAAGTTGGAAGGAACTCGTCTGAGAACACGTCCTGCTAGCAGGAGATTGATAACACCCAGACCAGCAGAATGATAGCAATCAGACCAGCAGACTGATAACACCCAGACCAGCAGAATGATAGCAATCAGACCAGCAGACTGATAACACCCAGACCAGCAGAATGATAGCAATCAGACCAGCAGAATGATAACACCCAGACCAGCAGAATGATAGCAATCAGACCAGCAGAATGATAACACCCAGATCAGCAGAATGATAGCAATCAGACCAGCAGAATGGTGACACCCAGACCAGTAGAATGATAGCAATCAGACCAGCAGAATGATAACACCCAGACCAGCAGAATGATAGCAATCAGACCAGCAGACTGATAACACCCAGACCAGCAGAATGATAGCAATCAGACCAGCAGAATGATAACACCCAGACCAGCAGAATGATAGCAATCAGACCAGCAGACTGATAACACCCAGACCAGCAGAATGATAGCAATCAGACCAGCAGAATGATAACACCCAGATCAGCAGAATGATAGCAATCAGACCAGCAGACTGATAACACCCAGACCAGCAGAATGATAGCAATCAGACCAGCAGAATGATAACACCCAGACCAGCAGAATGATAGCAATCAGACCAGCAGAATGATAACACCCAGACCAGCAGAATGATAGCAATCAGACCAGCAGAATGATAACACCCAGATCAGCAGAATGATAGCAATCAGACCAGCAGAATGGTGACACCCAGACCAGTAGAATGATAACACCTAGTCCAGTAAGATGACAATAACAACACGCAGACGAGCAGGACGACAAGAATGATAACAGCCAGACCAGCAGGATAACAGCCAGACCTCAGCACAGAACCAGCATTTAAAAAGTGAACCTGGAAGGAACCATTGCTGGTTCACCTGAGAGAGTGTGAAGTCTTTAGTTGTGATTGAAGCAACGAGTGAGTGTCAAGACCAACCGTCAATTCTGAAGCAAGGTGTCAAGACCACCACCATAGCACCACCACACCACCACCACACCACCACCATTACCACCACCATTACCACACCACAGCACCTCCACCCACAATACCTTATAAAGATCTCACCCAGGATCCTATTTCGAAAAAACTCATTCCCAGAATCCAATTTCAGGAGCACCGATATACCAGCCTCTCAGACACCTTCATTCCACACATCTCATTCCATGCAGGGAATGTTCTCGTTTTTAACTTATATGATCAAACTTCTGTACAAAAGCTAAAAGGCGTTATATATATATATATATACACACAAACATATACACAATTTCCCCCCCTGGGGGGGGGGGAATTTTAAAAAAATAAGTTAAAAACCAATATTTCGCGTTTTAAACCAAGTGTTGCTGGCGGGTTTACCAGACCGGCCGGGTTTAGTAAAACTTTCACTAGAAAAATACGACAATAGGCCTTCGACGTTTCTCCCACACAGTGGCCTTTTATCAAGACACCAGAGGGGGGGGGGGGAAAGGCCAACCTTTCAACGGGCGCTCTCTCTTTCATTAAAAGTCATTGAATAGCTAATGAAAGGTTCTCTCTCTCTCTCTCTCTCTCTCTCTCTCTCTCTCTCTCTCTCTCTCTCTCTCTCTCTCTCTCTCTCTCTCTCTCTCTCTCTCTGCGGCTCGCACCGTCTACATCAGTCACGCACATGTCACACACTATTGTTGATAATGGGTAGGTCAGTAGAGTGAGCGAGACATTGGTTATATAATAA
>NC_069403.1:82613147-82623147 GCF_026875155.1 Cherax quadricarinatus
TAATGGATAGCTCAGTAGAGCGAAACATCTATGAAACAGAGGAAAGAAGGGGTCGTGGCCCCCCTGTGAGAACCATCACTCTGTAAGAATGCCATTTGTTGGGATAACTAAATTGGTTTCTGTAGTACTGGAATAAATAAATTTGTGCTTGCAGTACTGGGGTAACTAAACTGGTGTCTGTAGTACTGGTGTTACAGTGACTACGTATACTGGGGTGTACACTGTAGTCAGCAGCAGTATTGTCTTTAAGGTGAGCAGACAGTCACAAGACTGGTCATGACGTAACTCACAGGGACCTAGAAGACAGTCAAGAGTCACAGGGACCGATATGCCTGTCAAATGAACTCACGGGGACCTATTCACCTGTCCACTGGACTCACAAGTACCCATTTGCCTGTCCGTTGGACTCAGTTACCTAAAAGCCAGTCAGGAGAATTGCTTCGCCTGGCTTACATTCCTACACACACACACACACCTGTGATATTGCACACCTGGGTCAGAGAGAGAGAGAGAGAGAGAGAGAGAGAGAGAGAGAGAGAGAGAGAGAGAGAGAGAGAGAGAGAGAGAGTTGTATCTCACACATCTTCCTTCCCCAGGGTGACTCCCCTGTGTGTTCGTCAAACACAGTAGTGCCTGATACCAACTTGTCTGTGTACTTGTTAAGTGTAGCGACAATTGTGCATGTGCTAGACCACTAGTGCATGTGCTAGACCACTAGTGCATGTGCTAGACCACTAGTTCATGTGCTAGACCACTAGTGCATGTGCTAGACCACTAGTGCATGTGCTAGACCACTAGTTCATGTGCTAGACCACTAGTGTCATGTGCTAGACCACTAGTTCATGTGCTAGGCCACTAGTTCAAGTGCTAGACCACTAGTCCCTGTGCAGAAAACCCCTAGTCCAAAGTGCTAGGCCACTAGTTCATGTCTAGACCACTATGATGTGGGAGACCACAAATTGGGATGTGCTAGACCACTAGTCATGTGCTTTGACCACTAGTGCAAAGTGCTTGACCACTAGGCAGTGCTAGACCACTATTCATGTGCTAGAAAACCCCTTTGTGCATGTGCCCAAAACCCACTAGTAATGTGCTTTTGAAACCCCTAGTGCAAAGTGCTAGACCACCGTGCATGTGCTAGACCCCCCCTAGTGCATGTGCAGACCCCTAGTCATGGGCTAACCACTAGTGCATGGGGAGACCCCCTAGTGCATGTGTTAACCCTGTTTATGGCTAGAAACCCCTAGTACATGTGCAGACCCTAGTGCATGTGCTGACCAAATAGGCATGGCTAGACCACTATCATGGCTAGACCACAGTGCATTGCTAGACCACTATTTCAAAAGTGCTAGACCACTAGTGCATGTGCTTTGACCACTATTGGGATGTGCAGAAACCCCTAATTTTATGTTTCTAAACCAAGAAATGGCTAGGGCCCCTAGTTCTTTTTTAGACCACTAGTGCTGTGCTAGAAACCCCTAGTGGGATGTGCAAAACCACTAGTGCATGTGCTAAAACCCCCTAGTACAGTGGGTTTGGGCCCCTAGTTCATTTTGCTAGACCACTAGTGCATGTGCTAACCACTATTTCATGTTTCTAGACCACAATGCCTGTTTCTAGGGCCACCTTTTGCATGTGCCCAACCAAATAGTAAAATGTGCTAGGCCCACTAGTTCTTTTCTAACCACTAGTTTCTTTTGCTAGAAACCCCAATGCAAGGCTAGAAACCCCTAGTGCAGTGCTAGACCCCTAGGCAAAGTGCAAAAACCCAAAAATATTTCCTTTTGCTAGGGAACTAAATTCCTTGGGTAGACCACAGTGCATGTGCTAAAACCACTATTAAAATGTCTAGGCCACTAGTTCCCTGTCTAGGGCACTATGCATGTGCCCAGGGCCACTAGTGCATGTTCCCAGACCACTAATTTCATGGGGCTAACCACTAGTGCAAAGGCTAGAACCCCTAGGGGCATGTGCTAGACCACTAGGGCAAAGGCTGACCAAATAGGCATGTGCTAGACCACAAATAAAAAGTGCAAAACCCCCTTTTTGTGCATGTTTCAAAACCCTAGTGCATTGCTAACCACTAGGCAAAGGCTAGACCACAAAGCCTGTGCAAAACCACTAGTGCATGTGCTAAACCACTAGTGCCTGTGTTTTGACCACAGTTCATGTGGGTAGAAACCCCTTTTTTAAAACCTTTTGCTAAAACACTAGTGCATGTGCTAACCACTGTTCATGTGCTAGGGCCCCTATTTCATGTCTAGACCACTAGTGCATGGGGCTGACCAATAATTGGGATGTGCTGACCACTAGTGCATGTGCTAGACCACTAGTGCATTTTGTAGACCACTAGTTCATGGCAGACCACTAGACATGTGGGTAGGGCCCTATTTCATGTGCTAGCCCCCAGTGCCCTTGCTAGACCACTAGTGCCTGGGCTGAAACCACTATGCCCTTGTAAACCCCCCTAGTACATGTGGGAAACCACTAGTTTTTATGTCTAGGGCCACTAGTGCAGTGCTAGACCCACTAGTGCATGGCTAGACCACTAAATGCATGTGCAAAACCACTAGTGCATGTGCTAGAAACCCCTAGTACAGTGCTAGGCCCTAGTTCATGTGCAAACCACTATGCATTGGGTAGACCACTATGCATTTGGGTGACCCCTATGCATGGCTAGACCACTATGCCAAAGGCTAGAAACCCCTAGTACATGGGCCCAGGCCACTTGTTCATGTGCTAGACCACTAGTTTCATTTTTTAGACCACTAGTACAGGGTAGGCCCCTAGTTTTTGTGCTAGACCACTAGTGCAAAAAGCTAGACCACTAGTGCAAAGTGTAGACCACAAATGCATGTGCAAAAACCACTAGTGCATGTGCTAGACCACAGAAAATGTGCTAGGCCCCTAGTTTTTTGGCTAGACAAAAATTTCCATGTGCTAAGAGTAGCGACCATTTTTTTCACAGCTTGATATCGGAGTTTTTAAAAAAAAAAATGGCCTTACATATATAATTTTTAAAATACAAAAAAAAGGGGGCCTTAAAATATATAATTTAACATACAAAAATTAAAGGGGGCCTTACATATAAAAATTTAACATACAAAAATAAGGTGGCCTTACATATATAAATTTTAAAATACAAAAATAAATGGCCTTACATATATAATTTAAAAATACAAAAATAAGGTGGCCTTTCATATAAATTAAAAATACAAAAAAAGGTGGGCCCTTTCCCTAAATAATTTAACATACAAAAAAAAGGTGGGTTAATAAATAATTTAACAAACAAAAATAAGGTGGGCCTTTTCAATAAAATTTTAAAATTTAAAAAAAAGGTGGCCTTTCAAATATAATTTAACATACAAAAAAAAGGTGGCCTTACATATATAATTTAACATAAAAAAAAAATAAGGTGGCCTTAAAATATAAATTTTAAAATACAAAAATAAGGTGGGCCCTTTCAAATATTTAACATACAAAAAAAAAGGTTTCCTTACATATATAATTAACAACAAAAATAAGGGGGGCCTTACATATATAATTTAACATACAAAAATAAGGGGGCCTTTTATATAAATTTAACATACAAAAATAAAGGGGCCCTTTCCTAAAATAATTTTAACCCTTCAAAAAAAAGGTTTGGGCCCTTTCATATATAATTTAAAAATACAAAATAAGGTGGCCTTATAATTTTTAAAAATTTAAAATACAAAAATAAGGTGGCCTTAAAATAATAAATTTTAAAATACAAAAATAAGGGGGCCTTACATAAATAATTTAACCCAAAAAAAATATGGTGGCCCTTTCATAAATAATTTAACATACAAAAATAAGGGGGGCCAAAAATTTTTTAATTTAACATACAAAAAAAGGTTTCCTTTAAAATATAATTTAACTACAAAAATAAGGTTGGGCCCTTTCATATATAATTTAACAAAAAATTAAAGGGGGCCTTTCATATATAAAAAATTTAAAAATACAAAAAAAAGGGGCCTTACATATATAATTTAACATACAAAAATTTAAGGGGGCCTTACATATATAATTTAACAAACAAAAATAAGGGGGCCTTTCATATATAATTTAACATACAAAAATAAAAGGGGGCCTTACATATATAAATTTTTTATACAAAAATAAGGTGGCCTTAAAATTTTAATTTAACATACAAAAATAAAAGGGGGGCCCCTTTCAAAATAATTAAATTTTTTAACCCAACCCAAAAAAAAAGGTGGGCCTTTCATAAATAATTTAAAAAATACAAAAAAAAGGGGGGGGCCTTACATAATTTTAATTTAACCAACAAAAAAAAAGGGTGGCCCTTTCAAAATAATTTAACATACAAAAATAAAGGGGGCCTTTTAAAATATATAATTAACAAACAAAAATAAGGTGGGCCCTTTCATAAAATTTTAACATACAAAAAAAAAAGGTGGGCCTTTTCATATAAAAATTTAAAAATAAAAAAAATAAGGTGGCCTTTCATATATAATTTTTCCATACAAAAATAAGGTGGGGCCCAAAATTTTTTTAAATTTTAAATACAAAAATAAGGTGGCCCCTTTCTTATATAGTTTAACTACAAAAAAAAGGTGGGCCCTTTCATATATAAAATTTTAAAATACAAAAATAAGGTGGCCCCTTTCATTTTTTAATTTAAAAATTCAAAAATAAGGTGGCCTTACAATATAGTTTAACATACAAAAATAAGTGGCCCCTTCATAAAATAATTTTTAAAAAATAAAAAAAATTTAAAGGGGGCCTTTCAAAAATTTTAAAATTTTAAAATAAAAAATTAAAAGGGGGGCCTTTCAAATATAATTTTAAAATACAAAAAAAAAGGTGGCCTAACAAAAAAAATTTAAAAATACAAAAAAAGGTTTGGGCCCTTTTAAAAAATTTTTTCATACCAAAAAAAAGGTGGCCTTTCATTATAATTTAACATACAAAAAAAAGGTGGGCCCTTTCATTAAAAATTTTTAAAATACAAAAATAAGGTGGCCCCTTTCATATTAAAAATTTAAAAATTCCCAAAAAAAAGGTGGCCCCTTTTCATATATAAATTAAAATACATAAAAAAAGGGGGGCCTTTCCTATATAATTTTAAAATACAAAAATAAGTGGGCCCTTTCATATAAAATTTTAAAAACAAAAATAAAGGGGGCCTACAATATAATTTTAAAAAAACAAAAATAAGGGGGCCTTTCATAAATAATTTAAAAATACAAAAAAAGGTGGGCCCTTTCATATATAATTTAAACATACAAAAAAAAGGTGGGGCCCTTTCATATAAAATATTCAAAACAAAAATAAGGGGGCCTTACATATAAAATTTTTTAAAAACAAAAAAAAGTGGCCCTTTCAAAAAATTTTAAAATACAAAATAAGGGGGGCCTTACATATATAAAATTTAAACATACAAAAATAAGGTGGGGCCCTTTTATATTAATTTAAAAATACAAAAAAAAAGGTGGCCTTTTATATATAATTTAACATACAAAAATAAAGGGGGCCTTTACATAAAAAAATAATTTAAAATCAAAAAAAGGTGGCCTTAAAATATATAATTTAAATACAAAAAAAAGGTGGCCTTTCATATATAATTTAACATACAAAAAAAAAGGTGGCCTTACATTATAATTTTAAAATACAAAAAAAAAAGGTCCTTACATATATAATTTTAAAAATACAAAAATAAAGGGGGCCTTTTCATAAAATAAATTTTTCAAAAAAATAAGGGGGCCTTTCATAATAATTTAACATACAAAAAAAAGGTGGCCTTACATATATAATTTAAAAATACAAAAATAAGGTGGCCTAAAATTTTTTAATTTAACATACAAAAAAAAGGTGGCCCTTTCATAAAATAATTTAAAAATACAAAAATAAGGGGGCCTTACATATAAATTTTTAACATACAAAAATAAGGGGCCTTAATAAAAAATTTTAAAATACAAAAAATAAGGTGGCCCCTTAAAAAACCCATATAATTTTAAAAAAAAACAAAAATAAGGTGGGCCTTTACAAAATAATTTTTAAAATACAAAAATTGGGGGGGCCTTACATATAAATTTAACATACAAAAAAAAGGTGGCCCTTTCCTATATAATTTAACATACAAAAATAAGGTGGCCTTACAATATAAAATTTTAAAATACAAAAATTTAAGGGGGCCTTAAAATATATAAAATTTAAAAATACAAAAAAAGGTGGCCTTTCATTTTAAATTTTAAAATAAAAAAAAAGGTGGCCCCTTTTTATATAATTTAACAAACAAAAATAAGGTGGGCCCTTTCATATATAATTTAAAAAAACAAAAAAAAGGTGGGCCTTTTCATATATAATTTAACATTTTCAAATAATAAGGTGGGTTTCAAATAAATTTTTAAAATACAAAATAAGGTGGCCTTTCATATATAAATTTAAAAATACAAAAATAAAGGGGGGCCTACATAAAATAATTTAAAAATACAAAAATAAGGTGGCCTTTTCATATATAATTTAACATACAAAAAAAAAGGGGCCTTTCAAAATAATTTAAAAATACAAAAATAAGGTCGCCTTACATATATAAATTTTTAAAATACAAAAATAAGGGGGGCCTTACATTAAAATAATTTAACATACAAAAAAAAGGTGGCCCTTTCATATATAATTTTTAAAATACAAAAATAAGGTGGGCCCTTTCAATATATAATTTAAAATACAAAAATAAGGTGGCCTTACATATATAATTTAACATACAAAAATAAGGGGGCCTTTCATTATAATTTTTTAAAATACAAAAATAAGGTGGCCTTACATAAAATAAATTTTTAACAAAACAAAAATAAGGTGGGCCCTTTCATATATATAATTTTAAAATAAAAAAAATAAGGTGGCCTTACTATATAATTTAAAATACCCAAAAAAAGTTGGGCCTTTTAAAAATATAATTTTAAAAAACAAAAAAAAGGTGGGCCCAAAATATATAATTTAAAAAACAAAAAAAAAGGTGGCCCTTTCATATATAATTTAACCCTACAAAAATAAGGTTTCCTTTTAATATAAATTTTAAAATACCAAAAAAAAGGGGGCCTTTTTAAAAATAATTTAACATAAAAAAAATAAGGGGGGCCTTACATATATAAATTTTTCATACAAAAATAAGGGGGCCCCTTTCATAATAAATTTAAAAATACAAAAAAAAGGGGGCCTTAAAATATATAAATTTTAAAATACAAAAATAAGGTGGCCAAAAATAAAAATTTAACATACAAAAAAAAAGGTGGGGCCTTTCATATATAAATTTTAACATACAAAAAATAAGGTGGCCTTTTCCCAAAAAATTTAACATACAAAAATAAGGTGGGCCCAAAATATATAATTTAACATACAAAAATAAGGTGGCCTTACATAATAATTTAACATACAAAAATAAGGTGGCCTTACATAAAAATTAACATACAAAAAAAGGTGGCCTAAAATATATTTTTTAACAAACAAAAAAAGGTGGCCTCTCATATATAATTTAACATACAAAAAAAAGGTGGGCCCCTTTCATATAAAATTTTTAAAATACAAAAAAAAGGGGCCTTAAAATATATTTTTTAACAACAAAAAAAAGGTTGGGCCCTTTCATATAAAAATTTTTAAAATACAAAAATAAGGTGGGCCCTTTCATATATAATTTAAAAATACAAAAATAAGGTTGGGGCCCTTTCATATATAATTTTTAAAATACAAAAAAAAAAAAGGGGGCCTTTTCATAAAAATTTAAACCCTACCAAAAATAATGGCCCTTTTCAATATAAATTTTTCAAAACAAAAATAAGGTGGCCTTTTCAAAATATATTTAACAAACAAAAATAAAAGGGGGCCTTTCATATATAAAAAAAACATACAAAAAAAAGGGGGCCTTTCTATAAATTTTAAAATACAAAAATAAGGTGGCCTTACATAAAATTTAACATACAAAAATAAGGGGGGCCCCTTTTCATAAATAATTTTAAAAACAAAAATTAAAGGGGGCCTTACCCTATATAAATTTAAAAAATACAAAAAAATAAGGGGGGCCTTACATATATAATTTAACATACAAAAATAAGGGGGCCTTTTTATATATAAAATTTTAACCCAAAAAAAAAAAGGTGGCCTTACATATATTTAAAAAAACATACAAAAATAAGGTGGCCTTACAAATATAATTTTTAAAAATACAAAAAAAAAGGTGGCCTTTCATATATAAATTTAAAATACAAAAATAAGGTGGCCTTACTTTTATAATTTAACATACAAAAATAAGGTGGCCTTACATATATAAATTTAACATAACAAAAATAAGGTGGCCTTACATATATAATTTAAAAATACAAAAATAAGGTGGCCTTACATATATAATTTAACATACAAAAATAAGGTGGCCTTACATATATAATTTAACATACAAAAATAAGGTGGCCTTACATATATAATTTAACATACAAAAATAAGGTGGCCTTACATATATAATTTAACATACAAAAATAAGGTGGCCTTACATATATAATTTAACATACAAAAATAAGGTGGCCTTACATATATAATTTAACATACAAAAATAAGGTGGCCTTACATATATAATTTAACATACAAAAATAAGGTGGCCTTACATATATAATTTAACATACAAAAATAAGGTGGCCTTAGGTATATAATTGTTTTCAGAACTCTCGTTTGGAAACTGAACTTTATTGTAAATATCGTCAGTAATTTATATTGACATTGTAATTTTGCTAAATAATTAGTGTGAGTGACAGTGATGACGTACAGGTGTGAGCACTGACGTACAGGTGTGAGCACTAACGTACAGGTGTGAGCACTGACGTACAGGTGTGAGCACTAACGTACAGGTGTGAGCACTGACGTACAGGTGTGAGCACTAACGTACAGGTGTGAGCACTAACGTACAGGTGTGAGCACTGACGTACAGGTGTGAGCACTAACGTACAGGTGTGAGCACTGACGTACAGGTGTGAGCACTAACGTACAGGTGTGAGCACTAACGTACAGGTGTGGGCACTGACGTACAGGTGTGAGCACTAACGTACAGGTGTGGGCACTAACGTACAGGTGTGAGCAGTAACGTACAGGTGTGAGCACTAACGTACAGGTGTGAGCACTAACGTACAGGTGTGAGCACTAACGTACAAGTGTGGGCACTGACGTACAGGTGTGAGCACTAACGTACAGGTGTGAGCACTAACGTACAGGTGTGAGCACTAACGTACAGGTGTGGGCACTGACGTACAGGTGTGGGCACTGACGTACAGGTGTGGGCACTGACGTACAGGTGTGGGCACTGACGTACAGGTGTGGGCACTGACGTACAGGTGTGGGCACTGGCGTACAGGTGTGGGCACTGACGTACAGGTGTGGGCACTTTCGTACAGGTGTGGGCACTGACGTACAGGTGTGGGCACTGGCGTACAGGTGTGGGCACTGACGTACAGGTGTGGGCACTGACGTACAGGTGTGGACACTGATGTACAGGTGTGGGCACTGGCGTACAGGTGTGGGCACTGACGTACAGATGTGGGCACTGGCGTACAGGTGTGGGCACTGACGTACAGGTGTGGGCACTGACGTACAGGTGTGGGCATTGACGTATAGGTGTGGGCACTGGCGTACAGGTGTGGGCACTGACGTACAGGTGTGGGCACTGATGTACAGGTGTGGGCACTGACGTACAGGTGTGGGCACTGACGTACAGGTGTGGGCACTGACGTACAGGTGTGGGCACTGGCGTACAGGTGTGGGCACTGGCGTACAGATGTGGGCACTGACGTACAGGTGTGGGCACTAACGTACAGGTGTGGGCACTAACGTACAGGTGTGGGCACTAACGTACAGGTGTGGGCACTAACGTACAGGTGTGGGCACTAACGTACAGGTGTGGGCACTGACGTACAGATGTGGGCACTGACGTACAGGTGTGGGCACTAACGTACAGATGTGGGCACTGACGTACAGGTGTGTG
>NC_069403.1:82625647-82633147 GCF_026875155.1 Cherax quadricarinatus
CTTGGATTATCCTGGGTGGCTAACCCTCCTGGGTTAAAAATCCGAACGAAATCTTATCTTATCCTGCCCACAACACCAGCCTCCACCTCATCTCGAGCAATCATCTCGGATGACGACCGCTGTTTAACACATCTCTGGACAAACCCGCGTGAAATGTTGCTCCCTGCTTACGCACCAGAGACAATAACTCAAGTAATGTGAGTGTGTGTGAATAATGGCAGTCCTGGGAGCGATAGGACACACTGTCTTTAAATTGGAACTAACGTACGTGAGCTAGTTCATATATTAGCTTTCCTGTGCATCATATTAACGTCGTGCAGCATGTTCAGTAACATTCGTTATGATGCTGTGTTATGTATCGATATCCAGGCGTAAAGGCACGATATACAGCTCCTGATCAATATCCTGTCTCTCAACTGACAGCAAAGTGTCAGCAGCTGTCTGCCGCTGACGCGAAATAATCACACAAAATCAGTTAAGAATAAAAAAGAGAACTACCAAAACACTGGTTACCAAATATTATAGAAACGGGTTAAACGTTAGGCCTAAAAAAAGCTAGGCCTAAATAAACCAAGGGTGTTTTGCCGAATAAGCAGAGTGAAAAAAAATATGCCATAAATCTGAGAAAATCAATCTGAAATACCCGGTACCAGAAACACAGGGAACGACGCTACGCTACATTAGTCAGTCTCTGAGGCCAACCAGTTCACACAACAGATACTGATAGCTGTAGCTCCTGGCACGTAGCTCCTGGCACGTAGCT
Organism: Cherax quadricarinatus; assembly: GCF_026875155.1. NCBI lineage: Eukaryota > Metazoa > Arthropoda > Malacostraca > Decapoda > Parastacidae > Cherax > Cherax quadricarinatus. Next base: position 82,626,411 of record NC_069403.1, read on the forward strand.
CCTGGCCACATAGTTCCTGGGCAGTTTGCTCCTGGCACATTTGTTCTGGCACGTAACTCCTGGCACATAGTTCCTGGCACGTAACTCCTGGCACATAGTTCCTGGCACGTAACTCCTGGCACATAGTTCCTGGCACGTAACTCCTGGCACATAGTTCCTGGCACGTAACTCCTGGCACATAGTTCCTGGCACGTAACTCCTGGCACGTAGCTCCTGGCACATAGTTCCTGGCACGTAGCTCCTGGCACATAGTTCCTGGCACGTAGCTCCTGGCACATAGTTCCCGGCAACGTTTAAATCCTGGCAATAGTTCCTGGCACGTAACCCTGGCACATAGTTCCTGGCACGTAACTCCTGGCAAAATAGTTCCTGGCACGTAACTCCTGGCACATAGTTCCTGGCACGTAACTCCTGGCACATAGTTCCTGGCACGTAGCTCCTGGCACATAGTTCCTGGCACGTAACTCCTGGCACATAGTTCCTGGCACATAGTTCCTGGCACGTAGCTCCTGGAACATAGTTCCTGGCACGTAACTCCTGGCACATAGTTCCTGGCACATAGTTCCTGGCACGTAGTTCCTGGCACGTAGCTCCTGGTACGTAGCTCCTGGCACATAGTTCCTGGCACGTAGCTCCTGGCACATAGTTCCTGGCACGTAACTCCTGGCACATAGTTCCTGGCACGTAACTCCTGGCACATAGTTCCTGGCACGTAACTCCTGGGGATTTGTTCCTGGCACGTAACTCCTGGCACGTAGCTCCTGGCACATAGTTCCTGGCACGTAGCTCCTGGCACATAGTTCCTGGCACGTAGCTCCTGGCACATAGTTTTCCCGGCACGTAGCTCCTGGCAGTAGTTCCTGGCACGTAACTCCTGGCACATAGTTCCTGGCCAAGTAAAATCCCGGACATAGTTCCTGGCAAAGTAATCCCGGCACATAGTTCCTGGCACGTAAAATCCTGGCACATAGTTCCTGGCACGTAACTCCTGGACATAGTTCCCGGCACGTTTAAATCCTGGCACATAGTTCCTGGCACGTAAATCCTGGCACTAGTTCCTGGGGACGTAACTCCTGGCACGTAGTCCTGGCACTTAGTTCCTGGCACGTAGCTCCTGGCACATAGTTCTTGGCAGTACTCCTGGCACATAGTTCCTGGAAAGTACTCCTTGGCACATAGTTCCTGACACGTTAACTCCTGGCAACTAGTTCCTGGCACGTAAAATCCTGGGCACATAGTTCCCGGCACGTAACTCCTGGCACATAGTTCCTGGCACGTAACTCCTGGCACATAGTTCCTGGCACGTAGCTCCTGGCACATAGTTCCTGGCACGTAACTCCTGGCACATAGTTCCTGGCACATAGTTCCTGGCACGTAGCTCCTGGAACATAGTTCCTGGCACGTAACTCCTGGCACATAGTTCCTGGCACATAGTTCCTGGCACGTAGTTCCTGGCACGTAGCTCCTGGTACGTAGCTCCTGGCACATAGTTCCTGGCACGTAGCTCCTGGCACATAGTTCCTGGCACGTAACTCCCTGGTACATAGTTCTGGGGACATAGTTCCTGGCACGTAGCTCTGGCACGTAGCTCTGGCACGTAGCTCCTGGCACATAGTTCCTGGCACGTAGCTCCTGGCACATAGTTCCTGGCACGTAGCTCCTGGCACATAGTTCCTGGCACGTAGCTTCTGGCACATAGTTCCTGGCACGTAGCTCCTGGCACGTAGCTCCTGGCACGTAGCTCCTGGCACATAGTTCCTGGCACGTAGCTCCTGGCACATAGTTCCTGGCACGTAGCTCCTGGCACATAGTTCCTGGCACGTAGCTCCTGGCACATAGTTCCTGGCACGTAGCTCCTGGCACGTAGCTCCTGGCACATAGTTTCTGGCACGTGGCTCCTGGTACATAGTTCCTGGCACATAGTTCCTGGCATGTAGCTCCTGGCACATAGTTCCTGGCACGTAACTCCTAGCACGTAGCTCCTGGCACATAGTTCTTGGCACGTAGCTCCTGGCACATAGTTCCTGGCACATAGTTCCTGACACATAGTTCCTGGCACATAGTTCCTGGCACATAGTTCCTGGCACCTGGCACTCAAAGCGCTCCATAAGCCGCCCAGAAAACCCATTGTAAATGATTCTCCAGTACATCGACTCCCCTCGCCCCCCTCGCCCCCCTCACCCCTCTTCCCCCTCGCCCCCTCACCCCTCTCGCTCCCCTCTCCCCCTCTCGCCCCCTCGCCCCCTTGCCCACCTCCCCCGGGGCTAGACGCCACTAGCCTGGTCCCTCTCCACGGGGGCGGGGGTTAGGAGGGGGGGGTGTGGTGGCGGGGGAAGGGGGGGGAACAGCGCCACCAACGCCAAGATTGATACATTCTTCGGCAGGGTTGCCAAGGATGCTGGTGATATGTTCCCTGGGAAGGAAATTTATGGAGGTTTCCTAGCAGCTGTGAAGGGGGGAGGGGGATGTGGGGGAGGGGGATGTGAAGAGGGGGAGGGAGGATGTGAAGAGGGGGAGGGAGGATGTGAGAGGGGGGAGAGGGGGATGTGAAGAGGGGGAGGGGGATGTGAGGAAGGGGGAGGGGGATGTGAAGAAGGGGGAGGGGGATGTGAAGAGGGGGAGGGGGATGTAAAGAAGGGGGAGGGGGATGTGAAGAGGGGGAGGGGGATGTGAAGAAGGGGGAGGGGGATGTGAAGAGGGGGAGGGGATGTGAAGAAGGGGGAGGGGGATGTGAAGAGGGGGAGAGGGATGTGAAGAAGGGGGAGGGGGGATGTGAAGAGGGGGAGGATGTGAAGAAGGGGGAGGGGGATGTGAAGAGGGGGAGGGGAATGTGAAGAAGGGGGAGGGGGATGTGAAGAGGGGGAGGGGGATGTGAAGAAGGGGGAGGGGGATGTGAAGAAGGGGGAGGGGGATGTGAAGAAGGGGGAGGGGGATGTGAAGAAGGGGGGGAGAGGGATGTGAAGAAGGGGGAGAGGGATGTGAAGAAGGGGGAGGGGGATGTGAAGAAGGGGAGAGAGGGATGTGAAGAAGGGGGAGAGGGATGTGAAGAAGGGGGAGGGGGATGTGAAGAAGGGGGAGGGGGATGTGAAGAAGGGGGAGGAGGGATGTGAAGAAGGGGGAGAGGGATGTGAAGAAGGGGGAGGGGGATGTGAAGAAGGGGGAGAGGGATGTGAAGAAGGGGGAGAGGGATGTGAAGAAGGGGGGAGAGGGATGTGAAGAAGGGGGAGAGGGATGTGAAGAAGGGGGAGGGGGATGTGAAGAAGGGGGAGGGGGATGTGAAGAAGGGGGAGGGGGATGTGAAGAAGGGGGAGAGGGATGTGAAGAAGGGGGAGAGGGATGTGAAGAAGGGGGAGAGGGATGTGAAGAAGGGGGAGGGGGATGTGAAGAAGGGGGAGAGGGATGTGAAGAAGGGGGAGAGGGATGTGAAGAAGGGGGAGAGGGATGTGAAGAAGGGGAGAGGGATGTGAAGGAAGGGGGAGGGGGATGTGAAGAAGAGGGGGAGGGGGATGTGAAGAAGGGGGAGAGGGATGTGAAGAAGGGGGAGAGGGATGTGAAGAAGGGGGAGAGGGTTTGTGAAGAAGGGGGAGGGGGATGTGAAGAAGGGGGAGAGGGATGGAGGGAGAAGGGGGAGGGGGATGTGAAGAAGGGGGAGAGGGATGTGAAGAAGGGGGAGGGGATGTGAAGAAGGGGGAGAGGGATGTGAAGAAGGGGGAGAGGGATGTGAAGAAGGGGGAGGGGGATGTGAAGAAGGGGGAGAGGGATGTGAAGAAGGGGGAGGGGGATGTGAAGAAGGGGGGAGGGGGATGTGAAGAAGGGGGAGAGGGATGTGAAGAAGGGGGAGGGGGATGTGAAGAAGGGGGAGAGGGATGTGAAGAAGGGGGAGGGGGGATGTGAAGAAGGGGGAGGGGGATGTGAAGAAGGGGGAGGGGGTGTGAAGAAGGGGGAGGGGGATGTGAAGAAGGGGGAGGGGGATGTGAAGAAGGGGGAGAGGGATGTGAAGAAGGGGGAGGGGGATGTGAAGAAGGGGGAGGGGGATGTGAAGAAGGGGGAGGGGGATGTGAAGAAGGGGGAGGGGGATGTGAAGAAGGGGGAGGGGATGTGAAGAAGGGGGAGGGGGATGTGAAGAAGGGGGGAGGGGGATGTGAAGAAGGGGGAGGGGGATGTGAAGAAGGGGGAGGGGGATGTGAAGAAGGGGGAGGGGGTCACAAAAAAACAGGAAGAAAATTAAAGTGTGAAAATAACAGAGTAATAGAGAATAGGAAATAGGATTGTGATTATTATTATTATTATTATTATTATTATTATTATTATTATTATTATTATTATTATTATTATTATTATTATTATTATTATATTTCAGTATTCTTCACAGTCTTTTCGGCTAATAAGGATGACAGGAATGAGGATGGGAAGGAAGGATTGGCGGAGGATAGACCAGAGGTCAGGACAGTAAGTAGATAGGAATAGACAAACAGATCAGGCTGGGGACTAGGCATCTTGGAAAACATAAACCAGGTTACGGCCAGTGGAAGACGCAGTGCCAGGAGCTGTGACTCGACCCCCCCCCCCAACCACAAGTAGGTAAGAACACATACACCAAAGATCAGTGTCTATCATTATGATCTTCAACTGCAAATGGAAAGTTGAATCAGTTGATCCGCTTTTTCTCTTGCCTCATGATGATGCTGGCTCAGCATCCTCCCAGGAGAGTCATCCTCGCTAATCCTAGCGCTGGGATGAGCCAGGTGCGGCCCTCTCTCCCACCACCAGTGATGAAGTAGCGACTAGCGAAGAGGCAGGGGCCAAGAGTTGTGATTCGACCCCCGTACAGCCATATATAGGTGAGTACATTTGAATATTGATGCATTAGGCTGGCGGTGTTTACCTGACGCATCTCAGCCCTTCCTTTTTTTTAATACTTTCGTTACCAAATACCTAAACTCATTACCAGATCAGCCGGGCTGTGGTTCCTACGTTGGACTACCTGCGGCCAGCAGTAACAGCCTGGTTGATCAGTCCCTGATCCACCGGGAAGCCTGGCCTCCCACCGGGTCGCAGGGGCGCTGACCCCCAGAACACCCCCGGGTAGACTCCAGATAGCTTCCTCTTCCCAAACCCGATCCAAGAAAGGATAGGCCAGCTCCGGTTCCCTGAATCAAGAGCCCTTCACTAGCATTAAGGCACCGCCATGGAAATCAGTAATGAGTAATAAAACGAATAAACAAGGTTAAACATAAGAGAACGAGAGAATAAACGCAGGTGAGAAAGTCTGCAGGTAACATAAGAATCTCTCTCAGTAGATGAAGAGAGCTGAGGAAGGAGATAATGAGTGCATTGTGAGCCAGGCTGGAGGCTACACGATGAGCTATGCTCATTACCAGCCTGCAACACTCTTCTTTAATTAGTAGGGATGGGAGATTTGAAAGCTTGTAAAGGAAGCTATCTCTCATCTGGAGAGAAAATGTTGGCGTTATCTCTCACGCGCGACCACGGTTCAAGCATCCTGTCCGTCTATAATATATATATATATATATATATATATATATATATATATATATATATATATATATATATATATATATATATTTATATATTTAGAAGCGACGTTATACCTGTCTGGCCTTTCGCTTGACAATAATGGTATACAGCACAGACAGGTTGATAAATAAGACATGTCTACATGTCTAAATAGCATGTCTACGTGTCTAAGGTGTAGTCACCAGACTCAACCATGATGGTATTAACCATCTTCCCAACTTTATCTATAAATGAGTAAACTTTTGTAGCTGTAAACACCTTAGCCTGTCCTGACCTTTAAACAAGTCCGAGACAGCGTCACCTGCAAAGGTCACCACAGGTCTTCCAAAGATCACGATAGGTCTTCCCGAGACTACCACAAATCTTTCAAAGGTCGCCACAGGTCTTACAAAGGTCACCGCAAGTCTTTAAAAGGTCACAGATCTTCTATATGTCACCACAGGTTTTTTCCAAATCCACCACAGATTTTCCAGTGATCACCACAGGTCCTCCAAAAGTCACAGATCTTCCAAAAGTTACAAGTCATCCAAAAGTCACCACAAATCATCCAAAAGTCACCACAAATCATCCAAAAATCACCACAAATCATCCAAGAGTCGCCACAAATCTTCCGAAGGTCACCACAAATCTTCCAAAGGGGTAACAGAGTGGTTTCCGGTGATCAGCGACCAATCAGCTCAACTACAGCAGTTTACAAACGCATTCCAACAGTCACTGCCAGATCAAACATCAGATTCCTTTATAAAACCCGGCGTTTAATTAGACACCCGTGATCAATGATTCTCGAGGAAGTTCTTAATCGGGTCGTCGTCTGAAACCACCACCTGGGTAGGTGGGTGTGAGACCAAAGATGAAAACGCTTTCACTGTCATTCGTCTGACGCATGTGGATGACGCAGGTCAGCCACCGTCTGTTTACGCTGTACGGAAACCACTTTTTTTTGTTATGAGTGAGAGGATTTGCGAATGACGTGACGCACTGAATGTTGCGTGGAAGGTACACGCGAGTGCATGGCTACTGAGACGTTTTATTGCGGCAACGTTTCACTCTTCAGGTAATTTTGCCAACATACTGAATGTTTAATAATAATTTTGACGGGAAAACACACACACACACTCACACACGCACACACACACACACACACACCACACACACACACACACACACACACACACACACACACACACACACACACACAC
>NC_069403.1:82638147-82690262 GCF_026875155.1 Cherax quadricarinatus
GATCTGTCGCCGCTTTCATCCTACGCAACATTAGAATTCATTTTAGTGATGAAAGGAATGGTTCGATGACATGACTAAGACTGACATGAATCACCTTGGCGTACACAACTGTGTGATGAACCTTTGTCTGTGCTGCGTGGCGTAGGCTGCGTCGGGAGCCACTTCTGTGTACTGCAAATAAAGGAAGAGGGAAAAGGAAGGAGGACGAGAAGGAAGAGTAGCTGGAGGAGGAAGAGAAAGGAAAAGGAGGTATACCCGGAGAGCCGAAGAGAAACAAGAATACTGTACTCATGTCATCAACGCTCTGGGTTAATAATCCAGTATAACCCAAGAAGCCCAATTAACATGGCTTATTTCCACTGACAGCAAATGGTCTATGAAACATAAGGTGACTCGGAGAACTGACGAGGGGAAAAAAGTGAGTGGTGCACTTAGGAGTCTGTGGAGATAAAGAACTTTGTCCATGGATGCAAAGAGGGGAATGTATGAGAATATAGTTATACCAACGCTCTTATATGAGTGTGAAGCATGGGTGGTGAATGTTGCAACAAGGAGAAGGCTGGAGGCAGTGGAGATGTCGTGGGTGAGGGCAATGTGTGGTGAGAATATAATGCAGAGAATTCGTAGTTTGGAAATTAGAAGGAGGTGTGGGATTACCAAAACTATTATCCAGAGGGCTGAGAAGGGGTTGTTGAGGTGGTTCGGACATGAAGAAAAGATAGAACAAAATAAAACGACTTCAAGAGTGTATAAATCTGTAGTGGAGGGAAGGTGGGGTAGGGGTCGGTCTAGGGAAGGTTAAAGGAAGGGGGTAAAGGAGGTTTTGTGTGCGAGAGACTTGGACTTCCAGCATGCGTGAGCGTGTTAGATAGGAGCGAATGAAGACAAATGGCTGTTGGAGTGTGAGCACGGTAACATTTATGAGGGGATTCAAGGAAACCGGCAGGCCGGGCTTCAGTCCTGGAGATGGGAAGTACAGTGCCTGCACTCTGAAGGAGGGGTGTTAATGTTGCAGTTTTATAACTGTAGTGTAAGCGCGCCTCTGGCAAGACAGTGATGGAGTGAATGATGAAAGTTTTTCTTTTTCGGGCCACCCTGCCTTGGTGGGAGACGGCCGATGTGCTATTAATAAAATATTTCCACTATTAATTATTATTATTATTATTATTATTATTAAGGCACACCCCAGGATGGCACCACAACAGTCTGCTAACTCTCAGGTACCTATTTACTACTAGGCGAACAGGTACCGAGAGACCTGCACTTGTTTTATTGTCGACGTGATGGCGGTGCCTCTCACCGACATCTTTTGATCTAAGGAATTGGATCTCTTCTCCCTTAACTTGGAACAAACCAGATTGCATCTCACTTCAAAGGGTCTGTATGACCCCCTTGGCTTCCCAGTAATAATAATATAGGTTGAACCTTGTACCAAAGTTAACATTTATAACTGTTGTTGAACCTTGTATCAGAGTTAACATATACGACTGTTGTTGAACCTTGTACCAGAGTTAACATATACGACTGTTGTTGAACCTTGTACCAGAGTTAACATATACGACTGTTGTTGAACCTTGTACCAGAGTTAACATATACGACTGTTGTTGAACCTTGTACCAGAGTTATCATATACCACTTTTGAACCTTGTACCAGAGTTATCATATACCACTTTTGAACCTTGTACCAGAGTTAACACTTATAACTGTTGTTGAAGCTTGTACCAGTTAACATATACGACTGTTGCTGAACCTTGTACCAGTTAACATATACGACTGTTGCTGAACCTTGTACCAGTTAACATATACGACTGTTACTGAACCTTGTACCAGTTAACATATACGACTGTTGCTGAACCTTGTACCAGTTAACATATACGACTGTTGTTGAACCTTGTACCAGTTAACATATACGACTGTTGTTGAACCTTGTACCAGTTAACATATACGACTGTTGCTGAACCTTGTACCAGTTAACATATACGACTGTTGTTGAACCTTGTACCAGTTAACATATACGACTGTTGCTGAACCTTGTACCAGTTAACATATACGACTGTTGTTGAACCTTGTACCAGTTAACATATACGACTGTTGTTGAACCTTGTACCCGAGTTAAACATTTACGACTGTTGTTGAACCTTGTACCAAGAGTACAATTTAGTTACCACAGCACCTCCTCTCCTGCTGCTATTATAAACAAGTCCTAACTTCTGCCATCCTCTTCAAAAATGTATAAGGTTATGAGAATATTTTGGCGAGAACGATGCGACCACCTCGTTGGTGAGGTAGTTTGTGCCTGCCTCCTCAAGTTGCTCAGATTATGGAGATTCCCGTCTTTGTTTATTCCTCTTTGTATAACTACTCTCGTATTTTCTCCAGAATTTTCCACTACCTTTTTTTTTCCAGTGGTCCCCTGACCAGTAGCCAGGGGGCCACTGCAACCACAGTTACATGAGTACACACACACACACACACACACACACACACACACACACACACACACACACACACACACACACACACACACACACCTGAGGTAATTATTTTAGCTAAGTTTTGCTAAGTATAGCATAGGTCATAGATTTTTCCAGATATATGACATGTAAAAAATTTTACTCTGAAAGGTTGAACTTATCTATGCAATATTTTTTTCAGTTTTATTTTTGTTTTCATTTGCAATAAAATTTTGATTATACATGAAATTGACGCACGTAACAACTGAAATTGAATTTTATAGCCGTAGCAGATAAATAACACCTAGTGAGGGATATATATATATATATATATATATATATATACACACACACACAGCAGTTGGGTGTCTTTATTGCTGGAATGTTTCGCCTACACCGTAGACTTCTTCAGTCATATATAGATTCAGTAGGTGAAATAAAGATTATATAATCAGTCCATCAAGCTTGGAGAAATAATATTCGAGGTGGTCAGTCCCTCAGCAAAGGAACTGACCACTTAAAATACTACTAAAGTATTCTTGTTAAATACTATTAAAGGTTTGTCTGGTGGTGACAAAGTTAGGTGCAGCCTCCATGACGTCTAGTGTAGTCGGCAGACTTTAAACGCCATTAGGCAAGCACTTAAGTGTGCAGTCAGCCGCTGGGAAACTATGGTAGTTTGTTCCGCTCTACTGGTATATCGATTTCCAGTTTTCAATGGTTCTCGTGTCGTTATCATAGGTATTAAGTTCGTCAGGAAACAGGACAAACGTTTTCCTGACGCTGGTCCTAGTCATGTGACCTGGAGCTGGAGCTTTTGGTATTTATTTTATATAAGATATAGTTTAAATAATGTGTCATACTACAATTTCATTTAATTTATTTTCAGAAAATCCAGTATAATTTATCGTGATTTTTTTTTTTTTTTTTTGACATTTCTTGCCTTTCGTTTTTTAAGGAAATTAACAAAGCCTTGATAAAATTTATTATAATACTAAGTAGTTTTTTTTTGTGCCTAATTAATTTAACTGTAATGTTTGGAAGTTGTAAATCCCGCGGCAGTTTTTGCAAACGAGTCGTCGTATGACAGAAAAAGTGGTATTTTTTTGACATTTTTTGAGACTTTTTCCTTTTCAGAAATGCGTGAAATTTTCATCAGAGATGAGAGATACCATTCAGCATCTTCAGTCCACTCAAGGATGTACCGTGGCGCCGGATGAGGGACTCGTGATCCAAGGAGTTAGTTCTCTTCTTCACGTCATGGGGTCGAACATAAGTGTCTCTGGGAGGGGATCGAACGTAAGTGCCTCTGGGGGGATCGAACATAAGTTCCTCTGGGGGGTCGAACATAAGTTCCTCTGGGGGGTCGAACATAAGTGTCTCTGGGAGGGGGTCGAACGTAAGTGCCTCTGGGGGGTCGAACATAAGTTCCTCTGGGGGGTCGAACATAAGTGTCTCTGGGAGGGGGTCGAACGTAAGTGCCTCTGGGGGGTCGAACATAAGTGCCTCTGGGGGGTCGAACATAAGTGCCTCTGGGGAGATCAAACATAAGTGCCTCTGGGGAATCGAACATAAGTGCCTCTGGGGGGTCGAACATAAGTGCCTCTGGGGGGTCGAACATAAGTGCCTTTGGGGGATCGAACATAAGTGCCTCTGGGGGGTCGAACATAAGTGCCTCTGGGGGGTCGAACATAAGTGCCTCTGGGGAGATCAAACATAAGTGCCTCTGGGGAATCGAACATAAGTGCCTCTGGGGGGTCGAACATAAGTGCCTCTGGGGGTCGAACATAAGTGCCTTTGGGGGATCGAACATAAGTGCCTCTGGGGGGTCGAACATAAGTGCCTCTGGGGGGTCGAACATAAGTTCCTCTGGGGGGTCGAACATAAGTTCCTCTGGGGGGTCGAACATAAGTGCCTCTGGGGAGATCAAACATAAGTGCCTCTGGGGAATCGAACATAAGTGCCTCTGGGGGGTCGAACATAAGTGCCTCTGGGGGGTCGAACATAAGTGCCTCTGGGGAGATCAAACATAAGTGCCTCTGGGGAATCGAACATAAGTGCCTCTGGGGGGTCGAACATAAGTGCCTCTGGGGGGTCGAACATAAGTGCCTTTGGGGGATCGAACATAAGTGCCTCTGGGGGGTCGAACATAAGTGCCTCTGGGGGGTCGAACATAAGTGCCTCTGGGGAGATCAAACATAAGTGCCTCTGGGGAATCGAACATAAGTGCCTCTGGGGGGTCGAACATAAGTGCCTCTGGGGGGTCGAACATAAGTGCCTTTGGGGGATCGAACATAAGTGCCTCTGGGGGGTCGAACATAAGTGCCTCTGGGGGGTCGAACATAAGTGCCTCTGGGGAGATCAAACATAAGTGCCTCTGGGGAATCGAACATAAGTGCCTCTGGGGGTCGAACATAAGTGCCTCTGGGGGTCGAACATAAGTGCCTTTGGGGGATCGAACATAAGTGCCTCTGGGGGGTCGAACATAAGTGCCTCTGGGGGGTCGAACATAAGTTCCTCTGGGGGGTCGAACATAAGTTCCTCTGGGGGGTCGAACATAAGTGCCTCTGGGGAGATCAAACATAAGTGCCTCTGGGGAATCGAACATAAGTGCCTCTGGGGGGTCGAACATAAGTGCCTCTGGGGGGTCGAACATAAGTGCCTCTGGGGAGATCAAACATAAGTGCCTCTGGGGAATCGAACATAAGTGCCTCTGGGGGGTCGAACATAAGTGCCTCTGGGGGGTCGAACATAAGTGCCTTTGGGGGATCGAACATAAGTGCCTCTGGGGGGTCGAACATAAGTGCCTCTGGGGGGTCGAACATAAGTGCCTCTGGGGAGATCAAACATAAGTGCCTCTGGGGAATCGAACATAAGTGCCTCTGGGGGTCGAACATAAGTGCCTCTGGGGGGTCGAACATAAGTGCCTCTGGGGAGATCAAACATAAGTGCCTCTGGGGAATCGAACATAAGTGCCTCTGGGGGGTCGAACATAAGTGCCTCTGGGGGGTCGAACATAAGTGCCTTTGGGGGATCGAACATAAGTGCCTCTGGGGGGTCGAACATAAGTGCCTCTGGGGGGTCGAACATGAGTGCCTTTGGGGGGATCGAACATAAGTGCTTCTGGGGGGATCGAACATAAGTGTCTCTGGGAGATCGAACATAAATGCCTCTGGGGGGGGGTCGAACATAAGTGCCTCTGGGGAGATCGAACACAAGTGCCTCTGGGGCATCGATCATAAGTGCCTCTGGGATTCATGCTACAATCTTAGAGATAACGAAGCTCCATCCTTGTCTGATCGCCGTGATGCCCTTTCGCTACTATGTACGCTCTCACGATCTCCGCAATCCTTCCATTTATAGAATGGTCACCGATATTAGTAGACATTGTTTGTTCGCCGCCCCTGTTTGCTCCATCCCTTTTCTCTTCGCTTACATTCGCTCTTGTCTTCCCTTCAGTTACCACCTTTATATGTTCATGTAGCATCTCACTTTTCCCTACCCCCCTGGGAAGTTCCAGCTGTTCGGGTCTGTTCTTTCTCTCTCCCTTGCTCGAAAGCCCAACTGCCTACGGTGGCTTCCCGCTCTCTTTTTCTTGATCACTTCCACTCTCATTCTCATGCTATCGCTGTGTACACAGATGGCTCTAAGTCTTCTGACGGCGTCGGATTCGCAGCAATGTTTCCCGACAACATCGTGCAACATCGTGCGGGGGCATTTACTGTCTTCGGCTAGCATTTTTACTGCTGAATTGTATGCCATTCTTGCAGCACTTATTCGTATAGCATCTATGCCTGTGTCATCATTTGTGGTAGTCTCAGACTCCCTTAGTGCTCTACAGGCTATACGAAAATTTGATACACCTCACCCCTTAGTTCTCCGTATCCAACTTTGGCTACCCCGTATCTCTACCAAACATAAAAATATTGTTTTTTGTTGGGTCCCTGGTCATGTCGACGTACAGGGCAATGAACAGGCAGACACTGCTGCGTGGTCAGCAGTACATGACCTACCAATTTCATATAGAGGTGTTCCATTTCTGGACTATTTTGCTGTAATAGCTACCCACCTTCACACCCGTTGGCAACAACGTTGGTCAACTCTGCTCGGTAACAAACTTCATTCTATTAAACCGAGCATAGGTTACTGGCCGTCGTCTTGTCATCAGTGCCGAGGTTGGGAGACCACTCTCTCCGGCCTTCGCATTGGCCACACTCGTCTTACTCATGGGTATCTCATGGAGAGGCACCCTGTTCCTCTCTGTGAGCAGTGTCAAGTTCCAGTATCGATTAGCCACATTCTATTAAACTGCCCTCTCTATCAACGAGCACGCAGAATTTACCTCCAACGTCGTCTTCGTTCTACTACTCTCTCTTTACCTTCCCTTCTTGCTGATGGACCCTCCTTTAATCCTGACTCTCTCATTGACTTCTTGACAACGACTGATTTACTCCACAAACTCTGATGATACCTTTCGCACTCCCCTCAGCCCTTTCTAGCTCAATCTCTTGCTGCCCTCTACCCTTTCACCATCCACTGCCCCGCTGTTCTCCGTAACCTGTTACTCATCCATCTCCCTTTTGCCACCTGATGCCCTCGCTTCCTTCCTGCCCTGCAGCGCTGTATAGCCCTTGTGGCTTAGCGCTTCTTTTTTATTATAATATAATCCGTATAACAGTGTTGGACACATATGAGTGCCGATTCCATACACTTGCACTTTTGTGTGTGTGTCTGGTTCTGTGATAACCAGACGGTCGTTCTTCCTTCTCATAAGATGGTTAGCGGTGTTCAAATGCTGCATCCAGGTGCTGTTCAAGTTGTCACGTCTACTGGAATAAACATGCTCTTTCGGACGAAATTAAAAGTATATACATTGTGAGGCGTATGTCTCTCAGTGTATATATGCTGAGAGATTGCTTTAATCATTACGTTAGGGATTAGTCTTGTCCGGTGAACAGGTGACATGCAACCTCTATGACCCTTGTGTAATCGCTAGGCCTTAAGCCTCATTAACCAACCAATCAGACGAGATTATGAAGGCCAGACATTAAAGATAAGGATGGGCGGAGTGCTTGTTCCTGGACTGTCAAAAGGCATTTGACACAGTTCCCTCACAGAAGATTAAACACTGCTTAATCAGCAGTACAAAAGCACACCACTTACGCACTCTTAATAATAACAATAATAATAATAATAATCTTTATTTTTACAAGTACGTGTGCAGTGTATACAGGCCTAGCTGACATCGATGACATACTACTGTACAGAAAACAATTTGTTATGCAGAGCATTTCGGGCAAATTAGGTCAAATTTCGACTAACATCCAAGTACCTAATTTTACTGCTGGGTGAACATGGACAGCAGGTGTCTTAGGGAAACATATCCCAAAGTTTCCATCCGTACCGGGGATCGGAGTTCAGTGTGTAAGCTGAATGCGCTAGCAGTCGAGCTACGGGGCACCGCTAATCAACACCGCAGTAACACACCTTGTACCAAACGCCAAAAAAAAAAAAAAAACAGAATCAGAAGCAGGTAAGGCATCAGCCAGCGAATAGTGACGCCTCTGTATTGGCAAGACGAGGATAATACCTGGGATGTACTACCAAACCCAACACTAAATCCTGGGATGTGGGTGGCACTGGACGCTGTGCCAAGGGAATCCTTGATCAGCATGCAATGTTTATAAAAATACAGCAATACGTGAGCAGTGTTGCAACGAACTGTAGCTGTTGGTGAGGGAAGCCACGAGTGTGTTTGGTCATGTTGGTGTGGAGATATTCACTCCTTGTTCAGTAATAGTGTGAGTGTGTTTCTCCAATACTATAATGTAGGATCTTTGATCTACTAAAGGCTACACGATGGTCATTAAGGCTACATAGCTTGGCCACCACCAGTTAGGAGTCACTGCTAAAATAGGGAGAAATCTCCCAGCGTATATACATGTATATACGTCCTGTGTATGCATGTACTTTTTTTATACTTCAATATATGATTTTCGCCCCTTTGGCAATTAGGCTGTATAAGTCAAGCATGTCAGGTTGAGGACCAAATGTTACATTGATGGGTCGTGTGCCTATTTGGAATTCCCATTAATTCTATAAAATGTTCCCTTTTTATGTTCGTTTTCGAAGTAAATACAAAAACATTTACTGAATTTACATAAATATGGATAAAAATCCCCACAGTCGACTTGGTTTTAAAGTTATGGGAGATTATTGGCCAACTCCTCCCAGGACCTAGTCAGACCACTGTCAGAAGGACGGTAACTGACAGAACTTCAGTGAAGAAGTGTAAGTGTGATTGTAAGTTAATTTCTTTTACTATAATTAAATATAATTATCTACAGTCATACTCTACAAGTCTTTTCTACAGGAACTCTACAAGGACACACCACCAGACTAGGCTATCCAGAATGGCTTCCAGTAACATTCAGACATAGCCAGTCCTCGTTACTTTATTGATAAGAACAATGAAGCCAACTTACAGGAGCATGACATTAAAACCACTGTAGCTACCACTATCACCATTACCACCATTAACCACTTCCACCGTCGCTACAAAGCCTAGCACAAGTGAAGTTATGAATTCTCCATATATGCATGAGAACGATCTCGCTACTCGGGTTATCCAATTAGTCCAGTGCAGCTGAAGCTCTCTGTGACACCAGGAACATACCAGAGCTGAGAGTATATTTCAGCTGGACCACTGAGAATATATCTCAGCTGGACCACTGAGAGTATATCTCAGCTGGACCACTGAGAGTATATCTCAGCTGGACCACTGAGGGTATATCTCAGCTGGACCACTGAGAGTATATCTCAGCTGGACCACTGAGAGTATATCTCAGCTGGACCACTGAGAGTATATCTCAGCTGGACCACTGAGAGTATATCTCAGCTGGACCACTGAGAGTATATATCAGCTGGACCACTGAGAGTATATCTCAGCTGGACCACTGAGAGTATATCTCAGCTGGACCACTGAGAGTATATCTCAGCTGGACCACTGAGAGTATATCTCAGCTGGACCACTGAGAGTATATCTCAGCTGGACCACTGAGAGTATATCTCAGCTGGACCACTGAGAGTATATCTCAGCTGGACCACTGAGAGTATATCTCAGCTGGACCACTGAGAGTATATCTCAGCTGGACCACTGAGAGTATATCTCAACTGGACCACTGAGAGTATATCTCAGCTGGACCACTGAGAGTATATCTCAGCTGGACCACTGAGAGTATATCTCAGCTGGACCACTGAGAGTATATCTCAGCTGGACCACTGAGAGTATATCTCAGCTGGACCACTGAGAGTATATCTCAGCTGGACCACTGAGAGTATATCTCAGCTGGACCACTGAGTATATCTCAGCTGGACCACTGAGAGTATATCTCAGCTGGACCACTGAGAGTATATCTCAGCTGGACCACTGAGAGTATATCTCAGCTGGACCACTGAGAGTATATCTCAGCTGGACCACTGAGAGTATATCTCAGCTGGACCACTGAGAGTATATCTCAGCTGGACCACTGAGAGTATATCTCAGCTGGACCACTGAGAGTATATCTCAGCTGGACCACTGAGAGTATATCTCAGCTGGACCACTGAGAGTATATCTCAGCTGGACCACTGAGAGTATATCTCAGCCGGCTACCGTATCACCATAGTAGTAAGTGAGATAGTGGTTCAGAAATACGTACATGTAAGCAAACACTAAGACGTACTTATCGGAAGTATCGGTCGTGGACCTTAATCACTTCTAACAGGGGGTTAAAAAAAACAGTTTGTTAGAAGTATCGGTATCTATTACCAAGGAGATACCAAAGTTTATACCAAGTAAGTTAGTAATATTTCATAAGCTTCTTTGAGCCTCTCTGTGAAATCGTGCAACAAATCTCGTATGAATTGTTAAATCGCAAAGTTGTATATGTATTAATATTCTGGGGGGACTTGAATATTCTGGAACATTTTGAGGAACGTTTATTGGAACATCGTTTTGCCCTCCATAGAGCTTTATCACCCGATAAAGCTCCATGACCTGATAAGCTCCTGTGGAGGTTCCAGTTCCTTAGATCAAAAGGGGACTCTTGATCTAAGGAATTAGAGCAGCGCTCCAGTTCCTTGGATATAATCTGAATGTCTTCCATTCCCCCCCCCATGCGCTGTATGACCCTTACGGGTTAAAGATTGAGACGTTTTTGCAGCATTTTTGGAATCTTTAATTGTGGAAAGCTTTCACCAGCCAGTGGCTTCTTCAGTCCAAAACAGAGAAGAATGATTGAAGATCAGAAGGAGTTTGAGATAATCAGTCCCTGGCCTGAAGTCCATGGTTTCGTCCATCAATCTTGAGAAATGTACGGTTTTCCAGACCATTTACATGAGTCCCCTACGGGTTTGGCGGTTCCCTGGTGAGTCTAATATCACCTGATAAAGCCCTACACTGGGCGAAACGTTGTGGAAGGTGTTTTTAATTACTGCCAACTGTTTACAGTGTCTTGTGATTGGAATACTGAAAGTGCAGTGGTGATTATCTCTGCTACCCACGGCTTCAAGCTTACTCTGCTACCCAAAGCTTCAAGCTTACTCTGCTACCCACAGCTTCAAGCTTACTCTGTTACCCACAGCCTCAAGCTTACTCTGCTACCCACAGATTCAAGCTTACCCTGCTACCCACAACTTCAAGCTTACTCTGCTACCCAAAGCTTCAAGCTTACTCTGCAACCCAAAGATTCAAGCTTACTCTGCTGCCCAAAGCTTCAAGCTTACTCTGCTACCCAAAGCGTCAAGCTTACTCTGCTACCCAAAGCTTCAAGCTTACTCTGCTACCCACAGTTTCAAGCTTACTCTGCTACCCACAGCTTCAAGCTTACTTTGCTACCCAAAGCCTCAAGCTTACTCTGCTACCCACAGCCTCAAGCTTACTTTGCTACCCACAGCCTCAAGATTACTCTGCTACCCACAGCCTCAAGCTTACTCTGCTACCCACAGCTTCAAGCTTAATCTGGTACTTGGAGAGGAAACCTAAGACGGTTGTTGCAACACGTCTCGTAACATTTGCAATGTTGAAAATAGCCAGACTCATTACATCATCTTAACCAGCCACTGCTGCTGCCTACGATCCATTCTCCTCTGTATTTAACTGAAGAAGGTAACCGCGTAGGCGAAACGTTTCGACAAGATTTTAAGATAAGATTTCGTTCGGATTTTTAACCCCGGGGGGTTAGTCACCCAGGATAACCCAAGAAAGTCAGTGCGTCATCGAGGACTGTCTTAACTTATTTCCATTGGGGTCCTTAATCTTGTCCCCCAGGATGCGACCCACACCAGTCGACTAACACCCAGGTACCTATTTGCTGCTAGGTGAACAGGACAACAGGTGTAAGGAAACGTGTCGAAATGTTTCCACCGGCCGGGAATCGAACCCGGGCCCTCCGTGAGTGAAGCGAGAGCTTTAGCCACCAGGCCACCAGGCCACTACCAGGCCACCGGGCCACTACCAGGCCACCGGGCCACTACCAGGCCACCAGGCCATAGATACCCAGCTGTTTCGCATACATCACACTCACCGTTCTGTAAAGTAGACATATGATAATGATCCTGTACTTGTCGAAACGTCGAAATAACAGAGTGATTATGGTGTCCCAGCTGCCTGTGTTTACTGTCAGCTGGTCTGGGATTTTTCTTGTATTTCCAGCTGGTATGGCTTAATTACTTTCAAGTTTTTGAGTTCTTTTTTTTATTTTGCAGGGTAAGTGTCCTCAATTTTCTAACGTTACGAGGAAAATCATTTTCAGGTGAACCGAGACTTTAGTTGGTGTCTGTTTTATTTTTATTAAAGATTTACTTACAAAATGGAAGAATCAAATCAAATCAATTCAAGTTTATTCTCTATAATGGTTACAATGTGGCGTTTACAGGATTTGGATATTGTGTGGTTTACATGTTATAAAATACTAATTACAGAGGGGGCCACTAGGACACCTAGCATGGCTAGGCATTTCGGGCAGACTTAGATTAATTCTTAACATTAAATCCTTACAGATTATGGTATTAAGGCTAAGTGACTACATTATAATTTGTGAGTTGAGGAAGGATGAGAAAAAGGTGAGAAGTACATTGAAGCTTCTATGGTGAAAAAGAATTTATACATGGATATACATATGGATATATATATATATATATATATATATATATATATATATATATATATATATATATAACACACACACACACACACACACACACACACACACACACACACACACACACACACACACACACACACACACACACACACACACACACACACACACACACACACACACACAGGAGGGTTAGAGGAGACATGAAAAATACATACAAAATATTGCGGGGAATAGACATGATGGACAGAGACAGGATGTTCCAGAAATGGGACACAGAAACAAGGGGTCACAATTGGAAGTTGAAGACTCGGGTGAGTCAAAGGGATGTTAGGAAGTATTTCTTCAGTTATATAGTTGTCAGGAAGTGGAATAGCCTAGCAAGTGATGTAGTGGAGGCAGGAACCATACATAGCTTTAAGATGAGGTATGATAAGGCAGGGAGAGAGAGGACCTAGTAGCGATCAGTGAAGAGGCGGGGCCAGGAGCTGAGTCTCGACTCCTGCAACCACAAATAGGTGACTACACACACACACACACACAAACACACACACACACACACACACACACACACACACACACATATATGTATATATATATATATATATATATATATATATATATATATATATATATATATATATATATATGCAAGCAATCGCAGACGGGCGATCTTAACTATGCAGGACAAGCCACGGGGGGGGGTCTTTAGCTCAAGTACTTTCACACTTCTCAGTGCGTCATCAGGAGCTGTGCAATGTTGCGAGGAAGCAACCAAAGCAGGGAGAGAGGTCTCAGAGCAGCGTAGGTGTCACCGTCCACAGTTACCCTTAGACTAAGGGTGGGCCACACTTCCAGTGCCCAGGTGGGCCACACTTCCAGTGCCCAGGTGGGCCACACTTCCAGTGCCCAGGTGGGCCACACTTTCAGTGCCCAGGTGGGCCACACTTCCAATGCCCAGGTGGGCCACACTTCCAGTGCCCAGGTGGGCCACACTTCCAGTGCCCAGGTAGGTCACACTTCCAGTGCCAAGGTGGGCCACATTTCCAGTGCCCAGGTGGGCCACACGTCCAGTGCCCAGGTGCGCCACACTTCCAATGCCCAGGTGGGCCACACTTCCAGTGCCCAGGTGGGCCACATTTGCGTGGCGTCTCGCACCTCGAGTGAGCGAAACGTTCCACTGAGGGAGTCAAATCTCCAGGCCTAATAAAACCACCAATCCAGCCCTGCCTGGGCCTCTTAGGCCTAAAAATACAATATTTTTGATCCCTATCGTGCCAGACTAGGCCCAAAACCCTGAGCGAAACAGTGGGAAATGGTCGCTGGCGAAATATTCTGCGAAAATGTTGCGTGTGAAGTGGGAAATTTTTCCCTCAAGTCAGATTTACGGGTTGAAAAATTTGAGATTGATGAAGATTAATGACGGGAGTACTTCTTGTGATAGTTTGTGTTGCGATGTGACTGAGGGTCGTATCCAGCACTGTGTTGTGACTGTTGGTCGTATACAACACTGTGTTGTAACTGTGAGTCGAATACGACACTGTAGTGACTGAGGGTCGTATACAACACTACGTTTTGACTGAGGGTCGAATACGACACTGTAGTGACTGAGGGTCGTATACAACACTACGTTTTGACTGTGGGTCGTATACAACACTGTTTTGATTGTGGGTCGTATACAATGTTGTGACTGAGGGTCGTATCCAACAATGTTGTGACTGAGGGTCGTATCCAACAGTGTTGTGACTGAGGGTCGTATCCAACAGTGTTGTGACTGAGGGTCGTATCCAACAGTGTTGTGACTGAGGGTCGTATCCAACACTTTATTGTAACTGAGGGTCGTATCCAACAGTTTTGTGATGGAGGGTTGTATCCAACAGTGTAGCCAACACTGTTGTGACTAAGGGTCGTATCCAACCCTGTATTGTGTTATGAATGAGGTCAAACTCGAGAGAGGTCACAGGGATACATCAAGACATTTCTCAAGTTTGACCTTATGATTTCTCATCCCACTTTAAGTTTAAAATATTTAGGCACAGATACACATAATCACAGTTATCACATAGAGTAAATTACTTAGGATAACAGAAAAAAAAGTCAGTGACTTATTTCCATTAGCAGTAATAAGGGTTACTTCTACATTATTATTATTATTATAATCAAAAAGAAGAGCTAAACCACAAGGGCTATACAGCGCTGCAGGGCAGGAAGGAAGCGAGGGTGTGGAAATTTATTTGGTCCCTAAAGTTCCACAGGACCGATCCGACATGGCCGTAATGGAACATCTGAGCTGGGTGGCCCTTATACCCCACCCAAAACAAAGCATTCTCTAGTTGGTGTGGATTGTTGGTAAGCTTATTTAATTTATAGATTTACCCTTCAGGGAAGGAGTAGGTAGTTTTACTGGTAGTACACTAATATTAGGATCATTGAGGCAACTGTAGATAATAATAATGTAGACCTAAGACCTTAACATAGGTAGTAATAGGCCGATAATGGAGGCAAACACTAGGATAAGTTAGCTAGGGAAAACTGGCAGCCCTAGTTTGAACGAAGAGACGAGGGTCTGGAAGAGAGACCAGCTCGTTCTTCTTAAGACAGACACCAACTGGACAAGACGTGCCATGATCAGCAGACGGCGCCCCCACATGTCTTCACATTTGAGACCTAGGGAAATCTGGTAGAGGCACCTCGATGTACCGTAGATGACCTCCGTCAGGCCCATACAGTAAGACAAGACCTCCACTTTATCTCGTAGATTTCTGGCCAGTGTCTGGGGAGAATTGTGGGTGAGTTTGATCTGTGGGTCCGGTGTGCAACAGGCAGTGCATGCCCAGTAAGTACCAGTGTCTCAAGGCAGTCTGGAAGCTAGTGTCCGTGTCTGCATAGTTATACTAGGGGATACCCTCTTGGATATAGGAATTTCTGAGGTGCAGGCAGGACACTAATAACGATTGAATATTGCAGGAATTAAGGCTCCCGGTTGCACGTGGTTTCTGAGGGGAAGTCCAAAGGGGCTAAGGCTAAGCTTGGGGAAGTTGAAGATCAGGATATATGCTGCAACACCAAGTAAGTTAGTCCTTTATACGTGCATGCAGGCGAGTTTCTTGCAACACCAATCATTTGTGAAAATCTGTCCTATAAGCCACTTGTGAGGCTGAGGTACCCACCTCAGAGCTCGGTGTCAACAGAGTTTGCCAGGGTAGGCGACTCACTTGGAGGCAGTCCACACAAATTTTCATAAAAAGTGGTCCTTCGAACCGGATGTGGAATAGCTAGGTTAAGCTATCATAGCTAGGCCACAGTTAGGAACCAGTTTAAAAGAGTTAGGTTAAGTTAGCACACCTAGGCCCAGAGTTACACAGAGCTAGGCCAAGCTGACTATACACAGAAGTTGTTATTTGCAGTAATTTACAGGCAGGCCAGGTAGGCTAGAGAAGCTTGTGAATTTAATTATTTACAGTAATTACAAGTAATCCAGAGTAGGAGACTTGTGTGTTGATTACTTACAGTGGATTTGCAAGGTAGCCACAGTTAGGCTAGGCTTGTGCAATATTTACAACAGTTATAGTAGCTAGGACAGATTTAACCTAGTTATTATTTACAGGGAGTTCTAAAAGCCAGGTTTAAGTTATAGCACACTAGTTAGGTTAGGATTTACCTTATCCAACCATCCACGCTAGACAGAGTAAACTGGGCAGTTAGGCCAAGCTGTTTACTGTTTCTCAAGTTGATTTGTTGAATTTATTTGTGTTAACCAAGTGATTTTAATTTGTATACTGCACTTTTTATTGTGTGATTTTCATTGTCTTTGATTCATGTTAATGTGGGATTTGTGAATTGTATCTGAGACTAGGATAAGTCCTGTAATTATTTGCTGACATTGTACAGGAAATTGCTAGGTTAAGCTTTCACATCGATACACATTTCGATTGGGATTTGAGAGCTAACAGTGTACATTTTTGATTCAGAGTAGAGTCAATATAATAAAGGGAGTTGTCAAGCTTGTTGAGAAGCCTTAAGACTCGTTCATTCTCACCTAATACCGTTCGTGCTGTGGGGTGGGCTAATTGAAGTACAAATTAGTACCGTGATCTTAAGTAAACCGCAACTATGGTAGGTGAAGATGTAGTACCAGCTGTCCCAGCTCTAAGTCAATTAAAGTGGTCTATGGGAGCCTATAAGGGGCGCCTGAGCAAAGCATGTGAGGAGTGTCATACGGTCAGGCAAGACCAGGACACAGACTGGGAGGAACTAGAGAGTTGCCTGAAACCTTTGGAGCAAAGACTGAAGGCCTTTGAGAGATCATTTATCCTTTATGAGACAGAGGCCTATACTACAGGTGAGTCTGAATATACAGTCGAAGTAGCACGGACAGACTATGACGAACGAAGGGCAGAGTGTAAAGCAGAGATGAGACTCTGCAGGCAGTTAATAAAGACTTTGAAGGCCGGTACAACAGGGGGAGCAAATGTTTCAAGGAACACGAACAACAGCACGCCTGTTAATGTATTGCCCAGATTGCCCCAGTTGAATTTACCAACGTTCGACGGAGCCTTAACAGAGTACATTGCTTTCTGGGATCAGTTTAAAGCCCAGATAGATGACAGAGACGATTTGTCAGATGCCGTCAAATTACAATATTTACGTTCACAGCTCAAGGGTAAAGCCTTGGACTCGGTCCGGCATTACCAAACCACCGACACCAATTACCAACATGCCAAAGACCAATTAAAGGACACATTTGGCAACACTGAGGAGATAAAGGTAGCTATACTTTATCGGTTGTTGGATCTAGAGGCTTGTCGCCATGACCGTCAGAGCCTAGAGAAGTTCCGAATCGAAGTTATGAGTTTGGAAACCTGGAAAACCTGGAGAGAGTTCCGGGGGTCAACGACCCCGCGGCCCGGTCTATGACCAGGCCTCCTGGAGGATCAGAGCCTGATCAACCAGGCTGTTGCTGCTGGCTGCACGCAAACCAATGTACGAGCCACAGCCCGGCTGGTCAGGAACCGACTTTAGGTGCTTGTCCAGTGCCAGCTTGAAGACTGCCAGGGGTCTGTTGGTAATCCCCCTTATGTATGCTGGGAGGCAGTTGAACAGTCTCGGGCCCCTGACACTTATTGCATGGTCTCTTAACGTGCTAGTGACACCCCTGCTTTTCATTGGGGGGATGTTGCATCGTCTGCCAAGTCTTTTGCTTTCGTAGTGAGTGATTTTCATGTGCAAGTTCGGTACTAGTCCCTCTAGGATTTTCCAGGTGTATATAATCATGTATCTCTCCCACCAGCATTCCAGGGAATACAGTTTTAGGAACCTCAAGCGCTCCCAGTAATTGAGATGTTTTATCTCCATTATGCGCGCCGTGAAGGTTCTTTGTACATTTTTTAGGTCAGCAATTTCACCTGCCTTGAAAGGTGCTGTTAGTGTGCAGCAATATTCCAGCCTAGATAGAACAAGTGACCTGAAAAGTGTCATCATGGGCTTGGCCTCCCTAGTTTTGAAGGATCTAGCAGATGCTAGCAGATGCGATTGATACAATGTTATGGTCCTTGAAGGTGAGATCCTCCGACATGATCACTCCCAGGTCTTTGACGCTGGTGTTTCGCTCTATTTTGTGGCCAGAATTTGTTTTGTACTCTGATGAAGATTTAATTTCCTCATGTTTACCATATCTGAGTAATTGAAATTTCTCATCGTTGAACTTCATATTGTTTTCTGCAGCCCACTGAAAGATTCGGTTGATGTCCGCCTGGAGCCTTGCAGTGTCTGCAATGGAAGACACTGTCATGCAAATTCGGGTGTCATCTGCAAAGGAAGACACGGTGCTGTGGCTGACATCCTTGTCTATGTCAGATATGAGGATGAGGAACAAGATGGGAGCGAGTACTGTGCCTTTTGGAACAGAGCTTTTCACCGTAGCTGCCTCGGACTTTACTCTGTTGACGACTACTCTCTGTGTTCTATTAGTGAGGAAATTATAGATCCATCGACCGACTTTTCCTGTTATTTCTTTAGCACGCATTTTGTGCGCTATTACGCCATGGTCACACTTGTCGAAGGCTTTTGCAAAGTCTGTATATATTACATCTGCATTCTTTTTGTCTTCTAGTGCATTTAGGACCTTGTCGTAATGATCCAATAGTTGAGACAGACAGGAGCGACCTGTTCTAAACCCATGTTGCCCTGGGTTGTGTAACTGATGGGTTTCTAGATGGGTGGTGATCTTGCTTCTTAGGACCCTTTCAAAGATTTTTATGATGTGGGATGTTAGTGCTATCGGTCTGTAGTTCTTTGCTGTTGCTTTACTGCCCCCTTTGTGGAGTGGGGCTATGTCTGTTGTTTTTAGTAACTGTGGGACGACCCCCGTGTCCATGCTCCCTCTCCATAGGATGGAAAAGGCTCATGATAGGGGCTTCTTGCAGTTCTTGATGAACACTGAGTTCCATGAGTCTGGCCCTGGGGCAGAGTGCATGGGCATGTCATTTATCGCCTGTTCGAAGTCATTTGGCGTCAGGATAACATCGGATAGGCTTGTGTTAACCAAATTTTGTGGCTCTCTCATAAAAAATTCATTTTGATCTTCGACTCTCAGTCTGGTTAGCGGCTTGCTAAAAACTGAGTCATATTGGGACTTGAGTAGCTCACTCATTTCCTTGCTGTCATCTGTGTAGGACCCATCTTGTTTAAGTAGGGGCCCAATAATGGACGTTGTTCTCGACTTTGATTTGGCATAGGAGAAGAAATACTTTGGGTTTCTTTCGATTTCATTTATGGCTTTTAGTTCTTCCCGCGATTCCTGACTCCTATAGAATTCCTTTAGCTTGAGTTCGATGCTTGCTATTTCTCTGACCAGTGTCTCCCTACGCATTTCGGATATACTGACCTCTTTTAGCCGCTCTGTTATTCTTTTCTGTCGCCTGTAAAGGGAACGCCTGTCTCTTTCTATTTTACATCTACTCCTTTTTCTTAGAGGAATAAGCCTTGTGCATACATCGAGTGCCACCAAGTTAATCTGTTCTAGGCATAAGTTGGGGTCTGTGTTGCTTAGTATATCTTCCCAGCTTATATCGGTTAGGACTTGGTTTACTTGGTCCCACTTTATGTTTTTGTTATTGAAGTTGAATTTGGTGAATGCTCCCTCGTGACTAGTCTCATTATGTCGGTCTGGGGCTCCACGCATACATGTCTGAACCTCAATTATGTTGTGATCTGAGTATATTGTTTTTGATATGGTGACATTTCTTATCAGATCATCATTGTTAGTGAAGATGAGGTCTAGTGTATTCTCCAGTCTAGTAGGATCTATTATTTGCTGGTTTAAATTGAATTTTGTGCAGAGATTTAAAAGATCGTGTGAGTGTGAGTTTTCATCAGAGCTGCCTCCTGGTGTTATTACTGCAACAATATTATTTGCTATATTCCTCCATTTTAGGTGCCTTAAGTTGAAATCCGCCAGGAGCAAGATGTTGGGTGCAGGAGCTGGAAGATTTTCCAGACAGTGGTCAATTTTTAACAGCTGTTCCTGGAATTGCTGGGATGTTGCATCCGGAGGCTTGTAGACTACCACAATGACTAGGTTTTGGTTCTCGACCTTTACTGCTAAAACTTCCACTAACAACAGCAAAGAACTACAGTCCAATAGCACTAACATCCCATATCATAAAAATCTTTGAAAGGGTCCTAAGAAGCAAGATCACCACCCATCTAGAAACCCATCAGTTACACAACCCAGGGCAACATGGGTTTAGAACAGGTCGCTCCTGTCTGTCTCAACTATTGGATCATTACGACAAGGTCCTAAATGCACTAGAAGACAAAAAGAATGCAGATGTAATATATACAGACTTTGCAAAAGCCTTCGACAAGTGTGACCATGGCATAATAGCGCACAAAATGCGTGCTAAAGGAATAACAGGAAAAGTCGGTCGATGGATCTATAATTTCCTCACTAACAGAACACAGAAAGTAGTCGTCAACAGAGTAAAGTCCGAGGCAGCTACGGTGAAAAGCTCTGTTCCACAAGGCACAGTACTCGCTCCCATCTTGTTCCTCATCCTCATATCCGACATAGACAAGGATGTCAGCCACAGCACCGTGTCTTCCTTTGCAGATGACACCCGAATCTGCATGACAGTGTCTTCCATTGCAGACATTGCAAGGCTCCAGGCGGACATCAACCAAATCTTTCAGTGGGCTGCAGAAAACAATATGAAGTTCAACGATGAGAAATTTCAATTACTCAGATATGGTAAACATGAGGAAATTAAATCTTCATCAGAGTACAAAACAAATTCTGGCCACAAAATAGAGCGAAACACCAACGTCAAAGACCTGGGAGTGATCATGTCGGAGGATCTCACCTTCAAGGACCATAACATTGTATCAATCGCATCTGCTAGAAAAATGACAGGATGGATAATGAGAACCTTCAAAACTAGGGAGGCCAAGCCCATGATGACACTCTTCAGGTCACTTGTTCTATCTAGGCTGGAATATTGCTGCACACTAACAGCACCTTTCAAGGCAGGTGAAATTGCTGACCTAGAAAATGTACAGAGAACCTTCACAGCGTGCATAACGGAGATAAAGCACCTCAATTACTGGGAGTGCTTGAGGTTCCTAAAACTGTATTCACTGGAACGCAGGCGGGAGAGATACATGATTATATACACCTGGAAAATCCTAGAGGGACTAGTACCGAACTTGCACACGAAAATCACTCACTACGAAAGCAAAAGACTTGGCAGACGATGCAACATCCCCCCAATGAAAAGCAGGGGTGTCACTAGCACGTTAAGAGACCATACAATAAGTGTCAGGGGCCCGAGACTGTTCAACTGCCTCCCAGCATACATAAGGAGGATTACCAACAGACCCCTGGCAGTCTTCAAGCTGGCACTGGACAAGCACCTAAAGTCGGTTCCTGACCAGCCGGGCTGTGGCTCGTACGTTGGTTTGCGTGCAGCCAGCAGCAACAGCCTGGTTAATCAGGCTCTGATCCACCAGGAGGCCTGGTCACAGACCGGGCCGCGGGGGCGTTGACCCCCGGAACTCTCTCCAGGTAAACTCCAGGTAAACATCATTTGAGGCATTTAGCAGTTCTGTGCAAACAAGTGACTCTGCAATGTACGAATAGTCTTAAACATTTACATGATTGGGGTAAGTCGGAATGGTTCATCAGTCAGGTGATTCAGAGGAAACTGGCTGGCACTACAGTGCATGAGTTACACTTAAAATATCAGACGAATAGGTTCACGATACAACAAATCGTTGAGGGGTAGGGAGATCTCGTTTCTCATTTGAGTATAGGTGTGAGAGAAGAGTCACCACCATCGCCACATAAAAACCCAGACAGTCACTCAAAGATCTCGAGAGATCAGTCTAAAGCTCGTACGACTAACGTTGGAGTGTACTATGGTAAAGAGGTGTCTAAGGTAAGAACCTCTAAGCAGAACCTTAGAGGCACTCATGCCAGAATATGCGTGTTCTGCGAAGGCGAACACTCTAGCACGAGTTGCCCGGAGTATATAACACTGAGCAGTAGGCAACAGAGACTAAGGGAGTTGAGACTCTGCTTCAAGTGTTGTGGGGAACACTTTGCGAGAGACTGTGGCACCCAGCTCAGTGAGTGTCGAGTCTGTTGCAAAGGTAAGCACCATACTGCACTATGTCCCAATAATTTAAGGGAACCCCAGGCTAGTAGGGATATCTCTCAGGTAGAGATAGAAAGTGAGTCCGAGCCTGAAATGGTAGCCAGCGTGATTAATGGGAGTGAAGTCTCTAATCCGAGTGAGAATCACGGAGGTGCTGCCCTACCTACAGTCATGGCAAAGGTTGTGAGTGGGCACAGGTCCGAAACAACCCGATTATTCTTTGACCCAGGAGCACAAGTATCCTTGATAACAAAGAAGTTGGTGGCTAAATTAAAGTTGAAGGCCACAAAGAAAGTTAGTATGATGTTGGGAGGGGCTATAAGTCAGGCCCCACCCAAATCTTATGATGTGGTGGATGTCACAGTCAAATTAGGTGGACATCGCAGAGACATTACAGCCTTGGTGGTAGAGACATTACCCACGGCAATTACAGCGAGAGGTCTTGCTGCAGCAGCTAAGCGATTGAAAGACCTTGATGTGAAGCTGGCAGACCAGGGAATTACCACTGACACAGTTGGAAATGTAGGTATCCTGGTGGGAGCCAATCATATAGATGACTTCCTGTTTACACGACGGACGTTTAAGGAAGGAATTGGTTTATACAGATCCCCAGTAGGATACATCATAGGCGGCAGGATTCCATCTGAATTCCCTGCCACGCCAGATAGAGGAGAGGCTGTCCCCATGATAGCTGGGGGAGTAGTGATAATGAATACCAGTATACACGATGAACCGCCAGGGAAGCTGAACCAGGTAGGGAGTGACGAACACTCGGCCACCTTGGGAAAACACTTTTACAGGGTACGTAAAGAGGGAGATAGATTGCCATTAAATCCAGGGAACCTCGTAACAGTGGGAGGAAAGGCTACCAGGGCATGTGGGCCACTGGGTGGGAAAGTATGGAGCCACTCAGTCAAGGCTAGACATACAAAAGACGCTAAAGTTAAAGGAAAGGATGCTAAGACCACCGGAACCAACAAGTTTACACCCCCAGAGGTCCACACAGGGGAAACTGGATGGTTGAAGTTAGACCGGAGTCTGCTCGACGAGAGTGGCCGGATGGCACTCGTGTCCAGGGTCTGCCGTGGGGGCTCGCAGAAGGTGAACTTGATTTAGACTTAGCGCCTACCTTCGCCGGCGGGAGGATGTGGAAATTTATTTGGTCCCTAAAGTTCCACAGGACCGATCTGACATGGCCGTAATGGAACGGCTGAGCTGGGTGGCCCTTATACCCCACCCAAAACAAAGCATTCTCTAGTTGGCGTGGATTGTTGGTAAGCTTATTTAATTTATAGATTTACCCTTCAGGGAAGGAGTAGGTAGTTTTACTGGTAGTACACTAATATTAGGATCATTGAGGCAACTGTAGATAATAATAATGTAGACCTAAGACCTTAACATAGGTAGTAATAGGCCAATAATGTAGGCAAACACTAGGATAAGTTAGCTAGGGAGAACTGGCAGCCCTAGTTTGAACGAAGAGATGAAGGTCTGGAAGAGAGACCAGCTCGTTCTTCTCAAGACAGACACCAACTGGACAAGACGTGCCGTGATCAGCAGACGGCGCCCCCACGTGTCTTCACATTTGAGACCTAGGGAAATCTGGTAGAGGCACCTCGATGTACCGTAGATGACCTTCGTCAGGCCCATACAGTAAGACAAGACCTCCACTTTATCTCGTAGATTTCTGGCCAGTGTCTGGGGAGAATTGTGAGTGAGTTTGATCTGTGGGTCCGGTGTGCAACAGGCAGTGCATGCCCAGTAAGTACCAGTGTCTCAAGGCAGTCTGGAAGCTAGTGTCCGTGTCTGCATAGTTATACTAGGGGATACATACCCTCTTGGATATAGGAATTTCTGAGGTGCAGGCAGGACACTAATAACGTTTGAATATTGCAGAAATTAAGGCTCCCGGTTGCACGTGGTTTCTGAGGGGAAGTCCAAAGGGGCTAAGGCTAAGCTTGGGGAAGTTGAAGATCAGGATATATGCTGCAACACCAAGTAAGTTAGCCCTTTATACGTGCATGCAGGAGAGTTTCTTGCAACACCAATCATTTGTGAAAATCTGTCCTATAAGCCACTTGTGAGGCTGAGGTACCCACCTCAGAGCTCGGTGTCAACAGAGTTTGCCAGGGTAGGCAACTCACTTGGAGGCAGTCCACACAAATTTTCACAGAGGGTATCAGGTTACTTCTACAGTATACTGGCTGCTGCTGCTGTTCGATTCCAAATTTGGATTACAAAACAGCACAGCTTATGTTGTGGAGAATGTGAGCAGCTGTTTATTGTTGAGGGTTTTGTGAATCACTGTGTCCACCCATTGGGTAATCCTCATTGGATGATCCCATCGAGATCCCCATTGGGTGATCATTGGGTGATCCCTTCGAGATCCCCATCGGGTGATCCCTTCGAGATCCCTATCGGGTGATCCCGTCGAGATCCCCATCGGGTGATCCCGTCGAGATCCCCATCGGGTGATCATTGGGTGATCCCATCGAGATCCCCATCGGGTGATCCCATCGAGATCCCCATCGGGTGATCCCATTGAGATCCCCATCGGGTGATCCCATCGAGATCCCCATCGGGTGATCCCATCGAGATCCCCATCGGGTGATCCCATCGAGATCCCCATCGGGTGATCCCATCGAGATCCCCATCGGGTGATCCCATCGAGATCCCCATCGGGTGATCCCATTGAGATCCCCATCGGGTGATCCCATCGAGATCCCCATTGGGTGATCCCATGGAGATCCCCATCGGGTGATCATCGGGTGATCCCATCGAGATCCCCATCGGGTGATCCCATCGAGATCCCCACCGGGTGATCCCATCGAGATCCCCATCGGGTGATCCCATCGAGATCCCCATCGGGTGATCATTGGGTGATCCTCATCGGGTAATCCTCGTCGAGTGATCTCCATCAGGTTAGGTCACCTGCTGGCTGCAAGGTCAAATAAGGACCTATGCATCAGTACCGGTCATACATATTATAAACAAAACCAAGTACCAGGTAAACTCCAGGTAATTAAACCACAGGTCACATAAGCCAGGTCCTTACCTCTTCACTTGACTAGACACATTGTATATGGAGTAATTTGCATCTTTTCTGCGCAGCTTTTGTAAAAATCAATCATAAATTCATGGTGGGTTGCTTAAATTGAAGTGGGAATGCCAAGCCCACATAAGCCACACAACACCTACTGATTAGAAGATATTTAAATTTTTTCAAGGGAGTAGTTCAAATGCCCTGGATCAAGAACCCTTTATCAGCAAGGATTTGATAAAGGCTTTTCTTGATTATTATAATCAAAGAAAGCGCTAAACTGACAAGGGTCATAGCTTTTCTTGAGTGAAACAGAATTACGATTTTTTGTTTTTCATCCAAAATTATAATTATAATCATGGGGGAGTGCTGAACCGGTAGGATTATACAGCACATGTTGTGAGGATGGAAGGTATCCAGGCTTAATTCAGGGAACCAGAGCACAGATCCAATTCCCTAGATCAAGAGCCCCTCACCAATGTCAAGGAACCTCCCTTGAGGTTTTTTTTTCATCCAATATATGCATATTATAATAAAGAAGTGCTAAACCTACAAGGGTCATACATTATTATTATAATAAAGGGGGAAGCACTAAACCCGGAGGATTATACAGCGCCTGGGGGGGGGATGTGGAAGGCATTCAGGCTTAATTTGGGGAACTGGAGCACAGATCCAATTCCCTAAATCAAGAGCCCCTCACCAACATCAAGGAACCTTCCTTGAGGGGCACAAGGATCATACAAAGCAGCAATATATGCACAGCAAGGTACTAAACCCACATGAGTCAGGCAGCACTTGGAAATGGTTAGTAATCAGGTTCACTCTAACTGGAGTGTGTTATGTTCTTAACAGCAATGTCATTCTTCAGAATTTTGTATTCTTACTGTGTAAATATTAACTTTCATTTCTTGTTTATTTTCTTAAAGCACTTCCAGTTTTTCAGTTTTCAGTGTTAGGTCTACAGTAGAATTCCTTGATATATATTTATGGCAAAGCAACACTTTTGAAGGAATTCAGGGAAACTGGTTGGCCGGACTCGAGTCCTGGAAGTTGGAAGTACAGTACTTGCACTCTGAAGGAGGGGTGGAGATATTATGTAGATTTTGAACTGTAGTGTTGGCATGTCTCTGGCAAGGAAGTGATGGAGTGAGTGATGATGGAAGTGTTTCTTCTTTTTCGGGTCACCCTGCCTCGGTTGGAAATAGCCGGTGTGTTAATAAAAAACATTATGGCTAAACCTGTTGGAGTCAAAAAGTGCCTGAGAAATGGGAAGTAATTAAGTTTTATCCAAGGAGGGCACCTCCAATTCCTTGGATCAAGGCGCTTTAGAGGGAAAGGATATTAAATGTTGAATGTCTTAATGCTGGTGAGGAGCTCTGAATACATGGATTATTATAATCAAGGGGAAGCACTAAACCCGTAGGATTATACAGCGCTTGTTGGAGGTACTTAGGCTTAATTCAGGGAACTGGAGCACAGATCCAATTCCCTAGATCAAGAGCCCCTCACCATTATTATTATTATTACAATCAAGGGGGAAGCGCTAAACCCGGAGGATTATACAGCGCCTGGGGGGGGGGGGATGTGGAAGGCATTCAGGCTTAATTTGGGGAACTGGAGCACAGATCCAATTCCCTAAATCAAGAGCCCCTCACCAGCATCAAGGAACCTTCCTTGAGGGGTGAATGCATGGAATACGGTCCTATACTTCCTTCCCAATCCTCCATGCCCTTTATGGCCCCTATGAGTTTAGCACTCCTCCCTGAATATTTGAATGACATGAAGATTTAATCCCTTCCCTTCAGCCCTTCCTGTGATGTTCCTTACCCTTCCTTCTCAGATTTATATGCTCTGCTAGTCATCCTATTTTGCTCCATCCTCTCTGAATGTTCAAACCACCTCAGTAAGATCAATATTTATAATGAAAACTAAGTGCTAAACCCACAAGGGTCATACAGCACTGCCTCACTGAGATAAGATTTTGCTCTGGTTTTTAACAGCAGAGGATTAACCACCCATGATAACCCAAGAAAGTTAGTGTGTCATCGAGGAGTGTCCGTCTTATTTCCATTGGGGTCCTTAAATTTTGTCCCTCAGGATGTATTAAGTTGACTAACACTCAGGTACCTACTTGCTTTCTAGGTGAATGTGGACAACAGGTGTAAGGAAATGTGCCCAATGTTTCCACCCTTGGCAGGGATTGAACTACGGATACCCAGTGTGTGAAACGAGTTGCCTACCAGGCCACGGAACACCCCACATCCATAACTGTATCTCTTAATATATTACTCTGATTAACACTGACATTCATAATATTGAGCAGAATAGAGGCCACCCTGCCTCAGTGGCATACAGCCAGTTTGTTGAAAGAAGATAGATATATGGACATAGGAAACCAGAAAAGTAGGATAATTTAATGTTCACGGGTTGCCCATCACTAAATACGTTGAATACTGTAATCTAATCATTAGTTGCTCGATAGATAAAGAAACCTGAGAACTTGTAAGTACAACAGTACAGTGGACCCCTGGTTTACGATCAGCTCCTAATGCGACCAATTATGTAAGTGTATTTATGTAAGTGCGTTTGTATGTATATGTTGGGGGTCTGAAATGGACTAATGTAATTCACAATATTCCTTATGGGAACAAATTCGGTCAGTACTGGCACCTGAACATACTTCTGGAATGAAATAATATCGTAAACCGGGCGTCCACTGTATTTGCATACTGCACTTAACTGACTTCCCAAATTATCTTATACATGTTACCTTCAGTTTTCCTACTTAAAACATTTATTAACATAAAAAGAATTGCATTATTAAATCTATCACATTTAAGGTGTATCACTTGAAAGTTGCCTTGTATTGTCAGCTCGATTCAACTTCATGTTAAGTTCTGATGTGCTTCTTCAAAGTCTGTCCCTTCATGTACAGTTGTAGCTATCCAGGGTACATAACCTCATTGTAATTATCTATATTTCTAATGACTATTATAATCAAGTTAAGTGCTAAACCCAAAAGGGTCATACAGCACTTATATTTCTAATATTGTACAATTTCTTTACTTCTACATCCTACAATATCTGTAATTTTATTTCCTTGTTTTCATTGCTCCATTTGCCCCCCACATAAGATAGTGGAAAGATACTGCTCATGTTGTCCCCCCCACATAAGAAAAGGTAGTGGAAAGGTACCACTCATGGTGCCCCCCACATAAGAGAAAGTAGTGGAAAAGTGCCACTCATGTTTTTCCCTTTTATTCCTTTAACTGCATTTACTTCAATTCCTTACTTTTCTTTATCCATGGTTTAGTTCTGGAGGTGAATGATAAGCATATATAATTTCAGAATATAAAAGAATCTGCAGCACAAGACAAAAAAAAAAATAAAAGGCAACTTTGACAAAAGTGGGCTTGACATGATACCTTCCTGTGTCCAGTACAGTTCACATCTATTTTACAGACCTGTAAAGAACGTTGAAGGTCCTATATACATGAAGTTACCAGCAAGCCTCCACACACAAGCTTTAATATTAACACCATAGTACAAACTTCTCTGTAAAGTAATGAGTATAACTAACAATACCTTTGCATGAATAATGAAATGTCTAATAATGAATCAAAAATGACAAAATGAAAAATATACATGAATGCTGGAGTTCTTTTTTATAAATGTAAAACATAATGAGCTTTATTAAAATGAAAACAAAAGATGTACAGAATGTAAATTCCTCTTGATCAAGCAAGATTCGAAAAAAAATAGAAAAATCGCTATAAATATACATCCTCATAACACTTTAAGGAAGGCTTTTGTAAACTTACTTTTCCTACAGTGGAATAAGGGAAAAAATTATCCACATTAATAATTCAACAAAACCATGAATAGAATGATCACAGAAAACCAAAACAGCAACTGAAAGGAATTTATACCAAGAGTAAAAATAATTTTGTTTTAGTACATAGAACAGTCATTGTATTAATATTATACCCAATCTTTTGTTGATCATCAAATAAATTTGTGACAAATTCACACACATTTAATGCCATTCATGAGTTAGCAAAGCTCTTTATGAATAGTATATCATCACATAACATTATATACATGTATAATTTATATATATATATATATATATATACTGTATGGAAAAAAAAGTTTGTGAGAACTGGATATCGAAACATTTCTAGAAAATGGGATAAATGGCTGGAAGAGGTTTTTCAGAGCTACTAGAGACTTGCTGTCAATGCCAAATGTAGAAATAACAAGCACATTGTAGAATTTCGCTAATCTCAAACATGGTGTTAATGTACTGTAACCTGGAAATTCCTCAACTGGCAGTGGCAATTTATACATCCACAGTGACTGAAAAGTTTCTGTCAACCATTTTTCCCCATTTACTGGAAAGATAATGTATGTGTGTACTCACTATATGTGGTTGCAGGGGGTGAGTCACAGCTCCTGGTCCCGCCTCTTCACGTACATACGTGTGTGTGTGTGTGTGTGTGTGTGTGTGTGTATGTGTGTGTACGCGAGTGTGTGTGTACGCGAGTGTACGCGAGTGTGTGTGTGCGCGAGTGTGTGTGTGCGAGTGTGTGTGTGTGCACACTTGTGAACACACAAGCAGATACGTTGGGGCATGTGATAGTGTACGAGAGCATGTATGAGTGGGCATTCACCTATGTATTATTGCAGGTATTAGGCTGTATATACATTTGAAGTCAAGGTTAGTGTAGGTATGTGCGTGTTTCATACATATAAACATACATATTACATACTAAGAATGAATTTATGAAAGTATGTATGAATCTATTTCCATATCATTACAAAATGACTGAATGATCCTTCTGCTCACTGCAAGTCCAAATCACTGTCATCACCGTTGCTCTGGTTTCCAAGCGATAAACTTGGCCGAGCACACTTCTCCTGTAGCTGCAAAAAAATAAATATACAGGTATATATACAGTACATTCCATGGGAAAGTGGAGACGAGTCCTTCCTCCATAAGCCATGCGTGTCATAAGAGGCGACTAAAATACCAGGAGCAAGGGGCTATTAACCCCTTCTCCTGTATAAATCACTAAAAAGAGGAAAAGGCATTCATTTCTTCTTTTTTGGGTTGCCCTGCCTCGGAGGGAGATGGCTAGTGTGTTAAAAAATTCATACAGTGCATATATACATAAAAGCAAAAACTTGCTATCAGAGTATAAATTATTAGGAGGCAAAATGTTGATAAATGCTATGCTGAAGAGCAAAACAAAACATTTTAACTTTTAAAAGATACTGTTTTGGTCAAAAGTGGCCCTCCTGTATAGAAGTGCTAGTACAACACACTGGTACATTCTCCATTTTGCCTCCATGGATAAGGTCTATGTTATTTATTTATTAATTTACTTTTTTAACCACATAGTGATTTCTCACCAAGATAGGGTGATTCAAAGAAGGAAAGATATTCATCACTCCAAGAGCACTCCTTCACTGGCTGTCTTGTCAGAAATACATGATCATCATAATTCAAATAACACTCCAAACTACACCCCCCACCCATCCTTGAGAGTACAGGCACTGTGCTTCCCACCCCCAAAATTCAAGTTGCCTTGAATCAAAATTATTGTGCTGTAGTACTGTACAGAGAGAAAGAGTTAAGATGCTGTTTATCAGGTAGACTACTGTACTTGTGAAAATACCTAATTCATGGTATAAATCTTATATTTTTTACTTACTTAAACATAGCCTAAGTCTGAGAGATACTAAATTAGTTTTCTTCATGCAAAACCCTCCTGAAGTCTGCTACACAATCACGATTTTCATCACTTGAGGAGGATGAATCATCAGATCCAAAAGGCAACAGCCCTTCTATCGTCATGCGTTCCCTAAGTTTGAACAAATCCTGTAGAAATTTTCTAAAGCTTAAAAACTATCTTATGTTGTTGCATTAATACAGAAACAGGTGAATATAAAAAAAAAGAATGCTCAAGAGAAGGAATGTTTAAAATCTCTTGAGGTTTACAATACGTAATACTGTACATTAGAGTGTAGGATAATTCACATCGTCATCATCACCCCTGTTTTCCTGTGTCGCTGAATGGGAAAAGAAACTGTGCTGGAAGTAGAGGGTAATAGGTATCAGATTCACTTGTACTCACTTGTTCTTTTATAACTTTCAAACATATGGCTTCTGACTAACCTTTAAAAAATATATCAAGAATGGAATGGCACACTGTCAACAAGTGTGAAGATCATACTGTCAAGTGTAAAGCTCATACTGTCAACAAGTGGGAAGATCATACTGTCAAGTGTAAAGCTCATACTGTCAACAATGGGAAGATCATACTGTCAAGTGTAAAGCTCATACTGTCAACAAGTGGGAAGATCATACTGTCAAGTGTAAAGCTCATACTGTCAACAAGTGGGAAGATCATACTGTCAAGTGTAAAGCTTATACTGTCAACAAGTGGGAAGATCATACTGTCAAGTGTAAAGCTCATACTGTCAACAAGTGGGAAGATCATACTGTCAAGTGTAAAGCTCATACTGTCAACATGTGTGAAGATCATACTGTCAACATGTGTGAAGAATAATTTTCATTGAGACATTTCACACAAAAATGTTTTTTTTAAGTCTATACAAGCAATAAATGCTCACTAATTTTGTATGGTTGGAATATCTCACCTGCCTTGAAGAAAAATATGATGACATATCAATCTTCTAAATGAGAAAGCACAAATGCTTTAAGAAGTACCATCTCTGGCATTGCTAATCATACTGAAAATTGCCATAATCCATGTACTCTGATATCTTTATCTGTTCTCCTACAATGTGTTTAGCAGTTAATTTAGGAAACACATTGTGTATTCCCTTTGCATTTTTCTTTACAACAGCTGTCTCCCACCAAGGTAAAGCAACAGAAAGGAAACACATTCCCCATAGCTGTCTTGCCATTAGTGCCTGGATGTCATAATTAAAATAACCTAAACTGAAACCTCCCCATTGTGTTCCATTTGTATATGTATTTCATTAATTTGGCTGGTTCTCCATTCTCTACCAAGATGCATTACTCACTTTATACAATAATCACCCCTTCCCCACCCTACACTTTCTTCTACTTCCCAGTAATATACATTGAATTCAAATATATATATTCAAATACATAGTCACCCTGCCTCGGTGGGAGATGGCCGACTTGTTAAAAAAATACAGTGGACCCCCGGTTAACGATATATTTTCACTCCATAAGTATGTTCAGGTGCCAGTACTGACCGAATTTATTCCCATAAGGAATATTGTGAAGTAGATTAGTCCATTTCAGACCCCCAAACATACACGTACAAACGCACTTACATAAATACACTTACATAATTGGTCGCATTCGGAGGTAATCGTTATGCGGGGGTCCACTGTATATATATATAATTGTAATTGTTTTACATGATGGTAGGATTGCTGGTGTCTTTTGTCTGTCTCATAAATATGCAAGATTACAGGTACATCTTGCTACTTCTACTTACACTTAGGTCACACTACACATACATGTACACGTTTATTTATACACACTCATCTGAGTTTTCTTTGATTTTATCTTAATAGTTCTTGGTCTTATTACTTCTCCTTTTATATCCATGGGGAAGTTGAATAAGAATCTTTCCTCCGTAAGCCATGCGTGTTGTAAAAGTCAACTAAAATGCCGGGAACAATGGGCTAGTAACCCCTTTTCCTGTAAAGATTACTAAAAAGAATAAGAAGAAGAAAATTGTCAAAGTGGGAAGTCTGAATGTGCATGGATGTTGTGCAAATGATAAGAAAGAGATGATTGTGGATGTTATGAATGAGAAGAAACTGGATGTCCTGGCTTTAAGTGAAACAAAGCTGAAGGGGGTGGGAGAGTTTCAATGGAGAGGAATAAATGGGATTAGGTCAGGGGTTTCAAATAGAGTTAGAGCTAAAGAAGGAGTAGCAATAATGTTGAAGGATAAGCTATGGCAGGAAAAAAGGGACTACAAATGTATAAATTCAAGGATTATGTGGAGTAAAATAAAGATTGGATGTGAAAAGTGGGTTATAGTAAGCGTGTATGCACCTGGAGAAGAGAGAAGTGTAGAGGAGAGAGAGAGATTCTGGGAAATGTTGAGTGAATGCGTGGGGAGTTTTGAATCAAGTGTGAGAGTAATGGTGGTTGGGGATTTCAATGCTAAAGTGGGTAAAAATGTTATGGAGGGAGTAGTAGGTAAATTTGGGGTGCCAGGGGTAAATGTAAATGGGGAGCCTTTAATTGAGCTATGTGTAGAAAGAAATTTGGTAAAAAGTAATACATATTTTATGAAAAAGAGGATAAATAAATATACAAGGTATGATGTATCACGTAATGAAAGTAGTTTGTTAGATTATGTATTGGTGGATAAAAGGTTGATGGGTAGGCTCCAGGATGTACATGTTTATAGAGGGGCAACTGATATATCGGATCATTATTTAGTTGTACCTACAGTTAGAGTAAGAGGTAGATGGGAAAAGAGGAAGGTGGCAACAACAAGTAAGAGGGAGGTGAAAGTGTATAAACTAAGGGAGGAGGAAGTTCGGGCGAGATATAAGCGACTATTGGCAGAAAGGTGGGCTAGTGAAAAGATGAGTAGTGGGGGGGTTGAAGAGGGTTGGAATAGTTTTAAAAATGCAGTATTAGAAGTGGGGCAGAAGTTTGTGGTTATAGGAGGGTGGGGGCAGGAGGAAAGAGGAGTGATTGGTGGAATGATGAAGTAAAGGGTGTGATAAAAGAGAAAAAGGTAGCTTACGAGAGGTTTTTACAAAGCAGAAGTGTTATAAGAAGAGCAGAGTATATGGAGAGTAAAAGAAAGGTGAAGGGAGTGGTGAGAGAGTGCAAAAGGAGAGCAGATGAAAGAGTGGGAGAGGCACTGTCAAGAAATTTTAATGAAAATAAGAAAAAATTTTGGAGCGAGTTAAACAAGTTAAAAAAGCCTAGGGAAAGTATGGATTTGTCAGTTAAAAACAGAGTAGGGGAGTTAGTAGATGGGGAGAGGGAGGTATTAGGTAGATGGCAAGAATATTTTGAGGAACTTTTAAATGTTAAGGAAGAAAGGGAGGTGGTAATTTCATGCACTGGCCAGGGAGGTATACCATCTTTTAGGAGTGAAGAAGAGCAGAATGTAAGTGTGGTGGAGGTACGTGAGGCATTACGTAGAATGAAAGGGGGTAAAGCAGCTGGAACTAATGGGATCATGACAGAAATGTTAAAAGCAGGGGGGGATATAGTGTTGGAATGGTTGGTACTTTTGTTTAATAAATGTATGAAAGAGGGGAAGGTACCTAGGGATTGGCGGAGAGCATGTATAGTCCCTTTATATAAAGGGAAAGGGGACAAAAGAGATTGTAAAAATTATAGAGGAATAAGTTTACTGAGTTATAGGTAGTAGGTTGGTAGACAGCAACCGCCCAGGGAGGTACTACCGTCCTGCCAAGTGAGTGTAAAACGAAAGCCTGTAATTGTTTTACATGATGGTAGGATTGCTGGTGTCCTTTTTTCTGTCTCATGAACATGCAAGATTTCAGGTACGTCTTGCTACTTCTACTTACACTTAGGTCACACTACACATACATGTACAAGCACATATATACACACCCCTCTGGGTTTTCTTCTATTTTCTTTCTAGTTCTTATTCTTGTTTATTTCCTCTTATCTCCATGGGGAAGTGGAACAGAATTCTTCCTCCGTAAGCCATGCGTGTTGTAAGAGGCAACTAAAATGCCGGGAGCAAGGGGCTAGTAACCTCTTCTCCTGTATATATTACTAAATGTAAAAGGAGAAACTTTCGTTTTTCCTTTTGGGCCACCCCGCCTCGGTGGGATACGGCCGGTGTGTTGAAAGAAAGAAAGAAAGAAGTTTACTGAGTATACCAGGAAAAGTATACGGTAGGGTTATAATTGAAAGAATTAGAGGTAAGACAGAATGTAGAATTGCGGACGAGCAAGGAGGCTTCAGAGTGGGTAGGGATGT
Organism: Cherax quadricarinatus; assembly: GCF_026875155.1. Taxonomy (NCBI): domain Eukaryota; kingdom Metazoa; phylum Arthropoda; class Malacostraca; order Decapoda; family Parastacidae; genus Cherax; species Cherax quadricarinatus. Next base: position 82,673,436 of record NC_069403.1, read on the forward strand.
GTAGATCAAGTGTTTACATTGAAGCATATATGTGAACAGTATTTAGATAAAGGTAGGGAAGTTTTTATTGCATTTATGGATTTAGAAAAGGCATATGATAGAATGGATAGAGGAGCAATGTGGCAGATGTTGCAAGTATATGGAATAGGTGGTAAGTTACTAAATGCTGTAAAGAGCTTTTATGAGGATAGTGAGGCTCAGTTAGGGTATGTAGAAGAGAGGGAGAATACTTCCCGGTAAAAGTAGGTCTTAGACAGGGATGTGTAATGTCACCATGGTTGTTTAATATATTTATAGATGGGGTTGTAAAAGAAGTAAATGCTAGGGTGTTCGGGAGAGGGGTGGGATTAAATTATGGGGAATCAAATTCAAAATGGGAATTGACACAGTTACTTTTTGCTGATGATACTGTGCTTATGGGAGATTCTAAAGAAAAATTGCAAAGGTTAGTGGATGAGTTTGAGAATGTGTGTAAAGGTAGAAAGTTGAAAGTGAACATAGAAAAGAGTAAGGTGATGAGGGTATCAAATGATTTAGATAAAGAAAAATTGGATATCAAATTGGGGAGGAGGAGTATGGAAGAAGTGAATGTTTTCAGATACTTGGGAGTTGACGTTTTTGGCGGATGGATTTATGAAGGATGAGGTTAATCATAGAATTGATGAGGGAAAAAAGGTGAGTGGTGCGTTGAGGTATATGGGGAGTCAAAAAACGTATCTATGGAGGCAAAGAAGGGAATGTATGAAAGAAATAGTAGTACCAACACTCTTATATGGATGGAAGCTTGGGTGGTAAATGCAGCAGCGAGGAGACGGTTGGAGGCAGTAGAGATGTCCTGTCTAAGGGCAATGTGTGGTGTAAATAAAATGCAGAAAATTCGGAGTGTGGAAATTAGGAAAAGGGTGTGGAGTTAATAAAAGCATTAGTCAGAGGGCAGAAGAGGGGTTGTTGAGGTGGTTTGGTCATTTAGAGAGAATGGATCAAAGTAGAATGACATGGAAAGCATATAAATCTATAGGGGAAGGAAAGAGGGGTAGGGTCGTCCTCGAAAGGGTTGGAAAGGGGGGGTAAAGGAGGTTTTGTGGGTGAGGGGCTTGGACTTCCAGCAAGCGTGCATGAGCGTGTTAGATAGGAGTGAATGGAGACGAATGATACTTGGGACCTGACGATCTGTTGGAGTGTGAGCAGGGTAATATTTAGTGAAGGGATTCAGGGGAAAACCGGTTATTTTCATATAGTCGGACTTGAGTCCTGGAAATGGAAGTACAATGCCCGCACTTTAAAGGAGGGGTTTGGGATATTGGCAGTTTGGAGGGATATGTTTTTGTATCTCTATACGTATATGCTTCTAAACTGTTGTATTCTGAGCACCTCTGCAAAAGCAGTGATAATGTGTGTGTGTGTGTGGTGAAAGTGTTGAATGATGATGAAAGTATTTTCTTTTTGGGGATTTTCTTTCTTTTTTTTGGGTCACCCTGCCTCGGTGGGAGACGACCGACTTGTTGAGAAAAAAAAAAAAAAAAAAAATATATATATATATATATAGCCTAAAAATTAGGGAAAGAATGATACCAAATTTTTGGCCAATACTGATACTCCATCTTAGACTGATACCATCAAAATGAGCCAATACCAACTGATACTCTGGCACACTCCTACCAAACATCAAAGAAAATCTGTCTAGGTACACCAACACTTGTGTAGTGAAAATGCAGAATAATTTATAAGCAACACAATTACTATACAAAAACTATTAATCTGAATTAAAATATTTTCTAGATAAAATAGCTATTTATACCTGTCAGTGGATAACCTTACTTTCTACAGCAACTTCACTTCTTTCTTCATACAAGACATACATATGTGTGTGTGTGTGTGTTGTGGGATAAAACATTGTGTTGGGTTGGGTAGATATTTCTGTTTTAAAATTTTATTTTTAAATTTAAATGGATTAAGGGAAACACACACTGAGACAGACTCACAGTAATAATAATATTTTTTTTACTGCAAGTGCATGTACAAGGTATACAGTTACATACTACTATATAGAAAGTCCCTTGTTATGCAGAGGACTTTCTTTATAGTAGTATGTAACTGTATACCTTGTACATGCACTTGCAGTAAAAAAAAAATATTTCTGTTAGTAGGTTTGGGCCTGAGATGAAACTGCCTAGTATGGGCCAATAGGTCTGCTGCAGTATTCCTCCTTTTTTATGTTCTTAAACTATACCTCTTGCCAAGATCCTGAGTGAACTAGGCAGATGAGAACGACAGTCATGTTGTCGCAGCCCAGACCGCCCATCTGACAGTCGGGGGCCAGGCACCGGGTCATAAGGTCCTCGCACACATCTTCAGGTTCCATACCTTGAGATAACCGTAGTCTCACAAAGTTGACCACTTCCTGAAATAAAAAAAAATGCTTGTAAAAAAGGAAACATTTGAAAACCAAATACTGTACAATGCCTGCACTTTAAAGGAGGGGTTTGGGATATTGGCAGTTTGGAGGGATATGTTGTGTATCTTTATATGTATATGCTTCTAAACTGTTGTATTCTGAGCACCTCTGCTAAAGCAGTGATAATGTGTGCGTGTGGTGAAAGTGTTGAATGATGATGAAAGTATTTTCTTTTTGGGGATTTTCTTTCTTTTTTGGATCACCCTGCCTCGGTGGGAGACGACCGACTTGTTGAAAAAAAAAAAAAAAAAAGTATCCAAAGCCCCTCCCCAAGCATATCTCAAGGAAAACATTTACAGTACGTTAAGCAGTTCTGTATGACCCATGTGGATTTAGCACTTAGTTCTGATTGTAATAATAATAGTACAGTACAGGAGGCCCCTGTTTTATGGCACTTCGCTTTATGGCGTTTTGGTAATGCAGTGGTTTTCAATTATATCCATTCCTCGTTTATTCAGACTTCCTACAACAAATATATTCACCACTCAGTATAAGCTAAGGATGAAAATAATGTAAAAGGTAAGTAATGTATGTACTGTACATGCATTTTTTTGGCCTAGTTCTATTGCTCACTTAATATATAATAGTGTAAATATGTTATTTTCATATAGTCGGACTTGAGTCCTGGAAATGGGAAGTACAATGCCTGCACTTTAAAGGAGGGGTTTGGGATATTGGCAGTTTGGAGGGATATGTTGTGTATCTTTATACGTATATGCTTCTAGACTGTTGTATTCTGAGCACTTCTGCAAAAACAGTGATAATGTGCGAGTGTGGTGAAAGTGTTGAATGATGATGAAAGTATTTTCTTTTTGGGGATTTTCTTTCTTTTTTGGGTCACCCTGCCTCGGTGGGAGACGACCAACTTGTTGAAAAAAAAAAAAAAAAAAATATGTTATCGTGCTTGTATATGCAGTAGCCCAAAACCTAATCTGCAGTATAAGCAGGGCCTTCCTATATATGAAACATTCTTTACTCGGCTCTTTTTCTACTACTGCTGTACTCTACCCTCCCCTCCTTCTCATGGTGCCATTATGGTATAACTGGGTTAGCCTGCTGGAGAAAACAGTCGGGAGTTACTAAAAGCTACAGTGATGAGGCAATGTAAGCAATTAAATCTCTTCCCAGAGGCATCAGATTTTACTATCAAAAATAATTTATTCCTCCAAAAAATTCAATGTTTCATAATGCACTTAAAAATTTTTTTTAATAAAAACATGCATTTGTGACAAGCAACATACTATACTATCAAACCAATAAAATTTCAAGATAAACTTTTTTTCAAATTCCAGTGATTGCAGTACTCTTGTAAATCATTTTATTCTTCTATCACTATTTGGAAAATCTTCTAGCAGTTTTTTTTATAAACTTACAGATAAAACCTCTTGTTCTGCCAGTTTATGGGGTTAGGAAAATCTCCTTGTCAATTCCTTCATATCCATTTATAACTTTAAATGTAACTAGCATGTCTCCTCTTTTTCTCCTATCAGCCAACGAAACACCTACAGTATTTCTATGCAACTTATTTTTTTTTTTTTTTAGCTATGGGAGCCATATAGTTCATATTTCTACTTTTTCTAGCTTACCCATGTGTTTTTAAAGGTGCAGACTCCATACCACTGCTGCATATTTCAATTTTGGAATAAAGCTTGTAGTGAACAGTTTTTCCAGTTTGTCCCCTATATATACCTTCTCTTACGTATTGTATGTAAGAACACAGCTCCTCTCTTATGTACTGTATATAATATAGGGTACCACAAATGCAGCCTTGATGAGGTAGAGGCTTTGCTGCACTAATGACTTTTCTGGGTATCTGAACCCTAAATGAACAAAATGCAGAGTTGTACATGAATTTATAGCTATGTACTCTTCTGTACATGAATAATACTGCTCTGTAGACTGTTAATAATGGTATCATAAGGTGTTTGTCTATTTTCCTTAAGCCCAAAGTGTATTTTTAAATCAGAGGAGCATTAAGATACTGACAAGTATGAGATAAGACATGTCGGATATTTATTAAAGAGGGCATTTTGCTCAGGGAAATTTTCAATCAAAGGGGAATTATCAAATCTGGGAAAGCATTTGCAACATGCAGTTTTGAGAACACCGAATGCTAAATGTTGAAAAGCTTCCAAATCTGATTCAAGTATTTCACATTTTTGAAGTTAGAATAGCACAGATTTGCACTTCAGTTATGTAAGTTAAGTATCCAAAAGTTCTCTATTTGAAAGCTTCTCTCAAAATGTGAGAGGGATCAGAGTATAATCAGAATAAAGTTTACAAATGCCACATACAAAGTAAAGAAACATGAAGATAATGTACAAAAAAGTTTAGGAAAAATTTACCTGGTTGGTCATGACATCCCAAATGCCATCACAAGCTAACAAGATGAATTCCCACTCTTCCGTTATCTCTCGCACTATAACATCTGGACATGCTGAAGCAAATCAGAATAAAACTTTTAGGTCTCTCTGAGGGCAGAAAAATTAACTTAGTCTGGGTCTGGGCCTGACACACTCAAAAATATTAATACCAATACAGAGTAATATAAAAAAAAAAAAAAATAAAAAAAAAAAAAAAAATTTTGATATCAAAAACATTACTTTATGAACATGTACAAAACATAAATTAACAATTAATATATATGTGAAATATTTCCTGATATACTGTACCAGTCAAACTATATTTAATAATGATCTACCAAAACTGACAATATTTAAGTGACTCTCAAAACTCATCAAAGGTAAGGTATATTGGGAAACTATAAAAGATATCATAATGTTCAGTGCTACATATTTCAACATCTAACAAACAATACATTAATACGTGTCAATCATCTTTTCAGTACAGTATGGTATTACTGCACTTACCGGTAACAATTTGTTCTTCGGGACTTTTTAGTTCATTCTTCTTAAAAACAAAGTCTCCTAAAGCTCTTGACAATGCTAAATTGCCATTAACCCTGTTCAGTTCCACCCATCCACCCGCTGCTGTGATTCTCCGTTGCTCTGAGGCTAAACTTGGTTTGTGATCATTGCTCAGCTCTTCAACACGCCCTCCTACACTCGCTATTGCTCGTGAGTCTCCAACGTTTCCCTAAATAGTATGGTAGAAATAAATTAAAGAGCATAATGTGAGAAAAAGTTTAGGTACTGAACAGGGAACAAAGTTTTGATATTATAATTATTATTTTTATTTTTCAACGAAATGGCTGTATCCCACCAAGGCAGGGTGACCTAAAAAGAAAAACAAAAGTTTTTCCCTTTAAATTTATTAATTTATACAGGAAAATGAGTTTATTATTGTTATTAATAATATTACTGCTATTATCACTGTAACCAGGTGCTATATTTGTAAAACTCCTAAGCCTATACTAGTCATGCAGTGCCCAAAATGATCTGCATAACCAGGGGCTTTCCGTAAAATATGCCAATAATGTAAATTATTCCTGTGTCACTTGTATGCTGTACTTTGTAAATTATTATTTTTTTTTTAACAAGTCGGCCGTCTCCCACCGAGGCAGGGTGACCCAAAAAGAAAGAAAATCCCCAAAAAGAAAATACTTTCATCATTCAACATTTTCACCTCACTCACACAAAATCATTGTTTTTGCAGAGGCGCCCAGATACAACAGTTTAGAAGCACATATAAAGATATGTAACATATCCCTCCAAACTGCGAATATCCCAAACCCCTCCTTTAAAGTGCAGGCATTGTACTTCCCATTTCCAATACTCAAGCTCAGCTATATAAAATAACTGGTTTCCCTGGATACCTTCACTAAATATTCCCCTGGTCACACTCCAACAGCTCGTCAGGTCCCAAAAACCATTCATCTCCATTCACTCCTATCTAACACACTCACGCATGCTGGAAGTCCAAGCCCCTCGCCCACGAACCTCCTTTACCCCCACCCTCCAACCTTTTTGAGGACGACCCCTACCCCGCCTTCCTTCCCCTACAGATTTATACGCTCTTCATGTCATTCTACTTTGATCCATTCTCTCTAAATGACCAAACCACCTCAACAATCCCTCTTCAGCTCTCTGACTAATACTTTTATTAACTCCACACCTTCTCCTAATTTCCACACTCCAAATTTTTCACACCCATATAAGAGAGTTGGTACCATAATACTTTCATACATTCCCTTCTTTGCCTCCATAGATAAGTTTTTTGTCTCCACATATACCTCAATGCACCACTCACCTTTTTTCCTTCATCAATTCTATGGTTAACCTCATCCTTCATAAGCCCATCTGCTGACATGTCAACTCCCAAATAGTATCTGAAAACATTCACTTCTTCCATACTCCCTCTCTCCAATGTGATATCCAATTTTTCTTTATCTAAACCATTTGATACCCTCATCACCTTACTCTTATCTAAGTTCACTATCAGGTTTCACCTGTGGAAGGAAAGGAAAGCTCCAATTCCTTGGATCAAGAGGCCTTTGCCATCATCAAGGCAGCCACATCCTTGAAGGGAGATTTAACATCTGATTGAAAAAGAGGAGTTTGGGGGCAAGTGAATACGTGGAAAACATGTCTACGAAGGGCAAGGTAAATAAAAGGATGCACAAGGGAAACAACTTATTAGAAATGTTAATGAATCTATGGTAAGAAAGTGTATATCAATGAATGCAAAAAGGAAACTATCAAGATACACTGGAGTTGTTACAGTATTTGCTGGGACCTCTGGAGAGAATACCTTTCAGTGCTATATCTATTCTTTGCTATGATTCTTTAATTCTTTAACTTCTTTCAGTTTTCAACATGGGTTATGTTGCCCAGTATAGGCCTACTGTGTACAAAGTCTTAAATAAATACGAGACATAAACCTTTAAGAGAGAGAGAGAGAGAGAGAGAGAGAGAGAGAGAGAGAGACAGACAGACAGACAGACAGACAGACAGAGAGACAGAGACAGACAGACAGACAGACACAGAGAGAGACAGACACAGACACAGAGAGAGACAGAGAGAGACAGAGACAGAGAGAGACAGAGAGACAGAGACAGAGAGAGACAGAGACAGAGAGACAAAGACAGACTACTGTTTTAATATTTTCAAAATGATCTTAAAAAGACATTTGCAAAAAGTAAATTTTTAAGAAGTTAAAGACAAAAATGTGAGAAGCTAAGAGGGAACAAAGTTCAACACAAATGAATCAATAAAGAAGTATGGAGATGGTGAACCCACCCATGAAAATGCCTGGAAGAGGAGAGAGTAATGCTATTCACATTGTTTTGTGGTGCCAGTGGATTTTGGATTAGCAAGGCCACTGAACACCTGCTTATTTTAAGGTACAAAAAAGGTCACTAACTTACAAACAAGTTACACTCCTGGTTGCTCAACTTAAAAACAAGTTACATGTATATAAAATAATATTACAGTACAGGAAATGATTTTTTACACATGTTCGTAATGTGGCCTCGCAACTGAAAATATTTAATAAATTTCAAAGTGCCCCAATTTGTATGTGAAAGTTGGAGAAATTTTGGAAAAATAAGTTGGTGGGTGACCTGTATTGTACTTCAAATGCACATACGGAAAATTTTTATTACTGACACAAGTTATTTTCTTAGAGGCAACTTGAATACTAAATCTGTAGAAACACTTGTGATAAAATAAACAAAAATATACGTATATATTTTATTAGTACAGTGCAACCTCGGTACTGAAATTTAATTCGTTCCAGAAGGCCGTTCGAGTGCCAAACTAATTTTTCCCGATCAATTTTCTTTTTGGTTGGCTGTTATCACTAATCTTTGTAGGGCTCATGGTGACTTATTTATACAAATACAGTATATATAAAAAAAAAAAAGTGAAGAAACACAAAATAGTTTAGAGCGAAGTTCTGGCAGGTTGTGTTTGTTTGGTCAAGTGCCGAGCAAATGGTCGACTACTGAGGGATTTTTTTTACCGAATGAAGTGTTCGAATACCGAATTGTTAGAGTAGGGAGCTGTTCGAGTACCGAGGTTCCACTGTACTGGTAATCAAGAATATTTTGGAAAGAAAACATAGGAACACCATGAATAGTGGAGTTCCATAAATATCAAAACCTATACAATATAGTATTTGTATAGTATATAAATGTAAGCCTCTTTATTTTTACCTTAAAAAATCAACAATTGTGTGCAATGAATTTTTTAACGAGATACAAAATTGTGATGGCAAATTACTTCAGGTAATATTAATAAGAGCTGAAGACTATAGCCTTATTACTTTGTGAGTTAACTTAACTGTGGTAAATCTACTGTACTCACAACATAAATTATAAAATTAACCCTACTCCACCACACGATCTCTCAAGGTCAGAAAACAGGTATACCCTAGAACATGCATCTGGGAATCTCTGCTATTAAAAGAGAAAAAGACATGAGTTGTAAACAGAAAATCTTGAAAAAACACTCACACAGTAGACAGTTCCATTACGAAGAAGACAACATATGGCTGTGGTACCTGCCAGTTCATCTTTTAACACCTCATCTGTCTGCATTGAGTTGTCCAAATCTAAGAAACCCTGAAAATATATAAAAAAAATATATTATAATACATGAAAAATAATGAAACTGAAAGGTATTAGGGAGTGATGGTCTGGATTTCACTGGCCTGGAACCAGGCAAGACTGGTCACTTTGTTGACATCCTCTGCCTAAAAGGTGCTAGAAATAGCAGGAATTCAAAGACTGATTGTTTGTTCTTTCTCTCTCCTTTGAATTCCTGTACTGTGGGCTGGATGGTGAACTCGCTAGCCTCTGAAAATAATAGAAATTTAAACATTTTTAAACTTTACAACAGTTAAACACTGAATACAGAACACATCACATCATAAGCACTTCTACTACAAATACAGAAATAAAAACTCTTGGAGCAAACTGACATATCTGACCTGCTTAACAGCAGTTTCGATGTCCCCAGCTTTGTACTCCGGCCTTTTTAAAATGCTCTTGTGTAGGTGCTTACCAGCATGCTGTGCAATTCTTGCACCTGTAACATCAAGATCTTTCTGTTAATCTTTTCATCTTACCTTTACAAATACAACACTGTAATTGGATTATCCTTAATACAGTGGACCCCCGCATAACGATTACCTCCGAATGCGACCAATTATGAAAGTGTATTTATGTAAGTGCGTTTGTACGTGTATGTTTGGGGGTCTGAAATGGACTAATCTACTTCACAATATTCCTTATGGAAACAAATTCGGTCAGTACTGGCACCTGAACATACTTCTGGAATGAAAAAATATCATTAACCGGGGGTCCACTGTACTACTACTACTACTAATAATAATAATATTTTATTTCAACATGATACATGTTTGTACAAAGGAATATGAAAGCTGGATGTACATGACAAAAACCCTTTTATATGCAAAGCATTTCGGGCAAACTAAAACTAACTTAAGATTAGGTGAGTTACAATGAATACAAGAGAATTGAATATTCTATTAGGTTGTGCTATATGGCTTTAATAAGTTTTATAGAGAAGAATTACAATTTTTATTATTGCATATAACTAACAGAGGTATGTGTATATGCACACATACAATATAAAATGCACTTGGAACTTTTTTTTATTAAAGTACATGAACCATCTCAGTAGAGGATTGCTTAGAATAAAGACTTACCCCTTCTTCAACAAAGTCGTACAAAAAACTTACAAGCACACTAAATAATACTTGACAACAAAGGCCATTAATAAGTTGACCCTGGCACACAAAACTTGAATACTGTTTTTGGTTTTGGTTTTATAAAGAGATTTTATGCTTGTACAATGATCTCTCATGAAAACAAGACTGACTGAAATCTGGATTTTTTTTCAGTTTTTTATCACAATACATTTCTTATTTTTGTACACAACCATCTGATGCAAACGTGGCGAGCATATTCGTTTGGCCAAAAAAAAAAAAAAAATGTGAATTTCTTCTACACTACTGCAAGCAACCTTTACTGCTCTATGGCTTTCGGTACTTATGTTAGCTGGGAGAAAGCATACACTGCACTCTATATTTTGTTTCAGCCTCTCAAGATGTTGCCCCTGCAAGTGTACCTTTTTAATATTATCACTTAAAAAAATTAACCATAATTAGATATCCGATATTTCTGTCCAGGTCTGCATCTCCAGTTATAACAAATTTCTAAGGAAAATTGAGATTTACTTAACATAAAATTCACTACTATTTCTCTAGTTCCTATCCTCGTTGTGAATTGTTAATTGTAGTACACTTAAATTTTACTGTATTTATATTTTATTTGCATCTTTATACCACATCAGGTGTTTCCTACCAAGGTAGGAGGTAAGTTATACACTTATTTTCCCTTATTCTTGATTATATAACTGAGTAGTTCTTTATCAGCTCCATTTTATGTCGCTCTGTCTGCCAAAAAACTTTTGAACAGTATTCCATCTAGTTTTGAAGCTCTCATTTGTCTCCGAGCCAGTAACTTTAAATAGATGAGTAATTCGAAGACCCAGAAAGGAATGTTTTGCATGGTCACTTACAAAAGGAATGTGAAAAAAATAATTCAGCTTGGGATGCTCAATTATTTCCTGCACTTGCTGGTCCCTGTAGCTATGCTTGCAGAATAACCAGGATGACATACTGGGATGACATACTGATCTCTTTTCATTCTCTTTGTTATTTGCTATTTATGGGAAAGCACTAAACCCATTTGGGTCATACAGTGCCTGGGAAATGGGAGGGATAGGGGTAATAAAATTTTATCCAAGAAAGCGGTTAGCTCCAGTTCCTTTGATCAAGTCTTTCTTCAGCATTAAGGTAACCCCCCATGAAAGGTGTACATGTCCTGCATTTTTCAAATTACAGGTCGGCCATCACTAATCCGGCAATGCTGGGACCTGTAGTGTGCTAGATTAGCGAGTCTACTGGATTACAGAACGGTTAGGTTAGAATACACTTAATTAACCTATCAATATTGACTCTTTCTGCTACAACTTCCTCATTTTCATCACTGCTTTCTCCTCCACTGGCTTGCTGCTATGGATTTACAACCATCTGCACAATTTCTGAGTCATTATAATGATGAAATTTGAAATTATGTTAGCTGAAATTAGCGCCGGATTACTGATGGAGCCAGATAACTGACTACCGGATTAGTGAAGGCCGACCTGTACTATAATTGCCATTTTATTTATCAACTCATCTCTTGCGACTCCCACACACTAAGACTCCCTATGCTGTTAATCTAGTTTGTTCATGTGAATGAAGAATCTCGCACCACATATTGTATATTCATTTGTCTCCCTCTCTTGCATCATATATATTTTTTTTATAATTCTTTAAGGCAAACTATTCTGTCATCTATTTTTTTTTTTTGGCCAATATAAGATACGTATAAGCTTTCTTCAAAAATTCTAAGAATTTTACAAGCAGTAATATAAATTTGTATAATGATTCTGAGGGTGCATAGATGCTGCAGGTATATATTAATAAGATGTTATGTAGATTAAAACTAACCCAATAAAATTAAACAATTAGACATATTTTCACCATTATTGTTTCCACTTAATTCTTTTACATAAAATAAACAAAAGCGACTATGTACTGATAACTATCAACCATCCTGAGCATGTATTTTATTATTAATGAAGCACTCACCTCCATGACCATCATACACAGCAAAGAAGGCAGTTCCTGGGTCATCTGGGAGTGAGAGTATTGTTGTATGTGCATCTTCCATGTTTACACGCCATCCTTGCATACATGATGCACCAACACGTAGCCATGAATTTTCACACCGGGATGTTTCTTTCTGTGTGACTGGCTCACTCAGAGTTTGCCCCATACTGTTGAAATAAGAAATGAATGTTGCTGCATGAAATAATACCTGAAGCATATCATGATAGAAATAAAAGATGAATTTTACACATCTGCATTGTGTACTATAGTCATATTGGTATACAATACTATATACTGAAACTTGTACATCCAGCACACTGAAATCAAAACTTTATACGATTATAGGAGAAAGGAAAAAATGCAGTACTGTACACAATTATATATAAATATACATAATGCTTGTGGGAAAGCTACATTACTTATAGCATCTTCAGCAAAGATCACTGCTATCTCAGTGTTCCATACTTGTTATCATCCTACACATCCTGTCTTCACTGCAACTCAACTGTCATCTAAATGAACCTACGTCATTGCACTGCACCTCACCTGTCATATTGCCTCAGTTTACCTTGCCTACAATCTCACCTGTCATCTCAATGTACCCCACCTGTCACCTCACTGCACATTATATTTCATCACAGTGCACTTCAACTCTCATCTCACTGAACCTTACCTGTCATCAATGTATCACACATATCATCACTGCTCCTTACCTGTCATCAAAGCTCCACACCTGTCTAATGGTAATCACCACACCTCAACACAGCAGAAGTTCAGTTTGGAGTCACACCCTAAAGGATATAAATTACTTTTCTTGAGGCGGCAAGACTTATGGGCAAATTTCCTTACATCTGCATGCCCATGTTCACCTAGCGGTAAACTGGTACCTACGCGTTAACCAGCTGCTCTGGCTAGCATCGTAAAGGATCCTGGTGGTAATGTGTTGTACAACTTGGCTTTGTGTAATTTTGGGTACAGATACAAATACAGTGTAATGGGATACTTTATTGACGTGCTTTATTGAAATGCTCATTGTTGCTAGTGGCTTTCTTTGTGCTTAACACTATTTTGTTACATGTAAACTACACATTGTAAACTACTCAAAGAAATAAAAATTTCGATTTGATTGATTTGATTTGATTTTGGATGTTTCGCCCATGCATCGATATTTCCCATCGTGTCGATATTTTATACCATTTCTCTCCTTAAGGTTAATAATCCTCTGTGGTTAAATTCCCCTCAAGGAAGGTTCCTTGATGTTGGTGAGGGGCTCTTGATTTAGGGAATTGGATCTGTGCTCCAGTTCCTCGAATTAAGCCTGAATGCCTTCCACATCCCCCCCCAGGCGCTGTATAATCCTCCGGGTTTAGCGCTTCCCCCTTGATTATAATAATAATAATGTGGTTAAATTACATTAAAAATACCTTTTTCAAGCTAAATGTTCAAATATACTCGTCGTCCACACCTACACCCATCAGAAAAAAAAGCCATAAGAACCCAGCACAGTTCAACCTTAGTTTCACCAGAATTCTGACAAAAAAACACACATTAAAAAGACTATATAGCTAGATAAAATTTGCTACTCACGTGCTTATCAAAATTCCTAATGAGCTACATCCGTCTCCAAGGACCCTCTATTACCCCACTAAGACCCCAAGAAGATCAATTATGATGGTTTTACATTGAGATAGATGGTGATATAAGCGTGTAAGAGAGGAGAGAGGGAGGGGGAGGATAACTTACGTGTTATTGATGGAATAATGAGGAGCAGAGGTGGGGTCTCTTGAGCCTCTGACAACATGTAAACACAACCACGTTCATACACCACTGAAATAACTTTAAATGTCAATTCCTCCTTAATTTGCGGTGTTTAGTTTTGTTGCATCACACGGCATACTTTTTTTTTGCACGGGTTTTCATAGTACAGATACTAGTTACAGTAGTGAATATGTGGGTTAGAGTATGGTGAAAGAATTCGTTAATGACGGTAGGTAAAGGTGTAAAGCAGAGGTACGTCGCTAGGACGTCTGCACTAGTCATGCTGGGATGGGCACGTCTCGCCCTTTCCTACCCATCATTGTCATGAACCCACATTATTATTTTGGATGCTCCTTTTTTTTTTCTTATCAACTACGCACTTTGATTGGCAATAAAAATTTTTTTTGTACCTATAAAGTAGATTTTTACAACTTGAAAGAGGAGCCGGTCACTCACCCAGGTCATGTTGGTATTCTGACTCTGCTCTGCTCCTGGGCTGCTTGGTCCTGGAGTTTACCTGGAGAGAGTTCTGGGGGTCAACGCCCCCGCGGCCCGGTCTGTGACCAGGCCTCCTGGTGGATCAGAGCCTGATCAACCAGGCTGTTGCTGCTGGCTGCACGCAAACCAACGTACGAGCCACAGCCCGGCTGGTCAGGAACCGACTTTAGGTGCTTGTCCAGTGCCAGCTTGAAGACTGCCAGAGGTCTGTTGGTAATCCCCCTTATGTATGCTGGGAGGCAGTTGAACAGTCTCGGGCCCCTGACACTTATTGTATGGTCTCTTAACGTGCTAGTGACACCCCTGCTTTTCATTGGGGGGATGTTGCATCGTCTGCCAAGTCTTTTGCTTTCGTAGTGAGTGATTTTCGTGTGCAAGTTCGGTACTAGTCCCTCTAGTCTAGGATTTTCCAGGTGTATATAATCATGTATCTCTCCCGCCTGCATTCCAGGGAATACAGGTTCAGGAACCTCAAGCGTTCCCAGTAATTGAGGTGTTTTATCTCCGTTATGCGTGCCATGAAGGTTCTCTGTACATTTTCTAGGTCAGCAATTTCACCTGCCTTGAAAGGTGCTGTTAGTGTGCAGCAATATTCCAGCCTAGATAGAACAAGTGACCTGAAGAGTGTCATCATGGGCTTGGCCTCCCTAGTTTTGAAGGTTCTCATTATCCATCCTGTCATTTTTCTAGCAGATGCGATTGATACAATGTTATGGTCCTTGAAGGTGAGATCCTCCAACATGATCACTCCCAGGTCTTTGACATTGATGTTTCGCTCTATTTTGTGGCCAGAATTTGTTTTGTACTCTGATGAAGATTTAATTTCCTCGTGTTTACCATATCTGAGTAATTGAAATTTCTCATCGTTGAACTTCATATTGTTTTCTGCAGCCCACTGAAAG
This sequence comes from Cherax quadricarinatus, assembly GCF_026875155.1. Taxonomy (NCBI): domain Eukaryota; kingdom Metazoa; phylum Arthropoda; class Malacostraca; order Decapoda; family Parastacidae; genus Cherax; species Cherax quadricarinatus. The sequence goes on from NC_069403.1 coordinate 82,688,694, forward strand.
ATTCGGTTGATGTCCGCCTGGAGCCTTGCAGTGTCTGCAATGGAAGACACTGTCATGCAGATTCTGGTGTCATCTGCAAAGGAAGACACGGTGCTGTGGCTGACATCCTTGTCTATGTCGGATATGAGGATGAGGAACAAGATGGGAGCGAGTACTGTGCCTTGTGGAACAGAGCTTTTCACCGTAGCTGCCTCGGACTTTACTCTGTTGACGACTACTCTCTTGTGTTGTGTTAGTGAGGAAATTATAGATCCATCGACCGACTTTTCCTGTTATTCCTTTAGCACGCATTTTGTGCTCTATTACGCCATGGTCACACTTGTCGAAGGCTTTTGCAAAGGGTGTATATATTACATCTGCATTCTTTTTGTCTTCTAGTGCATCTAGGACCTTGTCGTAGTGATCCAATAGTTGAGACACCTTCCCTTTATGTTAATCTTTATAATACAATAATATAATATCGTTATTTCTACAAGTACAAGGTATACTGACCATAGCTGACATCAATGACAGTACTATGTAGAAAGTCACTTGTTATGCAGAGTATTTTGGGCAAATTAGGTCAGTTTTGTCCCGGGATGCGACCCAAACTAGTCGACTAACACCCAGGTACCCATTTTATACTGATGGGTGAACATAGACAACCGGTGCAAGGAAACACACCCAATGTTTCAACCCTCGCCGGGAATCAAACCCGGATCCTCACCGTGTGAGGCGAGAACTTTTGCCACCAGACCACGGACCACCGTGTTCTTTTTTTCCCCCTATATAATCAAATTTGGGCGTACATGCTTTAAACTTTAACTGAGTACTGGGTTATCATAGGCTAAGGATTTACAATATATTTGATATGTGTCCATAACCTCTACGCCGTCGTAAAAAAATAAGTCATTGACTTTTTTTGGGTTATTCTGGGTAATCTACACATATGCTGATATGTGTAATAATTTATGTAACTGTATTTATGTGTACCTATGCCTAACTTAGGTATAGTTACGCATTGTTGGGATAATTACATAGCAACATGTGTTCCAGCAACCTGAGTTGTGTATGCCAATAGATGTTCATCACATCTATTGGCATGCCCTCCCAACTAGTTCAGAATAGAACAGTTCTAAGTTTATTCAGGTACAGCTTCTGGGGGCCCTATTGCTCTATTAGCTGTCCATCTCAGCCAACTAATAATGTGAGAGCTGACCCTGACAGCCAAGGTAATGGTATGTGTGGAAAATACTGTATATATTTTCCAGAAATTCAGTATTTATATGTAAATAGATGGCCATACTGTATTTAATAATATTTATGTCATAGAAAACGGAAAGCCTGCGTCTGCGCAGACGAGACTGGCTATCTTGGTTTTTTAATTTGTATTAGAAACATTGGTGAATGGGGAAGAATTTTTCGTGCTCTAGAGGTTAAAATTGTGCTGACACCTCTCAAATAGGAGGCGAAATTGGTGGATAAGCATTCCTGCATAACTTGAGATATCAGGCGACTGGACAAGACCTCTCCAGGAACCTCAGATAAGCTCTCTAGATTTGTGTGTAATTTGACCAGCATTATTTTTAT
>NC_069403.1:82690762-82718262 GCF_026875155.1 Cherax quadricarinatus
TAGGCCCCTGGGGGTCACCACCGGTACCCCAGGATTCTATGTTCAAAAAAATTGTTGTGATAGAAACACGGGCCCCTTTCTCTGGGCTTTATTGAACATAGAATCTTCATAGTACTTCTGCAAAACAAAAATAATGATAGTACATCTAAAAATGGCTTCTACGGGATGGTGTGTCTTGCATTTTTCAAGAGAAAATTATAACTACAGGCCACATTTTAAACTCCCCATGAAATCCATCGCTGATAAATGGATAAAGTAGGAGAAATCACACACCATGTGTTTGGTGCCCATGACACACCAAACTGTTTTGTTTTTAAGGGGCCCCTGAGGGGTGAGTATTATCCTGCTGCTGCCCCCCACAGGGACCATATCACTACATGACTTTTCCACATTCTTAAAATTTTGGGGTCCTATGTGAAAAGGGGGTTTCCCAAAAGGGGGGCCCCCTTATAAAATTTTTAAACTTCAAACCAAAAAAATGTAGGCCCGCTATTGTTTTTATCATATATTGCTGATTTGAATAGTTAATATGTACTGAACTTAAAAACTTTAGTTATGCCGGGTAAAAAGGGTTTTTTGATTTCTACCTGTGTCGTAATGAAAAACCCCCTTCCCCCCCAGAAAAAAAAATCAAAACATTTCTATTAGGGCCCTTGTAACCCCTGAATGTCGCAACCTAAATTATTAGATACAGTAAAATCAAAAAAAATTTTATCAAAAAAACTGAGTAAATCAAGGATGGGTTATTAGCAACTGAGTCCAGCTCACATACTGAGTTTTCCAGGAATTTTCTCCCCGCATGGACAAAAAAAGGGGGCCATTTTTTCCTTACCCCTATTTCCTTTTCACCTAGCGTCATATGTATGGGTGTTATTTTGACTGAGTGGGGTGGATCCGGGGACAAGTTTAAAGGACCACATTAGAAATAAGATAGACATATTTCTCGATGATGCACTGATTGTCCGGGGTTATCCTGAATGACAAACCCCCTTTCCCCCCCCGGGGTTTAAAAAAATCCAAAAAAAATCTTTATCCCGCCCAATTAGTCGGGACACCTACATCAACTCTTTCTAGGCCTCGGGAGATCCTGTTATTGTCAACGCAGCTGGAAAAGGGGATAGTAAGTAAGTTTATTCATGTACACATAGTTACAAAAATTATATAACTAGTATATGTGGGGTCACCTAAGATAACCCAAAACTAAATTTGACGTTTTTTTTCATTGTCTGGGTTCTCATCTATTGGATTGAAGAGGTCAAGTCTTGGCTCCTGGTCAGGCCTCTCCTCTGGTGCTACTGGCCACCACTCCTGGTTTTTTAACTCTATCAACCTATTCAAAAAAGTGTAGGGCTCCTATGGAAATTTTGGGACCCAAAGGAAAAACAAGAACCCCAAAAAAGTAAATCACTGACTTTTTTTGGGGGGGGGGGGGGTTTTTCTAGGGGAATTTACACTATTATGATAATTGTACTTTTTTTCCCTGTGCCCAAAAAACTTTCATTTCCCCAATTCGGTCCCCGCCGGGTTTGGTAAGGAATACACCGACCTAATTGGGATCATATTGTTCCCGTTTTTGTTCAGGAGAAACTATTTTTTCCCCTCTTTAGTCCCAGCCAGATTTGATAATTCATCTACACTAAAACCTAAAATATGTTACATTTAACCACTGTATTTCCTTGACTTCTATGTATCATTTCAAATTAAAAAAAAATAAAAATAAAAAATTCCCAGGAGGTTTAGGGTCAATCGACTAAATTTTAGTGCCCACAAAACCCACAACAACAATGGGAATGTTCTTTCTGAAATTATTATTAATTTAATCAAAGGGGGAAAACGCTAAAAAACCCGGGGGATTATACACCCTGGGGGGGGATGTGGAAGCATTTCAGGCTTAATTCGGGGAACTGGAGCACAGACCATTTTCCCCAAATCAAGAGCCCCTCACCAAAACAAGGAACCTTCCTTGAGGGGTTCGTTTTTGAAACAATATAGCATTTATATTTTTAATTATCATAACAAAAACCAAACGCTAAAACCCCCAGGGTCTGCCCATTTTTTTTGGGGGCTTCTATAATAATAATAATAATAAAAAAATAATTCTATTTCACAAGTACCCCTGTACAAAGGCCCATTACAATACAATACAACAGATGTACTGAACCAACAGTGACAACGATGTACTGAACCAACAGTGAAAACAGATGTACGAAAACCAACAGTGACAAAAGCATGACGAACGTAGCAACAGACACACTGGACCCCAAAAGAGGGGACAACAGACATCACTGGGCCAACCGAGGTGACAAAGACACACGGGCCAACGAGGGACAACAGACTCACGGGCCAACAGTGGGAACAGACTGAGCCCAAAATACAACAGACATCACTGGACCAAAAGGTGACAACGACCATTGAACCCAAAACAGTAATCCATGCAATCATAAGAGACAAAGTAAATTGATTATCGTGAAGAAAAATTTTTTGGTTACAATGCAAATTATATTATTTGTCTACTTGCATCTTGCTACCTTGAAAAACCGCTTGTTAGTTTACCACTAACAATGTTACTTTCTTATCTGCAGTATTACAAGCTCAACCTATAGGCAGTTATTTATTATCGAAGTTTACAGGCTGTGTAATAAATGCAATGGAGGGTTAGTAACCCAGGATGATCCAGTAAAGCCCTGTTGTCAGACTGGCTTATTTCCATTGGGGTCCTTTAATCCTCTTCCCCAGGATGCAACCCATACCAGTCGCCTGACTCCCGGGTACCTGCTTAATGCTAGGCGAACAGGGGCGGCAGGTGCAAGGAAACATGGCCAATGTTTCCACTTGTCCATGGGCTAAACCTTGATTCCTCAGTGTGTAAGCTGAAGCCACTACCAGTTGAGCCACAAGTATCATCATTTGATTTTATTGGGTTATACACAATACAGAAAAAAACCCGCACTTAGGAGAGTGAAATTTATGACCACTTTTCGGTCTGATATGAACCATTAAATATTCACCCTTAAACTTGCCTATTATGTATATACCTGAAGCCTAAATAAGAATATGCTATGGGTTTAGTGCTTTCCCCGTGCTGTTGGAGTGTGAGCAAGGTAACATTTATGAAGGGATTCAGAGAAACTGGCAGGCCGGGCTTGAGTCCTGGAGATGGGAAGTACAGTGCCGGCACTCTGAAGGAGGGGTGTTAATGTTGCAGTTTTATAACTGTTGTGTAAGTGCATCTATTACAAGACAGTGATGGAGTGAATGATGAAAGTTTTTCCTTTTTGGGCCACCCTGCCTAAGTGGGAAACTGCCGATGTGTTAATAAAATAATAAATAAAATTTCTTAGTCACAAGAAAGTGCTAAACATATCATGAATAATTGCAGTTATTGTTCATATGTTCATCTTTCTTTCCAGACAAAGAATTAGACAAATGCAGTACAGGTCGGCCATCACTAATCCGGCAATCAGTTATCCAGTTCCATCAGTAATCCATCATTAACTTCAGCTAGCATAATTTCAAATTTCATCATTATACTGACTCAAATCATTATACTAACTCAAATTTCATCATTATACTGACTCAGAAATTGTCCAGATGGTTGTAAATCCACAGCAGCAAGCCAATGGAGGAGAAATCAGTGATGAAAATGAGGATAATGTAGCAGAAAGAGTCTCTATTGATAGGTTAATTAAGTGTATTATAACCTAACCACTCTGTAATCTGGCAAACTCACTAATCCAGCACCCTACAGGTCTCCCAATGATGCTGGGTTAGTGATGGCCGACCTGTACCTGGGTCTCTTTATTTGAAAGATGTTTCTCCATCCAGTGGTTTTTTCAAGCCAATACAGAGATGATAAATGAAGACAGTGGAAAATGAGGTAATCAGTCCCATGGCTTTACAAAACAGTATATAGAAGACAGTAGAAAATGAGGTAATCAGTCAGTTGTCCTTGAATCCAAAGTTCAGTACCTTAGTCTCGATGAATCTGAATCCAATTCTCACATCTTTTACTGTTTTCATATATCGTCTTTGTATTGAACTGGAAAAGCCACTGGATGCCATTAAGTCTTGAAATTAAGATACCCAGGTGTTGTACATGTGTTTAATTCCTCATGGTTTTGGTACTGCAAACTTTATTGCAATGATTTCTTTTCAGACAATGGTTAATTTACATGGATGGCGCTATGGCATGTTTGTCGGGTGTCTGGTGGGATTCATTAGTGCCACTGTCTATCCCATCATCATTTACCCGATGATGAACATCGACACTTACAGTAAGGCTCATCTTGAGTTCATTGCTCTGGGTCCTGTAACACTGCATGAACTCCTCGGTCACTGTGCATAGCATATTGTTATTTTATTTATGAGGAAGCACTAAACCAGTAGGGATCATAGTGCCTGTGGAATGGGAGGCAATTAAGTTTGACCCAAAATGATTGTTTCCAATTCTGTGGATCAAGAGCTCTTCACCAACATCAAGGGTATGCATGCGGTTATGTAGGCTTTGCAAAATCTGCAGCTAAATTTTATTTTTATTAACTGGAAAATGCTAAACCCATAGGGGTCATACAGCACTTGGAGAATGGAAAGTAATCAGTTCACCACAAAAGAGGGGAAGGCAGGGGGGGCAGAGCTTCATTTCCTTTTGTCAAGAGCCCTTCACCAGTGTCAAGGCATCTATTTAAAGGGAACTGCAACTAAAACTGGAGCAGGACTCAAAATATCTTATAAATCAATGTAATCAAAATAGCAAATGGCTCATGAAGCTTGATTTAATCATTCCAACTCCAGACAGACACAGGCAGTTGGGTGATAGTTTTATTTTGTTCCCCTGTGCTAGAGTCGCCTGTGCTGAATGTGTGTTGATTATTTAAACGTGTATTTTGTACATTTTACGAACCTTTGTTATTTACACACACACACTGTACTATACTGTACTTTCAGAATGACTTCGTCAGTATAATTCAGTATTTAGTAAGAGATGGGGGGGAACTGCTTTAATATTAAGTAGAGCAGTGATATACAATTGAATCTTATTAATCCAAAGCTGGTCAAGTCAAAAATTTGTTATCCTGCAATGAACACTTCAAGTTGGATGAGGTGTAATTTTTGTGCCGAAATTATAAAAAAAATAATGTATGACGAATCCACAGTACTATATTTGTACAAGGCAAAGTACTCGCTCCCATTCTATTCCTCATCCTCATTTCTGACAGACAGAGATGTAAGCCAAAGCTCCGTGTCTTCCTTTGCGGATGACACCCGGATCACCATGGCAGTGACCTCCATCGGAGACACTGTGAGATTCCAAGCAGACATCAACCAAATCTTCGAATGAGCCACTCAAAACAATATGAAGTTCAACGAGGAGAAATTTCAACCACTCAGATATGGAAAACTTGAAGAAATTAAAAATGTGTCAGGGTATACCACAAATTCTAACTATACAATAGAGCAGAAAAGTAATGTGAAGGACCTGGGAGTGATAATGTCAGAGGATCTCACCCTCAAAGACTACAACAATGTATCTACCTCATCCGCTAGGAAAATGATAGAATGGACAATGAGAACCTTCAAAACTAGGGATGCCAAACCCATGATGATTCTCTTCAAATCGCTTGTGCTCTTTAGGCTGGAATACTGCTGTACGTTAACGGCCCCCTTCAAGGCTAGCAACATTGCAGACCTGGAGAGTGTACAAAGAACTTTCATGGCACACATAAGTGCGATAAGGCACCTAAACTACTGGGAACGGTTGAAGATCCTTAATCTGTATTCCCTTGAATGCAGGCGAGAGAGATACATAATAATATACGTACACTTGGAAGGTCCTGGAGGGATTGGTACCAAACCTGCACACGAAAATCCTCCATATGATAGCAAAAGACTCGGCAGGAGATGCAACATTTCCCCAGTGAAAAGCAGGGGTGCCAAGAGTACACTGAGAGACAGCACAATAAGTTTACGGGGCCCAAGACTGTTCAGTTGCCTCCCAGCATACATAAGGGGAATTACCAATAGATCCCTGGCTATCTTTGAGAAGGCACTGGACAGGCACCTAAAGTCAGTACCTGACCAACCGGGCTGTGGTTCGTACGTCAGCTTGCGTGCGGCCAGCAGTAACAGCTTGGTTGAGCAGACCCTGATCCACCATGAGGCTTGGTCTCAGACTGGGTCACGGGGGCGTTGACCCCTGAAACCCTCTCCAGGTAAACTCCAGGTAAACCTTTTTAATGCTTAAGATTATTGTATTATTGTACAGTATATAATTGTGCACAAGCTTGTTGAGCTTGTGCACAATTAGCCAACTGTAGATGATACTTACCAATGATCACACTGAACACAGCAAGTACTAATCCTCATGCTTTAAGGTTGAATGTTACTATGAATAAGTGCTTTCTACGAATTCTTATGTGGTAGACCACATGCACGATAAAATTAATAGCATGTGTTAGAAGAACAAGAGGAGGAAACGATGGGTTAATTTTTAGCTGACTGTAAATGACACATGCTGATAGTCACAATGGACACAGTACAAAAATACTCCCCAATCTTTAGGTCTGAATTTTTTTAATGAATTAGCAAATTCTACATAATCTTCCATCTCAAGTTTAAATTAAATACTGTATTTCATGGCTTATTAGATGCATGTTTTTTCCATAAAATGTCTCCAAACACCACCCTGCATCCTATATACTGAAGGTCAGTGATGGGAGCTATAAGTTTGGGGTGTGGGGTGGGCTGTAGCTCTCCCAGTTACGTCCGGTGTTGAGCCATTGAAACTAAAACAAGTCTCATAAGCCACGAAATACGGTAAATGTCCTGTAAACAGTTGTAAGAAATGATAGTGTGTCCATTGTTGGCTTAAGATAGGGTTCCCCTGTATTACTTTCAAGCATTGTACGTATATTATTACACAAATAACCCGCATATAGGAGAGAGAAAAGCTTATGATGATGTTTCAGTTCGTCTTGGACCATTGTGTATTGTTCCAGTCACAGTATTGTGCCTTTTTGTTCCATATATTATTATTATATTATTATTATTCCTCTTCTTCCTCTAGCTCATACTTCAAACCCAAACTCAGAGTCTAACTTAAATGTAGGATAAACCAGCATTGAAAGTTTGATGCCAATCAGAAGAGCCATTCCCAAGTTATGATGCAGAAACTGTGGGAGAAGAAAAGAATTACCATAATCATTCATAATAGGTACTGTACTGTATTCTTTTCTGGGTGATCCTTAGTAATACAGCATTATTATTACTATTATTCACAGAGCCCATAGGGGTCATATAGTGCCTGGGGAGTGTGACATAATCAGATTTGATCTGAGGGAGGGAGTGGTAGCTCCAATTCCTTTGATCCAAAAGCCTTCCCCAACATAAGATATAGTACTCCCCTTGAAGGGCCTCTCAGATTCAGATTCATTTATTTCTTTGCAAGTAGTACATTGAGATTATATTTTTACAATGATGGGTTGCAGTGCAAAGGGAGCCTTTATTATGCCTTGGCATTATGGGCTGACTTAATTCATTGGCTTACTGACTACTTATCACTAAAGAAATTATCATAGTTGTACAGTAGTTCTATTAATAATAAGTGAATCTAATTTACACAAACAAGAGGATATATTCATGTATTCGAAAATGCTTTTTATGAAACATGATTCAGTAGTAGTTTTCAGTAGTTTACAGTATGAGACTCCTACAATTTGGTGAAGGGTAATACATGTACTGGTTTTGGTAGGTATGTATACTTCTATGTGGTAATATGTCAATATATGAGCTTGGTTGTCTAGTCATGAAGTTTTAGGATTTAGGTAATTGGTAGATTTATTGGTAGTGTTAGATATTGAGTATTGAGTATTTAGTCTAGGGTGATTAGGTGGCTTTTGAGAAGAGTCTTAAATAATACTAAATACTTAAATAATACTAACCACAAGTGTGTGTGTACTCACCTATTTGTGGTTGCAGGAGATGAATCATAGCTCTTGGCCTTGCCTCTTCACTGAGGTGGGGCCAGTGTGTGTGCGTGTATGTGTGTGCGAGTGCATGTGCACAGTTTCTAATTGTGTAAATCTGTTGCAGAGAAAATTCAGGCAGAAAACAGAAAGAACATTAAACAGGAGGAGATTCAACCAGGAAGTAAGTATCATGCATTTTCAAAGACTCTTTGAAATTCACTTGTATGCCAGTCATGCTGCTTTATGATTTTTAATATAGAATATAGCTCTAAATTTGTATTTTATTTTCTGAATTAGTGACACTGGGAATAAAAATGTTTTTTATTGGGCCCTGTGTGTAGTTGCAGCAGGCCAGTGGGCCTGCTGCAGTGTTCCTTCTTTCTTGTGTTCACAAACTTTATGTGTGTAACTCATCTTGGAAAATAAAATTATTATTGTTGTTATTGTGTTGTTGTTTTGTTGTTATTTTTGTTTTATGTTGTTACCTTATTCGTTTCTATATTATGAATCCGCCTGAGGGCTACATTATGATAGGTCCGATGAAACCAAAACCTGAACAACACAGACTTGTTTGCATATCAGATTTTCTTTTAACCCTTTGACTGTCGCGGCCGTATATATACGTTTGCGAGGTACCGTGTTTGACGTATATATACTCATAAATTCTAGCGGCTTCAAATCAGGCAGGAGAAAGCTAGTAGGCCCACATGTGAGAGAATGGGTCTGTGTGGTCAGTGTGCACCACATAAAAAAAATCCTGGAGCACGCAGTGCATAATGAGAAAAAAAAAACTCCGACCGTTTTTTTTAATTAAAATGCCGACTTTGTGGTCTATTTTCGTATAGTATTTGTGGTTGTATTCTCGTTTTCTTGGTCTCATTTGATAGAATGGAAACTATATTATAGAAATGGAGGTGATTTTGATTAATTTTACTATAAAAAGAACCTGGAAATGGAGCACAAAGTACAGGAAATGTTTGATTTTTGCCGATGTTCAAAAGTAAACAAATGATGTCATTGTCCAATAAATGTCCAAATAGCCATTCTAATACGCAGTCATGAATGGGTTGATGTAATTTTTACAATTATTACAGTATTGCAGTAGTCTGCATAACAGTAAATCTTCTATTTTTTGTTTGAATAAAATTTCAAAATAAAAAGCAAGAGTAATATCACAGGGACCTGGAGACATGACTGATGAACAAAGAAAATGTTATTTTAGAGCCAGGAATGTCTGCATTGTTCATTCTGGACCTTATTTTGAAATTGTCGTATTTTTTAATTTTCGTGAAATTGGCCAAATTGCAAATTTCTGACCATGTTATTGGGTAGTTGAAATCGGTAAATGGGCAGTTTCTTGTACTCAATCGATAGAAAAAATAGAGTTCTGAAGAAATAGTTATGAGTTTGGTTGACTGGAATAACGGAATTAGCCGAAAATAGGGCTCAAAGTGGGCGAAATTGCCGATTTTTAAATATCGCCGAAGTCGCTAACTTCGCGAGAGCGTAATTCCGTCAGTTTTCCATCAAATTTCGTTTTTTTGGTGTCTTTACAATCGGGAAAAGATTCTCTATCATTTCATAAGAAAAAATAATTTTTTTTTTTTCGAAAATTTTGCGACACCAGAAGCAACTTCAGGATTTGGCCCTTCGACAGTCAAAGGGTTAAATTAGAGTTCATGTTTTCATGAGACTAAATCTATATATCACACTAATCTGGTTAATTTTTTCCTAAGAAAGAACGACCAGAATAAAAAGGAAATTCAGCACAATTTGAATATAACCTTAGGGTTGGTTTACAATTTCATAGTCGTGGGTTGCTAGTCAGTAAAAATATCGAATAATCGAAACCCGATATTAATGAGGGCACTGCGCTTTTGGGAGATTCTGACGAGAAGTTGCAAAGGTTGGTGGAAGTACAGTGGACTCCCGGTTAGCGATATTTTTTTCACTCCAGAAGTATGTTCAGGTGCCAGTACTGACCGAATTTGTTCCCATAAGGAATATTGTGAAGTAGATTAGTCCATTTCAGACCCCCAAACATACACGTACAAACGCACTTACATAATTACACTTACATAATTGGTCGCATTCGGAGGTAATCGTTATGCGGGGGTCCACTGTATTTGGGAGAATGCAAAAGAAGAAAATTAAAAGTGAACATAGGAAAGAACAAGGTGACGAGAGTAACAAAAAATTTCGGTAATGAAAGGCTGGATACTGGATTTGAAGGTGGGAGTGTGGAGGAAGTGAATGTGTTCAGATATTTGGGAACTGACTTGTCGGTGGATGGGTCTGTGAAAGATGAAGTGAACCATAGAATTGACAAGGGGGAAAAAAAGTGGGTGGTGCATTGAGGAAACTGTGGAGACAAAGAATATTATCTATGGAGGCCAAAAGGAAATTGTATGAGCATGTAGTGGTACTAACACTTATATGAGTGTGAAACATGGGTGGTGAATGTTGCAGCAAGGAGTAGGCTGGAGGCAGTGGAGATGTTGTGTGTGTGTAATGTGTGGCGTAAATATTGTGCAGAAAATTCATAGTCGAGGGAAAGTGGGGTAGGGGTTGCCCTAGGAAAGGTTGAAGGGAAGGGGCAAGGAAGTTTTGTATGTGAGGGGTTTCGACATCCACCAGGCATGTGTGAGTGTTAGGAGTGAGTGGAGGCAAGTGGTTTTTATGATGTAACATGCTGTTGAATCGTGAGCAAGGTAGCTTTTATCAAGGGATTCAGGGAAACTGGTTAGCTAGACTTGAGTCCTGGAGGTGGGAAGTGCAGTGCCTGCAATCTGAAGAAGTGGTGGAAATATTTGCAGCTTGGAGGGGTATTTGAACTGTATTATCAGCATGCCTGTAGCAATACAGTGATAGTGTGAGTGACAGTGAAAGTGTTTCTTCTTTTTGGGTCACCTTTCCTTGGTGATAGATAGCCGGTGTGTTAAATAATACTGTACTAGAAAGCCTGTGAATCTGTAGGGACAACTTTTATTTTAAGTACATCTACTTGGGACCTTATTTTCCATAAAGAAGAAAAGCTTACCAAGACAGAATCTTTGTATGGAATGTAAAATTCTATTTAAAAAAAAAAATAGAAAATAGAAAATTCTATATCTACATTTATTTGTTCTGTGTGAATTCTTTTCCCACAAAGAATGAAGTTTAATTTAGTCAGGAGACTGATCATCCCTGCCGAAAATATTTTGCAAACCTCGTGCCCCACAGTTGCATACCAGTGTATCATAAATTAGATTTTTACGTCAAATTCCTGAATTTTTTTTTTTCAACAAGTCAGCCGTCTCCCACCGATATAATATACTAATATAATATATATAATATATAATATAAACTAAGTACACCTACCATCCGACTTACGACCTGCTCGACTTACGACCACTTGACTTATGACCGTGTTTTTTATGCCAAATTTTTGGGAAATAAACAACTATTTGTGTTGTACACAGTGTTTATCCTAAACCTTACAGTATATAATACAGTACTAACAACATAAAAAGTAAAGTAAAACATGAAATACCAAAATAAAACAATAAAATAAAGTCATTACAAAAATGTTTTGTTGATATTCAGTAGTAAAGTTCGACTTACGACCGGTTTCTCGGAACCGAACTCGGTCGTAAGTCGGATGGTAGGTGTACTCTATTCTTATTCTCATGTACAAGTAATCATAATTGAGTTTTAAGGCTGCCTAACAAGAGGCTTTCTATAAAGCAGTTTATATATGTCAGTTACCATAATTTTATAATGTACTGCACTCCACTTTATAGAAATAAAGCTCGTTTTGTTTTGTTAAATTGAAAAATAATTTTCGTAGATAGCCATGAGATTTTTCTGGCCAGTATTCGAGAATAAATAAAACTGCTAACAGTCAGTTGAGTACAGTACATTAATATAGGGATAATTTCATAAATTAATGTAATTATATATGTTTCATTCTGTGGTGTATAATGAATTAGCATGAGAAGAGTAGATATTAAGAGAGAATTATCAGAAAGTAATTTTGTCTTGTTCCAATAACATGTCATTTTGAGCTTATTCCTGCCTTTATTTTCAGATATGAAAGTTTGGAGTGACCCATTTGGACGAAAATCGTAGTTTTTCTGTATCTTAATTAATTTTGTTCATAAATATCAACAAATTTGTAATGTAAATTAAATAAATTTATGGTCATTTATGGAAATTAATGACAATTATCCCAGCGTTATGATAATCAGTCCTACGAGGACTCGAACTGCACAAGAGGCATTCAGATTTGATTCAAGGAAGAGAAAGTCAGATCCAATTCTCTGAATCAAGAGCCCCTCTCCTGCATCAAGGAACCTCCCTTGAGAGGAGCAGCTATGCAGGCAATGCTTTGTAAAGTCAGAGGCAACAGATGAGAACCTGGGGCATGGCACTGCAGTTCTAGCTTTAGCAATATGTACCAGTATTATTAAGTGCTAACTTAAGCTAGAGAGATTAAGTAGCACCTGGGAAAAGGAGACAATCATGTTCAATCCAAGGAAAAGGAGGGCCATTCCAATTCTATGGATTATGAATTCACCGACATCAAGGCACTTCCTTTGAGGATGTTTTAATTTTAATTACGGGTAAGCAAAAAATATACAAAAATTAAATGGTTATAACTATGACCATAATTTTTAACCCTTAAACTGTCCAAACGTAGATCTACGTCCACATGCAGGGGGCTCCGAATGTAGATCTACGTTTTTTTACACGCTTTCAAATGGGGAAAATCAAGGTCGGAGCACTACACATGTGAATGTAGATCTACGTTTGGGCAGTTTAAGGGTTAAAGGGGTAGACCAGTAAGCCAGTGGAAGGCGGTCAGATGACCAGAAGCTCTAACGGTGGGTCATCATGTAAGACCCACGTCGGGAAACACTTGTCCTGTTTCCTGACGAACCTTACCTAACCTAATCAACGGGTAAGCACTAAATCCGTTGGGGTTTTATCCAGGGAAGGGGAAGATAAGTCAAGTTCCTTGGATCAAGAGCCTCATTACTGTCACACAGGTATCTTCCTTGAGGGTTGTAAAGACTCATTATTGTTAAGGATAAGGTGGCACTATCTTCAGCACTAAATGTATTCCAGCAAATGTTTATAAAAATGTTATTAATATTCATTATCTTGCTGCAAAAAAAAAAAGTGAGGAAGATGATGCAAGTGGTAATGTGCATGGAGCACAAGGAAGATATATTGAAGATGGTATACATATAATACTGACAAGTTAATGAATAAGACACAGGTACAACAGTTGTTTATCTTTATTGTTGAAATGTTTCACCTACACAGTAGGCTTCTTCAGTCAGATATTTGACTGAAGAAACCTACTGTGTAGGTGAAACATTTCAACAATAAATATACCCATGTTGCACAAGGAAGATATCAAAGAGCTTTTAGAAGAAGAAGAAGAAGAAGAGGAGGAGGAAAGAAGAGAGAAGAAGAAGAGGAGGAAGAAGAGGAGGAAGAAAAAGAGAGGAAGAAGAAGAGAAGAGAAGAGGAGAGAAGAAGAAGGAAGAAGAAGAGGAGGAAGAAGAAGAGGGAAGAAGAAGAGGAAGAAAGAGAAGAAGAAGAGGAGGAAGAAGAAGAGGAAGAAGAAGAGGAGGAAGAAGAAGAGGAGGAAGAAGAAGAGGAGAAGAAGAGAAGGAAGAAGAAGAGGAGGAAGAAGAAGAGGAGGAAGAAGAAGAGGAGGAAGAAGAGGAGGAGGAAGAAGAGGAGGAAGAAGAAGAGGGAGGAAGAAGAGGAGGAAGAAGAAGAGGAGGAAGAAAAGAAGAGGAGGAAGAAGAAGAGGAGGAGGAAGAAGAGGAGGAAGGAAGAAGAGGAGGAAGAAGAGGAGGAAGAAGGAGAAGAGGAGGAAGAAGAGGAGGAAGAAGAGAGAGGAGGAAGAGGAGGAGGAAGAAGAGGAGGAAGAAGAGGAGGAGGAGGAGGAGGAAGGGGAGGAGGAGGAGGAGGAAGGGGAGGAGGAGGAGGAGGAGGAAGGGGAGGAGGAGGAGGAAGGGGAGGAGGAGGAGGAAGGGGAGGAGGAGGAGGAGGAAGGGGAGGAGGAGGAGGAGGAAGGGGAGGAGGAGGAGGAGGAAGGGGAGGAGGAAGGGGAGGAGGAGGGGGAGGAGGAGGAGGAGGAAGGGGAGGAGGAGGAGGAGGAAGGGGAGGAGGAGGAGGAGGAAGGGGAGGAGGAGGAAGGGGAGGAGGAGGAGGAGGAAGGGGAGGAGGAGGAGGAAGGGGAGGAGGAGGAGGAGGAAGGGGAGGAGGAGGAGAAGGAGGAGGAGGAGGAAGAGGAGGAGGAGGAGGAAGGGGAGGAGGAGGAGGAAGGGGAGGAGGAGGAAGGGGAACTTCTTGAAGAACAATACCCTTCAAAGATGCCTCAATGCTGACAAAGGGGTTTTGAAAGATCAAAGGAATTTGCACAGCCCTTCCTTCCTTCAGGTCAAACCCGATTACTTCCAAAAACCAGTGTGGGTTTAGTACTTCCCCATGAATAATATCAGCAATAGCAGAACAAAATGCAAAAACAAGATAACTATAAGTGCAGGTAGTGTAAAAGCTAGAGAATCAGCATCTACCATAATTTATGGGGTTAGAATAAGAGGATAAATGCTTACATTAAATTATTATATTCATGGGGAATTGCTGAACTTGTAGGGATTATCCAGCACCTGGGAAATGTGGGGTGACCAGGTTCAGTCCAGGGAAGAGGATAGCTCCAATTTCTTGGATCAAGATCTCTTCACCTGCAACAAGGTTTTCAATAAAGCAGATCTAAGGGTGGATAGAAACCTTGAGTTGAAGTGAGGTTTACAACACATGACACTCAAGTTTTGAACTACATCAATCACTGCATCTCAACACAATGCAGACTATATATTATTTTCCCCAACCAAAACAACCATTGACTATCAGATTTGTTTCCAACAACATAAACAATAGAATCACAGGACATAGAGACATAGTGCCAAACAATCTAGATTTTATATAATGCTAGTCAATAGAATACCTATCCTTTCTAATAAGCCTCAGTTAAAAGAGTCAGATTCTTGTATGAACCCCTTTATGTTGGGCAAAGCTTCTCAATATTTGCAATTTTCTATAATCTAGACACTAAGTGTGAATTAGTCCAGAGAGAGAAATCATTGCAGATACTGTATGACCCTTGTGGGTTTAGCACTTAGTTTTAATTATAATAATATGTGCTGCATAAAAATAAATGAACATACAAACATAGACAATAGAAATAGAAAAATGTGTGAGCATATACATTATACAACCATACATAGTTGATTATGTTTATACCATTACTACATAAGCTTAATTCGCACATAAAAGAGAGAAGCTTACGACGACGTTTCGGTCCGACTTGGACCATTGACAAAGTCACACTAACAGAGGTGGAGCAGGACGGCTATATATAGGCAGGAAGAGGTGGTGGTAGTAGTAGTAGTAGTGGTGGTAGTAGTAGTAGTGGTGGTAGTAGTAGTAGTGGTGGTAGTAGTAGTAGTGGTGGTAGTAGTAGTAGTAGTGGTGGTAGTAGTAGTAGTGGTGGTAGTAGTGGTAGTAGTAGTAGTAGTGGTAGTAGTAGTAGTGGTAGTAGTAGTGGTAGTAGTAGTAGTGGTAGTAGTAGTAGTGGTAGTAGTAGTAGTGGTAGTAGTAGTGGTGGTAGTAGTAGTGGTGGTAGTAGTAGTGGTGGTAGTAGTAGTGGTGGTAGTAGTGGTAGTAGTAGTGGTAGTAGTGGTGGTGGTGGTAGTAGTAGTAGTAGTAGTAGTAGTAGTAGTAGTAGCAGTAGCAGTAGCAGCAGTAGTATTATTATTATTATTATTATTATTATTATTATTACAAGAGTTGTATATGATACCGACAAGATGAAATTAAGACACATGCACAACACCCGGGCATCCCCATCATAGGCGTTTCGCCATCCAGCCAGCCACTGGATGGCGAAACGCCTATGATGGGGATGCCCGGGTGTTGTGCATGTGTCTTAATTTCATCTTGTCGGTATCATATACAACTCTTGTACTACTACTACTACTACTACTACCACCATCTCTTCCTGCCTATATATAGCCGTCCTGCTCCACCTCTGTTAGTGTGACTTTGTCAATGGTCCAAGTCGGACCGAAGTCGTCGTCGTAAGCTTCTCTTTTATGTGCGGGTTATTTGTGTATCGTTCCAGTCACGGTATTGTGCCTTTTTTGTTATTTATAAGCTTAATTATATAACATATATTGTTGCATAATGTACGTACAGTATATCAATGGTATTATATACCAACAAGTACAGTGGAACCTCAGAACTCAAACTCAGTTTGTTCCAGAAGGCTCTTCAGGTGCCGATCTGTTAGAGTACCAAACAAATTTTTCCCAACCAGTTTTCTCTTTCGTTGGCTGTTATCACTAATTTTCATAGGCCTCATGGTGACTTATTTACGCAAATATGTAATATAAAAAAACACCAAAAAATGCAAAGAAACTCGAAATAGTTTACAGCAAAGTTCTGGCAGGTCATGTTTCTTTGGTCAAGTGCCGAGCAAACGCTCGCCTGCCGAGCGATTTTTTACTGAACAAAGCGTTCGAATACTGAATTGTTCAAGTAGGGAGCTGTTTGAGTACCGAGGTTCCACTGTTTGTTAATAAGACATTTTGCAGTTTATTGAAAAAAATGTTTTGTCCACCAGGAACCTCTTCAGTTCTCACCAAAATGAGACTTGATAAAAGTCCTTGGTGGACAAAACGTCCTTTTAGTATTCCATATAATTATTATAATCTTGGGGGAGCATTAAACCTGTAGGATTATACAGCACAAGTGGGGGGGATGATGGAAGGTATTCAGGCTCAATTCAGGGAACACAAATCCAATTCCCTAGATCAAGAGCCCCTCACCAGCATCAAGGAACCTCCTTTGAGGGGCTTCCTTTCAATAAAATACCATATCTGCATACACTACTGTCTTATTAGTGTTGCATCGTGCGCATAATCATAACTGCATAGCAAACATATAATAGGTACTGCAGCACAATGTGAGGAGGGACACATCATACACCTTGTAGTGAGTATTGCTTCATAACCAAGTTTGAAAAAAGACTCTACTGCTGACTAATGAAGGGAGAAGACAGGTGAAGAGCAAGCTTTCATTGAGCCTGTGTTTCACTCAGTGTAGAGCTTTATCAACTCAATTATACTTAATAAAGCTCTACACAGAGCAAAATGGTGTCAATGCAACTTAATCACAGAGTTTTTGTTTCAAGTTTGTTGTCTCATAATACAAATTTAATTCCTGTTAGGTACTGTACAGTAAACCTTCAATTTAATGAACTACTGAAATATAGAACAAAATTTTCTGGGTTAACCAATTCAGAAACAAGGGACAGAGACCATTGGCTACAGAATTGTCCGTTATTGTGACAATCAGGGCAAAACAATCTCATCTCTATCCACTGCAACTGCCATTAAATACCACCCACTACTCCCTATTAGTCCATGAAATTAATAGTTCATTGTACATATTTTGGCAAGGTATTTAGTAAAGAAACTACTGTACCAAATGTTAATAATGTATTGTAAAATCAAATACAAAAGTCCATTCAGGTTTAACCCTTTTTTTAGAACACATACAAGAATATGTACGTAATTACAAAAGGCGTGACCTTCAGACCTAAACCTGCCAGAGAAAATGCACCGACTGAAATTAATTTTTTTTTTTCAACTTTGGCATTTCCTTTCATATGTTTATAGTATGGAAGGCTTACATCCAATAAAACTTATACTGTAATTTCTGTAAACATAAAGCAAGCTCATATAGTAAGTAATCATAAATAACTTTTATGAGGTCTGTATCATGTAAAGTATTGCATAATTCATTAGAACACTTCTAGGATATTTTGCAATATTCTCCACACGCTGTACGGCCCCTCTACCTGGAGTATATGTACTTGGAGAGTGTTTTGGGGTCAAGCACCCCCATGGAGCAGTCCATAACCAGGCCTCATCTGTGGGCTGATAATTTTCCCGAATGAAAATGAAGACAAATCTATTAGAACTAGATTCAATGCTTTAAAAAACACAGTACAATAAAAAGCTAATACTACAGTACAACTTGGCAATTGCTGCCACATAAAATATCTTTAAATCATATAGAAGTAAAAAATTACTACTAATAATCTGCATGGCAAGTAACCAAAATCTGCTATACTGCATCACTTATAATAAAAAAATAACATACATACAAGAGCCGTGACTCAGCAACATACATACTGTACATATTTATTCGCTCATTTTATTTAAAAGGAATTTAAAAAAAAAACAGCTGTGCAAAAGATGCATACAAAAATATTATTTTATTTATATATTTTTTTTTTCCAACAAATCGGCCGTCTCCCACCGAGGCAGGGTGACCCAAAAAGAAAGAAAATCCCCAAAAAAGAAAATACTTTCATCATCATTCAACACTTTCACCTCACTCACACATAATCACTGTTTTCGCAGAGGTGCTCAGAACACAACAGTTTAGAAGCATATACGTATAAAGATACACAACATATCCCTCCAAACTGCTAATATCCCAAACCCCTCCTTTAGAGTGCAGGCATTGTACTTCCCATTTCCAGGACTCAAGATATAAAAATAACTGGTTTCCCTGAATCCCTTCACTAAATATTACCCTGCTCACACTCAACAGATCGTCAGGTCCTAAATACCATTCATCCAGGGAGGTACTACCATCCTGCCAAGCGAGTGTAAAACGAAAGCCTGTAATTGTTTTACATGATGGTAGGATTGCTGGTGTCTTTTTATTCTGTCTCATACACATGCAAGATTTCAGGTACATCTTGCTACTTCTACTTACACTTAGGTCACACTACACATGCATGTACAAGCATATATATACACACCCCTCTGGGTTTTCTTCTATTTTCTTTCTATTCTTGTTCTTGTTTGTTTCCTCTTACCTCCATGGGGAAGTGGAACAGAATTCTTCCTCCGTAAGACATGCGTGTTGTAAGAGGCGACTAAAATGCCAGGAGCAAGGGGCTACTAACCTCTTCTCCTGTATATATTACTAAATGTAAAAGGAGAAACTTTCGTTTTTCCATTTGGGCCACCCCGCCTCGGTGGGATGCGGCCGGTGTGTTGAAAGAAAGAAAGAAAGATATATATGTGTATGTATGTTTGTTTTTTCTATTTACGAAGGTGCCCATGATTTTTTTTTTTTTTAACCTGTCGGTTGTCTCCCACCGAGGCAGGGTGTGATCCAAAAAGAAAGAAAATCCCCAAAAAGAAAATGCTTTCATTATCATTCAACACTTTCACCTCACTCATACATAATCACTGTCTTCGCAGAGGCGCTCAGATACGACAGTTCAGAAGTCCTACCAAACAGCCAATATCCCAAACCCCTCAGCTTTAAAGTGCAGGCATTGTACTTCCCATTTCCAGGACTCAAGTCCGGCTAACCGGTTTCCCTGAATCCCTTCACAAAATATTACCCTGCTCACACTCCAACAGCTCATCAGGTCACATGGTGTACCTGAGATAATACAGAAAATTCTGGATAATATTGTTTTCATGATTTGTTTTTCTATCATTTACACACACTACACATGAATGTTAGTACTATTCCGATTTGCACTTGATGGTTACAGCACAGCCCAACTTTGAACTTCCGTTGTAAGTACTAATGTCATTCCTGCTACCACTAGCTTGTTTTAAGTTGAAGTGATGGAACTTCAGCGAGGGTTCTCCCTGTCCTTTCATCAACAATCACAACGAATGGCTTGCAATCTTCGATACTCCTATGATAATTAAACCTTTCACATATTTTGCAACTCAAAAGCATCAGAAACTGTCAGATGGATATAATTTAATATCCCAGTTCTTTTCCTTTGCCTCTTTCTTCAGAGCCAATACATCATGGTGGGGAATGTCCCAGTGAAATAAATTACCAATCTCTTCTAGGTCTGGACAGTTATTAAAAAAGTGATGAACACTTTTCATAGTCATGGCATACTGGCAGCATGCACAGTAATCTCTCAAGCCTGCATGAAATTTAACTAACTTTTTCAGTGATGATATGATAGCAGCAATAACTTTATCATTAATAACAGTTAACAGATTATGACTACATTCTCCTTTATCAAAATCTTCTATGATTATGTGAGTGAGAACTTTAGTTCCTTTAATCAATGAAATGAATGGCTCAGGGTCGATGTAGTCCAGATTATGCAACGTAATTAATTTCAACGCTGGAAAAGAGATGATGTCCCTAGATTTCCTGTGTTTGTGAAGAGAACCTGAAGAAAAAGACAGTTGCTCAAGGTTCGGTGCTCGTTGACAGAACCCAGCAAGTCTCTTCTCATCCCACCTACAATTGTTTTTAAAATGTGTTATTCGACCAAAGTTAATGCCAAACTCCAGTTCACCCACATCAGACAAAAGAACTTCCAAGTTGTTTACTTTAGGAAAATTGGACAATATTCTGAGGCTGCTTCTGTGCTTACTCTGAACCATTTTTACAGTAGTCAGATTTGGAAAAAAATACTTAACTTGCACATTGTAATGATCACAAATGTCCTCTGTGGTGGGCTCATCTGGATACGATTCATCTATGTTGATGAGGGACAGAGGCTTTCGCTTAAAGTCGTTTTCATTCAGTAGGGCTTCAAATGTTCTTGCGGTGCATAAATTGTAAATTTCTTGAAGGCTCGGTAAATAACACAAAAGCTTAGCTGAGCAGATCTCTAGCTTTTCAACATTTTCCAAATTAGGCATAATTAAAGTCTGAAGTTTGGGGCAACCTACTGGTCGTCCTCGATAAGAGGTTGGAGTAAATTTCTTATGACCATACAAAGCCGTTAAACCACTCACTAACTCATCTTCAAAATGTTTACTATATCTACTTCTATCTGTAGCATCTAGGTACAAACTTAATTTTTCCAGATAAGGGCAGTTACAGCCTATCGACCACACAAGCTGGCCGGTTGCCACATGGTCAACATTTATGTCAACCAGCTCACGAAAGTATGGAGCAGAGGCAACTGCTCCATCACTGACTGCTCTACCATGCTGAAATATCAGATCCTTCCACATGGCTTTAACATTCCTCAAACCAATTTCATTACAACCATTTTCTAATTTTTTGACACACATGGAGCCTTCTCCTTTGACTTCATTCCATGTGTGCAAAATTCTTCGGGATCTAGCTACCCAACAACTTTCCATGGCATACAAAGCACTGAAATCTAATTTGGTCACATACCCAAGCAGTAAACATTTTAAATAATTTTGAATTATCTGATTCATGTCACTGGTACCTGCTACTACATCATAAGATTTGAATTTAAATTCTAATTCAGTTACAATTTTATTTTTATCAAATTCAGGACATGCCATTGAAATAAAAATTTCCTCAAAAACTTGTTGCCGATAGCATATGGGAAGTTTCGGAAACAGGTACGATCGTATTTCTTCTATTGGTGAGAGAGTGTCTTTTTCACAAAGCTTTGTAACATCGTGATTATGATTTCCACCACCAAGCAAACCATCAGGTGTGCTTATGCATCGTTTTTTGCCCAAAACATAAAAAGCTCGCAGAAGAGACCTCTTCAATGTAGACAAACACAGATTATCAAGTCTGTCACACTGTCGGAGCCGTGGGAACTGGGAAGTAGGCATCACTAGTAACTAGAAGGCTCCCATTACCAACCTGAAAAGACAAATATATACAGTATTATGATACAATACATGATTTTAAAACATGAAAATCACGTTTGTGCATAAGAGTCTAACAGCCCACTAGGAACATAACCACATTCTTCTTACGGTGCCCCGTGGCCTGGTGACTAAAGCTCTCGCTTCACACGGCAAGGGTCTGGGTTCAATTCCCAGTGAGGGTAGAAACATTGGAGTGTTTCTTTACACTGGTTGCCTATGTTCACCCATCAGTAAAATGGGTACCTGGGTGTTAGTGGACTGGTGTGCGTCGCATCCTGGAACAAAACTGACCTAATTTGCCCGAAATGCTCTGCATAACAAGCAGCTTTCAATATACTAGTATGTCATTGATGTCAGCTATGGTCTGTATACCTTGTACATGTACTTGTAGTAAATAAAGATATTATTACTATTATTATTATTACTGTTACCTGTAAACCAATACTATACTAGAATGATTATCTCAAATTTATCTAGTTCCATATGTTTTCTGCCCCTGTTGTTTTTTTTAATTACTGCTCTATTAATCAAAACCAACCTGAATTAGGAAGCAATCTGTGTTGCAGATTAACAACTAATGTCCGACAGCTGACGTACAATCTTCTGGTAATGACCAGATAATCAATTCCAGGCTAAACTTAAGAACTTTGCAGGAAAAGCTGTAAAAAGTAAGGTGAATGGCTTGATACTAGTAACATAATATTATACAACAAGTGGGGACAATATAATAATAATAATAATAATAATAATAATAGTAACAATAATAATAACATCTGAGAATAAGTGCTTAGGTAGGAGTGGTAATTCTGAATAAGTTATAAAAGAAAATGAGGGAAAATAAATGAACAAATTCAAGGATAATGTGGGATGAAATAAGGGTGGGATGTTACCATTACTATAATAACTGAAGAAGTGCTAAACCCTGGCGGGTCATCGAGGCGAAATTCCAACCACGCGCACGGAACAATTCCAACCAAAATATAAAAAAATCCCACAAATCCACCCCAAAATGCTCACATATGCTAATGAAACCTTATTCTTGCAGATACGTATAGCTTACTTAAGAAGTTTCTCCTCCGGAAGCCACCGAAACTTTCTATACTGGCACTTCTTTAAGTCTTCTTCACTGGACACTAACTAAGATTAACAGCATTCACCAAGACGTCCACTGAAACCTTCTTGCGCTTCTTATTCTTCTTTGGGAGGAGGAGATTGTGAGTGATGGTTGCTTTTTCGTGAGTAAAAATGAGGATATAGTGACGTGGAGGCAGAGGCTGACGTTTCAAACGTGGGAGTGTTGTTGTTATTGATGGCTAAGGGTTCTTACGGCTCGAGGGCCGTCTGAACCCTCTGGTCAACGGGCTA
The DNA here is from genome assembly GCF_026875155.1 of Cherax quadricarinatus. Classification (NCBI taxonomy): domain Eukaryota; kingdom Metazoa; phylum Arthropoda; class Malacostraca; order Decapoda; family Parastacidae; genus Cherax; species Cherax quadricarinatus. The sequence continues at coordinate 82,713,810 of NC_069403.1, forward strand.
TGAACCCTTAGGTCTCTGGGCCATCTGAACCCTTAGGTCCCTGGGCCGTCTGAACCCTCTGGTTCCTGGGTCTTCTGAACTCTTAGGTTCATGGGCCGTTTGAACCCTCTGCTTCCTGGGTGTATGACCCTTAAGTCCCTGGGTCGTTTGAACCCTTAGGTCCCTGGGCCGTATGAACCCTTAGATCCCTGGGCCATATGAACCCTTAGGTCCTTGAACCGTCTGAACCCTTAGGTCCTTGGGTCGTTTGAGCCCTTAGGTCCCTGGGCCGTTTGAACTCTTTAGTCACTGGGCAGTCTGAAACCTCATGTCCCTGGGCTGTCTGAAACATCTAGTTTATGGGTATATGAATCCTTAGGTCCCTGGGTCACATGAACCCTTAGATCCTTGAGCCGTCTGAACCCTTTGGTCTCTGGGCCATATAAACCCTTAGGTCCCTGGGCCGTCTGAACCCTCTTGTGAAAAAATATTATTATTATTATTATTATTATTATTATTATTATTATGAGCAAATCACCTGCAGGAGGTTTACAGATCATTACCTGCAAGTAATATGGGTGAGGTAAGTGGGACTTAAGTCACAGTAGGTCACTGAACTGCAACTCCTTCGACTGCCCACTTCTGCACCTCACGAAATGCTAGACCTGACATTAAATTAAATTAATAATTATAACATTAAAGCCAGCTACTCTGGTAATTAAGGTTTGTGGACTGTATAGGATTAGGTTTGCTGGGAGCAATAAATATAATTATTATACATAAATTGTTAGCGTTATTAAAAATAACTTTGTATTACCAATTCCCCTCAAGGAAGGTTCCTTGATGCTGGTGAGGGGCTCTTGATCTAGGGAACTGGATCTTTGCTCCAGTTCTCTGAATTTACCATGAATACCTTCCATCCCCCCACAGGCGCTGTATAATCCTACAGGTTTAGCGCTTCCCCCTTGATTATAATAATAATAATAATGTATTACCACTTACCATTTAATTACTGTAAGACACTTTGATGGAACACACCCTAACCTAACCCCTGGCAGCTAGAATTTACGATGGCCAATGCAAAAACTACTGCACATTATGGGTAGACAGTTAAGGTGTGTTGTTGGGAAGGATTCATTGAATCGTCTATTTTCGTCTTCCCCGGAACTCTCTCCAGGTAAACTCCAGGTAAACAAGAAAATCTTGCTGTCCCGCAAATTTCCTGTCCCAGTTCTTCTCCAGGAACTTATCAGCAATTTCTAAAACACGAATTGAGGCCGATACACCCCATTATGCCTCGGAAAACGCCGAATTATTAGCAGAAGTTCCTACGACAACCCGTGTTCACACATTCAAAATGGTGTCTCCTGTTTCGAAATTTCTCGAAAGGTCCAAATAGCATCACATTTTAATATGCAATTACTATATTTATTTATATGTTCTACGTTTAGGAAATTATGTAAAAAAAAAAAATCCACACCTCTAGTCCGTCGGCCGTATGAACCCTTGGGTCCCAGTGCCGTATGAACCTTTAGGTCCCTGGGCTGTATGAACCTTTAGGTCCCTGTGCCGTATGAACCCTTAGGTCCCTGGACCTTATGAACCCTTAGGTCCCTGGGCCATATGAACCCTTAGGTCCCTGTGCCGTATGAACCCTTAGGTCTCTGGGCTGTATGAACCCTTAGGTCCTTGTGGCGTATGAACCCTTAGGTCCCTGGGCCGTATGAACCCTTAGGTCCCTGGGCCATATGAACCCTTAGGTCCCTGGGCCGTATGAACCCTTAGGTCCCTGGGCCGTATGAACCCTTAGGTCCCTGGACTGTATGAACCCTTAGGTCCCTGGGCCGTATGAACCCTTAGGTCCCTGGGCCGTATGAACCCTTAGTCCCTGGGCCGTATGAACCCTTAGGGCCCTGTGCCATATGAACCCTTAGGTCCCTGGGCCATATGAACCCTTAGGGCCCTGGGCCGTATGAACCCTTAGGTCCCTGGGCCGTATGAACCCTTAGGTCCCTGGGCCGTATGAACCCTTAGGTCCCTGGGCCGTATGAACCCTTAGGTCCCTGGGCTGTATGAACCCTTAGGTCCCTGGGCCGTATGAACCCTTAGGGCCCTGGGCCGTATGAACCCTTAGGTCCCTGGGCCGTATGAACCCTTAGGGCCCTGGGCCGTATGAACCCTTAGGTCCCTGGGCTGTATGAACCCTTAGGTCCCTGGGCCGTATGAACCCTTAGGGCCCTGGGCCGTATGAACCCTTAGGTCTCTGGGCCGTATGAACCCTTAGGTCCCTGGGCCGTCTGAACCCTCTTGTCCCTGGGTCGTAATGAACCAGTAGGTAAGAAAGTGCTATATTTAGGTACAGGTACACATTAGTACAATGATCATACATAGTGTAAATTACCAGGATATCCCAAAAGAGTCAGACTTATTTTCATTATGGTCTTCAGGACTCCGTGTTATAACATGTCCAAATGTGTTATAACGAGTTACAACATATCCAGATTTGTTATAACGTGTTATAACAAACGTTGGATGTATTCAGTGGTCTCGTTATGTATTCAGGTGTATAACGTACCTAATGAATTTATGTATTATGTGTGTATAAAGTATTTAGTGAGCTTGTTATCATTATCAGCAGGTGTGTGATATATTAAGTGATCCTGTTATCATGTTTGATGATACTGTGATACAGTTATTATGGTACACACAGGTGTTTGTTGGTAGTGGTGGGTGGTAGTTGTTGTTGTTGGTGATACCTGGAGTTTACCTGGAGAGGTTTTCGGGGGTCAACGCCCCCGCGGCCCGGTCTGAGACCAGGCCTCATGGTGGATCAGGGTCTGATCAACCAGGCTATTACTGCTGGCCGCACGCAAGCTGACGTACGAACCACAGCCCGGTTGGTCAGGTACTGACTTTAGGTGCCTGTCCAGTGCCTTCTTGAAGACACCCAGGGGTCTATTGGTGGTGGATGCTAGTGGTTGTTGTTGTTGTTGGTGGTGGTGGTGGTGGTGGTGGTAGTGTGGTAGTTGTGCGTAGTGGTGGTTGGTGGCAGTTGTTCATAGTCGGGGTTGGTGGTTGTTGTTGGGCTGTGTACGTTGCTGTGCAGTAGCTCGAGAATGCCACTTCTGATCGGCTTCAAACTCGTCTGTCTCATTAAAATGAAGCTTCGGATTATTATTGGGCCTTGGTTCGATCCCCGGCACGGGTGGAAACGTTGGAACATGTTTCCTTACACCTGCTGTCCCTGTTCACCTAGCAGTAAGGAGGTACCTGGGTGTTAGTCACCTTACATCTGCTGTCCCTGATCACGTAGCAGTAAGGAGGTACCTGGGTGTTAGTCACCTTAAACCTGCTGTCCCTGTTCACCTAGCAGTAAGTTGGTACCTTTGTATTAGTCACCTTAAACCTGCTATCCCTGTTCACCTAGCAATAAGCAGGTACCTTTGTATTAGTCACCTTACACCTGCTGTCCCTGTTCACCTAGCAATAAGCAGGTACCTGGGTGTTAGTCGACTGGTGTGAGTGGCATCCTGGGGATGTTAGTATACCTTAGATAGGGCTATGTGAGGTAGGATAACAGCTCTTGGCCTGTAAATGAGCTGAGGTTTAAAAATGAACCCAGATCAGATGACAGTATCACGAGGTACTCCCTACGTAACGGGATGACAGCTCGGATACAAACCTAACAGACAGTACCGGACCTCAAGTCACAAGGTACAAGATCGGTCCAGTAAAACAGGACTCATGTAAACTGGTGAATACAAACTGAGAGTTAATCTGTGGGAAGGAGCGTCCCTCCCAAGGTAGCTTAGTTTACTGTGTGTTGTCTTCATCAGGACTGTGTACTCACCTGTTTGTGGTTGCTGGGGTCGAGACACAGCTCCTGTGTAGGTTGCTGGGGGTGTGGATACAAATTTGGAGCTCGAAAGGTTTTTTTCCAAAAAAACTAAAATATTTTAACTTGATTGGTAATTTGAATAAACAAAAACTGCGATATCAAAGAAAACATAACGAGTGTTGTACATAAGTGTTGTACATCATACCATCCTTACGGATCACTTAAGAACTGTACTATCAACGTTATCCTTGCTATATCTCTCCTACACTTCTGCACCATCTCGATTAATGTTGAAAATTGGCAAGATATCCACTTGGATCTTAAGAAACTCACATTCAGTGTTCATAAGACCATTTGAGCTTAACAGTATACTAATTAAAAGACACAACGAGGATAAATTCACAGGTACACACCTCGACTTACTGTCCAGGTGTGTACATTTTCAGAATAGTGGTCATTCTCTTAAAAAAAAAAAGACATGCAATTATGTGTCTCAGACATCATTATTAAACTGTACTACTTTCTAACCCATCCCTAGGTTATGGTATTTGTGTTTGGGGGGGGGGATTAGGAACAGATGTTGACTCGGTTTACCCAGTTGTTTACTCGGGCAGTTGTTCAATAGAGCAGTTGTTT
>NC_069403.1:82728262-82740762 GCF_026875155.1 Cherax quadricarinatus
CCGGTGATTACAGCTGTCTTACACAGTAACCTGTGTGGAAATTACAGAGGATAACCACCCATAAAAGGTCAGACAAAAGGCCTTATTTCCACCCTAAACCATTTTATATCATATTAACATACTTGTCAGCATAGCAGCATTTAAAATAGGTTGGTAAATATTTTTGTTAGCCCTACCCATTTTCAATGCTAGTCAAGCAATAAACTTTGATAACCCTGTTAACACCGTTGATATATTTGCTCCCACAGTGCCTGGTGCCAGTACTGTCGTGTCTGGGGTCAGAGGTGACCACCATAGAGGGTCTGGGTAACAAACATGATGGTTACCACGTCATTGAACAGCGTCTCAGAGAGTACAGTGGCACTCAGTGTGGTTACTGCTCTCCTGGCATGGTCATGGCTATGTATGGGTGAGTTATTTACCTATTCCTTCACCTGGAGTCATTGTTTTGAGTTGAGGGGGAGGGGGTCATACAGCGCCTGGGGAATGACAGGCAGTCGTATTCCGAGGGAAAATAGCGATGTCACTCAGTGGAAATACGTTGGGAGTTTACCTTAATCCATATAAATAACCAAAAAAAAGGCACTTAATCCCTATTGTAGGTAATAATAATCTTTATTATTAAAGCACATGATGCAACTTATACAGACCATAGCTGTTGCCAGTGACATTATATAGAAAGCCCCTGGTTATGCAGAGCATTTCGTGCAACTTAGGTTAATTTTGTACCCAGGATGTGACCCACATCAGTCAGTATTGAAGCATTCTTGCCTGGTGGTGCACAGGTGATGTGTAGCCTTAGTGACCCTCGTGTAGTAGATAAGCTGTAAACCCCACTAACCATCCATACAGACTGACGCAGAGCCAGAGCTCCTGGACCAAGGAGGAGGTAGAGCAACACCTGGACGGTTCTATATGCCGATGTACCGGCTACAGACCCATCCTTGATGCCTTCAAGGCTGTTACTACTCAGGATATTGAGGTACGTCACCATCCATGTTTTTTTTTGGGTGTCCGGAAGTCAGAAAATAAATCATAATTTTGGCTAGGAAAAAAAGTTACTGTGAAAAAAGTGTATTAGGCAAGTAGTGACTTTTTTTCTGCGACTTTTTTACTGGATCCATTTTCATATTTTTTAGTGGTAATGATAAGACGCTGGAATCTTCTTGAGACTCTGACATCTTAACATTGTGTTGAGCAGATGAAGTATGTAATGAAACTTGTATTGCATGAAACGGCCGTAATATTGTTCAAGCTGTAACTAAGCCTAGTGGGGCCTGAGAGAAACCATTGTCCTTTCTTGTACGTTATAAAGACGGGGTGTTGAGCAAACTAGCTGCTCGGGTGGTACAATACACTAACTACCGTCTGAGTGTGATACAAAAAAACAACATAAGAAAGGAGAACTACTGTAGGAGGCTTACTGGCCCATACTTGGCAGGTCCTTCTCAAGCCCAAACCAACTAACAAAAATATTCACCAAACCCATTATCAGTGTTAATAATAATAATAATAATAATAATAATAATAATAATAATAATAATAATAATAATAATAATAATATATTTTTTACTACAAGTACAAGTACAATGTATACAGACCATAGCTGACATCAATAACATACTACTATATAGAAAGTCACTTGTTATGTAGAGTATTTCCTGCAAATTAGGTAAATTTTGTCCCCCAGGATGCGACCCACACCTGTTGACTAACACTCAGGTACCCATTTTACTAATGGTGACCAGGGACAACAGGTGTCTTAAAACGGGCATTCAACCACTTCATCTTCCAGCATTACCTGGAGTTTACCTGGAGAGAGTTCCGGGGGTCAACGCCCCCGCGGCCCGGTCTTTGACCAGGCCTCATGGTGGATCAGAGCCTGATCAACCAGGCTGTTACTGCTGGCTGCACGCAATCCAACGTACGAGCCAGAGCCCGGCTGGTCAGGTACCGACTTTAGGTTCTTATCCAGTGCCTGCTTGAAGACTGCCAGGGGTCTGTTGGTAATCCCCCTTATGTATGCTGGGAGGCAGTTGAACAGTCTCGGGCCCCTGACACTTATTGTATTTTCTCTTAACGTGCTAGTGACACCCCTGCTTTTCATTGGGGGGATGTTGCATCGTCTGCCAAGTCTTTTGCTTTCGTTGTGAGTGATTTTCGTGTGCAAGTTCGGTACTAGTCTCTCTAAGATTTTCCAGGAGTATATAATCGTGTATCTCTCCCGCCTGCGTTCCAGGAGTACAGGAGAGATACATTATTATATACACCTGGAAAATCCTAGAGGGACTAGTACCGAACATGCACACGAAAATCACTCACAACGAAAGCAAAAGATTTGGCAGACGATGCAACATTCACCCCACTATAAATATCTTTTAAAAGGGGCATATACACGAATTAAAAAGGAAATGAAATTACAGGACACAATAAATTAACAAATTAATATTGTGCTTCTGTTGTGTTTTTTGTAGGACATCCACACAGTGAAGTGTCCCAGCACAGGTCGAGCCTGTCAGGGCTGCTGTACTTCCACCAAGAACAAGGTTGGTTTATATGACTGCGTTATATTGTTTATATAGCTACATTGTTAGGTTGTAGGATGGTGGACAGCAACCACCCAGGGAGGTACTACTGTCCTGTGGTAGTAGGTTGGTAGACAACCACCCAGGGAGGTACTACTGTCCTGTGGTAGTAGGATGGTGGACAGCAACCACCCGGGGAGGTACTACTGTCCTGTGGTAGTAGGTTGGTGGACAGCAACCACCCAGGGAGGTACTACTGTCCTGTGGTAGTAGGTTGGTAGACAGCAACCACCCAGGGAGGTACTGCCGTCCTGTGGTAGTAGGTTGGTGGACAGCAACCACCCAGGGAGGTACTGCCGTCCTGTGGTAGTAGGTTGGTGGACAGCAACCACCCAGGGAGGTACTACTGTCCTGTGGTAGTAGGTTGGTAGACAGCAACCACCCAGGGAGGTACTGCCGTCCTGTGGTAGTAGGTTGATAGAGAGGAACCACCCAGGGAGGTACTGCCGTCCTGCGGTAGTAGGTTGGTAGACAACCACCCAGGGAGGTACTGCCGTCCTGTGGTAGTAGGCTGCAGGACAGCAACCGCCCAGGGAGGTACTACCGTCCTGTGGCAGTAGGTTGGTGGACAGCAACGACCTAGAGAGGTACTACCGTCCTGTGGTAGTAGGTTAGTGGACAGCAACCACCCAGGGAGGTACTACCGTCCAGTGGTAGTAGGCTGGTAGACAGCAACCACCCAGGAAGGTACTACCGTCCTGTGGTAGTAGGCTGGTAGACAGCAACCACCCAGGGAGGTACTACCGTCCTGTGGTAGTAGGTTGGTGGACAGCAACCACCTAGAGAGGTACTACCGTCCTGTGGCAGTAGGTTGGTAGACAGCAACCACCCAGGGAGGTACTACCGTCCTGTGGTAGTAGGCTGGTAGACACAAACACCAAGGGAGTTACAACGTCCTGTGGTAGAAAGGCGGTAGACAGCACCCTCCGCGGGGGTACTACCGTCCTGTGGAATTTAGGTTGGTACACAACCACCTAGGGAGGTACTCCGTCCTGTGGTAGGTTGGTAGACAACCCAGGAGGTACTACCGCCGTGGTAGTAGTTGGTGAACAGCAACCAACACCCAGGGAGGTACTACCGCCCTGTGGTAGTAGTTGGTAGACACAAACCCAGGGAGGCACTAACCGTCCTGTGGTATGTAGGTTGGTTGACAACCACCCAGGAGATACACCGTCCTTGGTATTTCGGTTTGGTAGACAGCACCATCCAGGGAAGTACTACCAGTCCCTGTGGTAGTATGTTGATGGACAGCAACCAACCAGGGATGGTACGTGACCGTCCCGTGGTTAGTAGTTGGTAGAAACATATATCACCGAACCAGGGAAGTACAACTCCGTCCCGATGTAGTAGGTTTGGTGACAGCAACCACCCGAGGCACTAACTCCTGTAGGTATACAGAAGTTGGTGGACACAACCACCCAGGATCAATTAACTACGTCTGTGGTAGTATGTTGTAGACAACCACCTAGGGCGGTCTACCGTCACTGTGGTAGTAGGCTGGTAACAGCCCATCAAGGAGGTTATTTGCGCGTCTGTGTATAAGTTGTGGTGGAACAGCAACCACCCAGGGAGGTACTACTGTCCTGTGGTAGTAGGTTGGTAGACAACAACCACCCAGGGAGGTACTGCCGTCCTGTGGTAGTAGGTTGGTGGACAGCAACCACCTAGGGAGGTACTACCGTCCTGTGGTAGTAGGTTGGCAGACAACCACCCAGGGAGGTACTACCGTCCTGTGGTAGTAGGTTGGTAGACAACCACCCAGGGAGGTACTACCGTCCTGTGGTAGTAGGTTGGTAGACAACCACCCAGGGAGGTACTGCCGTCCTGTGGTAGTAGGTTGGTGGACAGCAACCACCCAGGGAGGTACTACCGTCCTGTGGTAGTAGGTTGGAAGACAACCACCCAGGGAGGTACTACCGTCCTGTGGTAGTAGGTTGGGTAGACAAACCACCCAGGGAGGTACTACCGTCCTGTGGTAGTAGTTGGTAGACAACCACCCAGGGGATACTACCGTCCTGTGGTAGTAGGTTGTAGACAGCAACCACCCAGGAGGTACTACCGTCCTGTGGTAGTAGGTTGGTGACAGCAACACCCAGGAGGTACTACCGTCCTGTGGTAGTAGGTTGGTAGACAGCAACCACCCAGGGAGGTACTACCGTCCTGTGGTAGTAGGTTGGTAGACAGCAACCACCCAGGGAGGTACTACCGTCCTGTGGTAGTAGGCTGGTAGACAGCAACCACCCAGGGAGGTACTACCGTCCTGTGGTAGTAGGTTGGTAGACAACCACCCAGGGAGGTATTACCGTCCTGTGGTAGTAGGTTGGTAGACAACCACCCAGGGAGGTGCTACCGTCCTGTGGTAGTAGGTTGGTAGACAACCACCCAGGGAGGTACTACCGTCCTGTGGTAGTAGGTTGGTAGACAACCACCCAGGGAGGTACTACCGTTCTGTGGTAGTAGGTTGGTACACAACCACCTAGGGAGGTACTACCGTCCTGTGGTAGTAGGTTGGTAGACAACCACCCAGGGAGGTACTACCGTCCTGTGGTAGTAGGTTGGTAGACAACCACCCAGGGAGGTTCTACCGTCCTTTGGTAGTAGGTTGGTGGACAGCAACCACCCAGGGAGGCACTACCGTCCTGTGGTAGTAGGTTGGTTGACAACCACCCAGGGAGATACTACCTTCCTGTGGTAGTAGGTTGGTTGACAGCAACCACCCAGGGAAGTACTACCGTCCTGTGGTAGTAGGTTGATGGACAGCAACCACCCAGGGAGGTACTACCGTCCTGTGGTAGTAGGTTGGTAGACAACCACCCAGGGAGGTACTACCGTCCTGTGGTAGTAGGTTGGTAGACAGCAACCACCGAGGGAGGTACTACTGTCCTGTGGTAGTAGGTTGGTAGACAGCAACCACCCAGGGAGGTACTGCCGTCCTGTGGTAGTAGGTTGGTGGACAGCAACCACCTAGGGAGGTACTACCGTCCTGTGGTAGTAGGTAGGCAGACAACCATCCAAGGAGGTACTACCGTCCTGTGGTAGTAGGTTGGTAGACAACCACCCAGGTAGGTACTACCGTCCTGTGGTAGTAGGTTGGTGGACAGCAACCACCCAGGGAGGTACTACCGTCCTGTGGTAGTAGGTTGGTAGACAACCACCCAGGGAGGTACTACCGTCCTGTGGTAGTAGGTTGGTAGACAACCACCCAGTGAGGTACTACCGTCCTGTGGTAGTAGGTTGGTAGACAACCACCCTGGGAGGTACTACCGTCCTGTGATAGTAGGTTGGTAGACAGCAACCACCCAGGGAGGTACTACCGTCCTGTGGTAGTAGGCTGGTGCACAGCAACCCGTCCTGTGGTAGTAGGTTGGTAGACAGCAACCACCCAGGGAGGTACTACCGTCCCGTGGTAGTAGGTTGGTGGACAGCAACCACCCAGGGAGGCACTACCGTCCTGTAGTAGTAGGTTGGTAGACAGCAACCACCCAGGGAGGTACTACCGTCCTGTGGTAGTAGGTTGGTAGACAGCAACCACCGAGGGATGTACTACCGTCCCGTGGTAGTAGGTTGGTGGTCAGCAACCACCCAGGGAGGTACTACCGTCCTGTGGTAGTAGGATGGTGGACAGCAACCACCCAGGGAGGTACTACCGTCCTGTGGTAGTAGGTTGGTAGACAACCACCCAGGGAGGTACTACCGTCCTGTGGTAGTAGGTTGGTAGACAACCACCCAGGGAGATACTACCGTCCTGTGGTAGTAGGTTGGTAGACAGCAACCACCCAGGGAGGTACTACCGTCCTGTGGTAGTAGGTTGGTGGACAGCAACCACCCAGGGAGGTACTACCGTCCTGTGGTAGTAGGTTGATTGACAGTAACCACCCAGGGAGGTACTACCGTCCCGTGGTAGTAGGTTGGTGGACAGCAACCACCCAGGGAGGCACTACCGTCCTGTGGTAGTAGGTTGGTAGACAGCAACCACCCAGGGAGGTACTACCGTCCTGTGGTAGTAGGTTGGTAGACAGGAACCACCAAGGGAGGTACTACCGTCCTGTGGCAGTAGGTTGGTAGACAGCAACCACCCAGGGAGGTACTAACGTCCTGTGGTAGTAGGTTGGTAGATAGCAACCACCCAGGGAGGTACTACCATCCTGTGGTAGTAGGATGGTAGACAGCAACCACCCAGGGAGGTGCTACCGTCCTGTGGTAGTAGGTTGGTGGACAGCAACCACCAAGGGAGGTACTACCGTCCTGTGTTGGTTGGTAGACAGCAACCACCCAGGGAGGTACTACCGTCCTGTGGTAGTAGGTTGGTGGACAGCAACCACCCAGAGAGGTACTACCGTCCTGTGATAGTAGGCTGGTAGACAGCAACCACCTAGGGAGGTACTACCGTCCTGTGGTAGTAGGTTGGTAGACAGCAACCACCCAGGGAGGTACCACCGTCCTGTGGTAGTAGGTTGGTAGACAGCAACCACCCAGGGAGGTACTACCATCCTGTGGTAGTAGGTTGGTAGACAGCAACCACCCAGGGAGGTGCTACCGTCCTGTGGTAGTAGGTTGGTGGACAGCAACCACCAAGGGAGGTACTACCGTCCTGTGTTGGTTGGTAGACAGCAACCAGCCAGGGAGATGCTACCGTCCTGTGGTAGTAGGTTGGTGGACAGCAACCACCAAGGGAGGTACTACCGTCCTGTGTTGGTTGGTGGACAGCAACCACCCAGAGAGGTACTACCGTCCTGTGATAGTAGGCTGGTAGACAACAACCACCCAGTGAGGTACTACCGTCCTGTGGTAGTAGGTTTGTATACAGCAACCACCCAGGGAGGTACTACCGTCCTGCCAAGTGAGTGTAAAACGAAAACCTGTAATTGTTTCACATGATGGCAGGATTGCTGGTGTCTTTTTTCTGTCTCATAAACATGCAAGGTTTCAGGTACGTCTTGCTACTTCTACTTACACTTAGGTCACACTACACATACATGTACAAGCATATATACACCCACCCCTCTGGGTTTTCTTCTATTTTCTTACTAGTTCTTGTTCTTGTTTATTTCCTCTTACCTCCATGGGGAAGTGGAACGGAATCCTTCATCCATAAGCCATGCGTGTTGTAAGAGTCGACTAAAATACCAGGAGCAAGGGGCTAGTAACCCCCTTCTCCTGTTAAAAAGAGAAACTTTCCTTTTTCTTTTTAGATCATCCAGCCTCGGTGGGAAACGGCCTTGTTTATATGGTTATATTTATGTGGTTATATTGTTAATATGTTTATGTTGTTAATATGGGTATATTTAAGACACACTTTGGAGAGAAGCTTAAGTGAGTTTCGTTACGTCCTGGAGGACTATGTTGTCAGACTGAGACAGAGACGAGGTGAACTAGAAGATAATGAAGAGGAACCCAGTAAATACGTGGTGAAAATAATCTATATAGTGTAGGGGTCATGTACAGTGAGTCACCTAACCTAACTTAACCTAACCTAACCTAACCTAACCTAACCTAACCTAATCTAACCTAACCTAACCTAACCTAACCTAACCTAACCTAACCTAACCTACCTAACCTAACCTAACCTAACCTAACCTAACCTAACCTAACCTAACCTAACCTAACCTAACCTAACTAACCTAACCTAACCTAACCTAACTAACCTACCTAACCTAACCTAACTAACCTTAACCTAATCTTAACCTAACCTAACCTAACCTAACCTAACCTAACCTAACCTAACCTAACCTAACCTAACCTAACCTAACCTAACCTACCTAACCTAACCTAACCTAACCTAACCTAACCTAACTAACCTAACCTAACTAACCTAACCTAACCTAACCTAACTCTAACCTAACCTCACTAACCTAACCTAACCTAACTAACTTAACCTAACCTACCTAACCTAACCTAACCTAACCTAACTAACCTAACTAACCTAACCTAACCTAACCTAACCTAACCTAACCTAACCTACTAACTAACCTAACCTAACCTAAACCTAACCTAACTAACCTAACTAACCTAACTAACTAACCTAACCTAACTAACCTAACTAACCTAACCTAACCTACCTAACCTAACCTAACCTAACCTAACCTAACCTAACCTAACCTAACTACCTTAAATACTAACTAACTAACCTACCTAACTACCTACCTAACCTAACTACCTAACCTAACCTAACAACCAACCTAACCAACCTAACCTAACCTAACCTAACCTAACCTAACCTACCTAACCTAACCTAACCTAACCTAACCTACCTAACAACTAACCTTACCTAACCTAACCTAACTAACCTAACCTAACTACCTAACCTAACCAACTACTACTAACCTAACCTAACCTAACCTACCTAACTAACCTACCTAACTAACCTAACCTAACTAACCTACTAACCTACCTAACCTAACCTAACCTAACTAACCTATCTAACCTACCTACCTAACCTAACTAACCTAACCTAACTAACCTAACTAACTAACACCTAACCTAACTAACCTAACCTAATTAACCTACTAACTAACCTAACTAACCTAACTAACCTACCACCTAACCTAACCTAACCTACTAACCTAACTAACCTAACCTAACTAACTAATCTAATCTAACCTAACTAACCTAACCTAACTTAACTAACCTAACCTAACTAACCATAATCTAACTAACTAACCTAAACCTAACTAACTAATCTAACCTAACCTAACCTAACTACTAACCTAACCAACTAACCTAACCTAACCTAATACTAACTAACTAACCTAACCTAACTAACTCTACTAACTAACTAACCTAACCTAACCTAACCTAACCTACTAACCTACCTAACTAACTAACTAACCTACCTAACCTAACCTAATTAACTACCTTATCTAACCTAACCTAACTCCAACCTAACCTAACCTAATTAACCTACCTAACTAACCTAACTACCTACCTACCTAACTAACCTAACCTAACCTAATCTAACAACCTAACCTAACCTAATCCTAACGTAACCTAACCTAATCTAACCTAACCTAACCTAACCTCATCTAACTACCAACTACTAACCTAACTAAACCTAATCTAACTACACTAATCTAACTAATCAACTAATAACCTAACCTAACCTAACCTAACCTAACCTAACCTAACTAACCTAACCTACCTAACCTACTAACTAATCTAACCTAATCTAACCTAACCTACTACCTAACTAACCTAACCAAACCTAACCTAATCTAACCTAACCTAACCTAATTAACCTAACCTAACCTAACCTAACCTAACCTAACTACTAACCTAACCAACCTAATCTAACCTAATCTAACCTAATCTACAACCTAAAAACCCTAACCTAACATAACCTAATCAAACCTAACCTAACCTAACCTAATCTAACCTAACCTAACCTAACCTAACCTAATCTAACCTAATCTAACCTAACCTAACCTAACCTAACCTAACCTAATCTAACCTAACCTAACCTACTAACCTAACCTAACCTAATCTAACCTAACCTAACCTACTCTAACCTAACCTAATCTAACCTAACCTAACCTAACCTAGCCTAATCTAATCTAATCTAATCTAATCTAACCTAACGTAACCTAACGTAACCTACCATAACCTAATCTAACCTAACCTAACCTAACCTAACCTAACCTAACCTAACCTAACCTAATCTAATCGAATCTAATCTAATCTAATCTAACCTAACCCAACCTAAACCCCAATGGGCGAAAAATTTCTTTAATAAACAAAGATAGCACTGATCAGTGTCTCCCCTGTTTTGGCCTCGCGCTGAATAAACTTATCACCCGGCAGGAGAGACGTGAACGACCCCAGCAGCGCCAACCACAGACGCTACGCCTGCAGGCTTCCAACTGGCAACAACCCGCTACTCTGCAGGTGATTACCACACCTTACCATCTATCGTAACGTACAAATGTAGCCAGACACGCCAACCACGCCAGCCACGCCAGCTACGCCCAGCCACACTAGCCACAACATTTACACTTCAAAATACTTAAAAATCCCTCTCATGTAACATCTGACCAGCTCCCAACCACCTAATATCATTTCCCATAAAATATCAATTATCAATTACTATTTAGTAACATTAATTAACATTCCATTAACAGCAATTACTGAGCCGTAATTCCCACCACTTAAGAACGATCGGATGATTGTTGATTTCTCATTTTTCTTATTCATGATAGATTGGAATAAGTGAGAAACTGAGAAACGGGAAGAAAAGGAGAGGAATGGGGAAATCACACACCTGTGAGACCTGTGTCTCACAGGTGTGAGACACAGGTCTATAATCATAAGTCTGAGAAATAATATCAGTAGGAACGGCAGTATCAGTAACAGAAGCAACGGTAAAACAGCAGCAGCAGTATATAAACGTACTGTTAACAGTAGGAAACATCAGTAACAGTAGCAGTAACAAAAGTAGCAATAACAGAAGTAACAACAGTAGCAGTAGTAACAAGAGTTGCAGTAATAGCAGTAGCAGTAACAATAGTAACAATAGTAGCAGCAACAGTAGTAACACCAGCAGCAGTAACAATAGTAACAGTAGCAGCAACAGTAGTAACACCAGCAGCAGTAACAACAGTAGCAGTAACAGTAGTATCAACAGTAGCAGTAACAGTAGCAACAATAGCAGTAAGAGTAGCAACAAGAGAAGCCGTAACAACAGTAGCAGTAACAGTAACAACAGTAACAGTTTTAGTAACACTAACCTGTGTGAGCTAAATAACATAGTATCACATAATTTATTTTCTGCAGGAGCTGTACGATGCAGTCTCTGCACTCCCCCCTGATGCTGAGTATACCCTCGTGTCTGGCAACACTGGTCAAGGTGATGAGGAGGTGCAACACTAGGTCAAAAAGGTGAGTTGTGGAGCGTAGCAACATGGTCAAGGTGAGTTGTGGAGGTAGCAACACTGGTCAAGGTATCGAGTGTGAAGTACAACAACTGGTCAAGAGGGACGTCGTGACAATACATTTTCAGGTTAAGTTGTGGAGCTAGCAACATAGTTTCCAATTGATTTGTGAGGAGCAACATAGCAAGTGAGTTGTGGAGATGGCTACATAGCATGGTAAGTTGTTTTGGGATGGCAACACTAGGCAGGTAAGTTGTGGAGATGGCAACACTGGCAGGTAGTTGTGGAGATGGCAACACTAGGCAGGGTAATTGTGGAGATGGCAAACACTTAGGAGGGTAAAGTTCTGGGTGTGAGGCCAACACTGGGCAGGGTAAGTTGTGGAGGATGGCAACACTAGCAGGTAAGTTCTGGAGATGGCAACACTAGGCAGGGTAAGTTGTGGAGGTGGCAACACTAGGCAGGGTAAGTTGTGGAGATGGCAACACTAGGCAGGGTAAGTTGTGGAGGTGGCAACACTAGCAGGGTAACTTGTGGAGATGGCAACACTAGCAGGTAAGTTGTGGAGGTGGCAACATAGCGGGAAAAGTTGTGAGTGTGGCAAACACTAAGCAGGTTTAACTTGTGGAGATGGCAACACTAGCGGTAAGTTGTGAGTGGCACACTAGGCAGGTAGTTGTGAGTGGCAACACTAAGCAGGGTAACTTGTGGAGGTGGCAACACTAGGCAGGGTAAGTTGTGGAGGTGGCAACACTAGGCAGGGTAAGTTGTGGAGGTGGCAACACTAGGCAGGGAAAAGTTGGGGAAAGGTGGCAACACTAGGCAGGGTAAGTTGTTGAGGTGGCAAACTAGGCGGGTAAGTTGTTGGACCGGTGGCAACACTAGGCAGGGTAAGTTGTGGAGATGGCAACACTAGGCAGGGTAAGTTGTGGAGGTGGCAACACTGGTTGTTTACCTATTAACATAAACATAAACAACGACTTGTATTGTTTACAAAACTCTCGACACGTTGACTCTTGTCCTCACAGACAAATTTTTAACTTTCATCAAA
>NC_069403.1:82748262-82853262 GCF_026875155.1 Cherax quadricarinatus
AAAAATGGTTTTGGCATTACCTAGTCTGACATTTATTTTTGTTTTCAGTTGCTGTGTTCACTTGTTTTTCCTCACAGCATCACCTGTGTGATGCAACACTGATCACCTATTGTGTTCACCTGACAGGTGAGGCCCAGTACGTAGGCACAACACCCACACAGCCTGGGGAACTCTACGGCCTCTTCGTTACTTCTACACAAGCCAACGCTCGTATCGTCAGCATCGACTCTTCTGCCGCCTTGGTGAGTAGTTGGGAAGGCTGAAGAGATGCCGGTATACCTGGAGAGGCTTTCGGGGGTCAACGCCCCCGCGACTCGGTCTGAGACCAGGCCTCGTGATGGATCAGGGTCTGGTCAACTAGGCTGTTACTGCTGGTCGCACGCAAACTGACGTACGACCTACAGCCCGGCTGGTCAGGTACTGACTTTAAGGGCCTGTCCAGTGCCTTCTTGAAGACAGCCAGGGGTAGGAATGGTTTTATTTTCAAAGGGTTTCGCTCACAGGTGAGCCTTTTTCAAGCGAAACGTTGTTGATGTGTTGGTTTACTGTACCATGGTGACTGGTGCTGTTACTGTTGGAGTTGTCTGTTGAGTGGTAATACTGTTGCTCTCTGTTGAGTGGTAATACTGTTGCTCTCTGTTGAGTGGTAGTACTGTTGATCTCTGTTGAGTGGTAATACTGTTGATCTCTGTTGAGCGGTAATACTGTTGATCTCTGTTGAGTGGTAATACTGTTGATCTCTGTTGAGTGGTAATGCTGTTGCTCTCTGTTGAGCGGTAATACTGTTGATCTCTGTTGAGTGGTAATACTGTTGATCTCTGTTGAGTGGTAATACTGTTGCTCTCTGTTGAATGGTAATACTGTTGCTCTCTGTTGAGTGGTAATATCGTTGCTCTCTGTTGAGTGGTAATACTGTTGCTCTCTGTTGAGTGGTAATACTGTTGATCTCTGTTGAGTGGTAATACCGTTGCTCTCTGTTGAGTGGTAATACTGTTGCTCTCTGTTGAGTGGTAATACTGTTGCTCTCTGTTGAGTGGTAATGCTGTTGATCTCTGTTGAGTGGTAATACTGTTGATCTCTGTTGAGGGGTAATACCGTTGCTCTCTGTTGAGTGGTAATACTGTTGCTCTCTGTTGAGGGGTAATACCGTTGCTCTCTGTTGAGTGGTAATACTGTTGCTCTCTGTTGAGTGGTAATACCGTTGCTCTCTGTTGAGGGGTAATACTGTTGCTCTCTGTTGAGTGATAATATTGTTGCTCTGTTGAGTGGTAATACTGTTGCTCTGTTGAGTGGTGATACTGTTGCTCTCTGTTGAGTGGTAATACTGTTGCTCTCTGTTTACCTTGAGGGATCAACAGTATCGGGCCTATATTTCTGGGGCCCTGAAGCTTGAACTGCTACGAGGGCCCTTCACAATCCCTTCTTATACAGTAGACCCAAAATTTTTAAGCAATATGGACTGAAGTGGCTTCTGAGGCCCCTTCGGGATTAGGGGCCCCTGAAACTTAGGCTTCATTAGTTTCACAGTAGATCCGCCCCAAGGGATCACTGCTGAGTTATTGCCTACTGCGTCTTTAAACGTACGTTTAAAGACGCCTAAACTTTCTGTAGCCTTGATAAAATACGGACGTCTGCCCGTTTAAAATTTTCTTTGCGTGTTTCACTTGACGTTATTAGATAAATATGAGAGATTTTAATCCGCTAGTATTAATGTCATTAACAACGATCAGCTAAACTGTTTTTATACTTTCATCTATGTAGCCTATTTTTATTATTTTTTATTTTGTTTTACCTCTAGGCTTGTCTTTGTCTATCAACCTGTTATTGTATATCTATATTCTTTTAGTTGTTATTTCATTTTTTTTTAATAAAATGAAGCGGAGTAAGCGTATGTAGTCTTTCATTCATACTTAAGAACATACGAACATAAGAACGATGGAACACTGCAGAAGGCCTACTGGCCCATGCGAGGCAGGTCCAAGTCTCCTACCGGCTTAAGCCAATGCACCCAACCTAGTCAGGTCAGGTCACATTGACTTAAGGGAGGAACACGGCAACCGACCTGGTAGCACAAGCTATCAGGTCTAACTCACACCCACCCACATCTACTCATGTATTTATCCAACCTATTTTTAAAGCATTGACTCGTAATACATAAGACCCTCTCCACTTGTTGATTAGTTCGTCTATTACACAAAATTGTAATAACTCCCAATATAAATAAGTCAAGAACCCCCGAGGGGGGATAAGTCCCTTTGTCTGATTTTTTGGGGATTATCGTAGGTAATTTACTCATATGTTACTATGTACGGTAATTGTATTTATGTGTACATGTGCCTAAATAAACTTACTTCAGACCACTAACACAGAGGTAAGGAAAACTCTCACACTGTACTTCCATCCTTAGCTTCCATTGCCAGGTGTACAAGGTTGTTACACCCCGCCAGTTCGTTAAGTCGAGGCAGTTAGGATGTGCAATAGACTCTAACATCTCGAAGTTTGATATTGCAGGAGGTTCCTGGAGTGCTGGCTTTCGTAGGTGCTGCAGACATCCCTGGGGAGAACAACATTAAAGTCTTCTCCGACTCCAAGCCTGAACTGGTGAGTCCTGAGAGCAAGACCTCCAGGTCTTATTTTATGTATTGATTAGGGAAGACGGTTTTAGCTCCTCTGGAGAACATTAAGACTGAAGACTTAAGGAACACTACAACAGGCCTTCTACAACAGGCCTTCTAGCCCATACTTGGCACTACTTGACAGGTTCTTTTCCAGTATAAAACTTCTGTAAGTGCATGTGAAAACGAATTAAGGAATAACCTTTTGGTTTCAACACACTGTAAGTTTTCGAACTTACTCACTTTTTCCCATTATCATGGGCCAACATGACAAGCTTATTCTAAAAGTACATAACCCACCTCATACCAGCCCTGAAACTGATTGTCTACCATGACAGTTGTTCCCTGAGGAGCGGACGATGTTCTACGGTCAGCCTCTGGGAGTTATCGTAGCCACCGGCCGCAGCGCAGCCTCCGCTGGACAGCGAGCAGTCAAGGTGACTTACGACGACATCCAGTCACCTGTCCTTACCATCGAGGAGGCACTGAAGGAGCCGCTGCCTCCTGACCAAGGCTTTCCCTTCGTGGAAGGGGATGTGCAAGGTGAGGGGCTAGGTATGCCAGGTGATTACGTATGCTAGATGAGGGGTTTACGTGTTCTAGGTGAGGGATGACGTGTTTTTATTATTTATAATTTATTCGTCAGGGACTGCCATTTTTTTCTGGTTGAAATATGTCGTGGGCTTAAGTAGGAAAAATATTCGTACAGAATTGATTAGTGCAACGTTTCGCCTACACGAGGCTTCATCAAGTACTTGATAAAGCCTCGTGCAAGTGAAACGTCGTGATAATAAAGGTCCCCTTTATATGTATGTGTCTTTTTAAAATTAATTTTTCACTGGGAAGCATGAATTGTCTGTCTAATATATAGTTCACTGCCACCAGCTGGCTTTGCCGCGTCTGCCTACATCATCCAGGGAGCTGTCAGCCACGACAGCCAGTACCACTTCCACATGGAGACGCAGGTACGTACCTGTATGTACACCATAATTTACCACAAATTATTAACCCTCCACCAAATTACTATAAAAAGCCAAGGTTACGCACTAATCCAGTAAGGACCTTGTTTTTGGAAGAGGATATAATGTCTAAGAACGAAAAAAATGTTACGCGATTAAAACAAATGCCTTTTTCTTATTGTTTATTTCCTCTTGTTTACTCAACTAAATAAACATTCACTGCATGTGAGAAAAAACATCAAATCTTCCGTTTATTGGCGTAAATAATTAACATCTTGGTGGCAAATCAGTGACCACCGTCAGGATTCACCTGGTGGACGGGCGGAAAATTTAGGTAAGACCCTTGTGGGGTGAGAGGGAAAGAATAGGTTGATGAGACGAAGGTATTGAGTGTTAAGAGTATCAGGGCTTAACCCAGTAGCTTGCCGATCGTGGTACTAATGACTGGTGCAGCGGCGAGGAGTGGCGAGGCAGACAACCGGTTGGATAGACGCTAAAACACATACACAAGGTACACGTAAAGAACCACTAATAACTTATTGGGATACTGGGTGGGAGGAGGGAGAAAAGAACGTCATTTAAGGTCCACAGCATTTACCTTGTTATTGATATCTGCCTGTAGGTATGTCTGGCTACCCCCACTGACATAGGTATGGACATCCTCTCCTCCACTCAGTGGGTGTCGGAAACTCAGAGAGCCGTGGGGCAAGTCCTCAATATTCCCGACAACACGTGAGTTCTAAGATTATTATATTTATTTTTAAGTAATAAGAGTAGCCTCATGGGAACGAAAGAGGAATTTAAAAAGTTGGAAGGCATAAGAGGCTTACCTGCGAGGTCCATAAAAAGCAAAAAGGCACAATACCTTGACTGGAACAAGGTAAGGGTCTTATTCTTTTCAATTTTTTAATGTTTTTTATTTCTTTTACAACCCCCTTTCGTTCTTACGAGGCTGCGAAAGGAGTCGTAAAAACCAGCTTCACTTTATTTTAAGTGCTAGAGCCGTGTGGGTCAGTTCATGTAGTGTGGAGGCTCCATCCTCTGTCAGCCCAAAACACACGCACGTACTACTTGTTTGTACTCAGCTCTTCGTATTTTCTAGTTGACTAGTATTATTGGAACATACAAAAGCCACAAGTATTGCAGTGCAAGATGACAGATATTGGCCACAAGTATTGCAGTGCAGGATGACAGATATTGGTCACAAGTATTGCAGTGCAGGATGACAGATATTGGTCACAAGTATTGCAGTGCAGGATGACAGATATTGGTCACAAGTATTGCAATGCAGGATGACAGATATTAGCCACAAGTATTGCAATGCAGGATGACAGATATTGGCCACAAGTATTGCAATGCAGGATGACAGGTATTGGCCACAAGTATTGCAATGCAGGATGACAGATATTAGCCACAAGTATTGCAATGCAGGATGACAGATATTGGCCACAAGTATTGCAATGCAGGATGACAGATATTAGCCACAAGTATTGCAATGCAGGATGACAGATATTGGCCACAAGTATTGCAATGCAGGATGACAGGTATTGGCCACAAGTATTGCAGTGCAGGATGACAGATATTAGCCACAAGTATTGCAATGCAGGATGACAGATATTGGCCACAAGTATTGCAGTGCAGGATGACATATATTAGCCACAAGTATTGCAATGCAGGACGACAGATATTGGCCACAAGTATTGCAGTGCAGGATGACAGATATTGGTCACAAGTATTGCAGTGCAGGATGACAGATATTGGCCACAAGTATTGCAGTGCAGGATGACAGATATTAGCCACAAGTATTGCAATGCAGGATAACAGATATTGGCCACAAGTATTGCAGTGCAGGATGACAGATATTAGCCACAAGTATTGCAATGCAGGATAACAGATATTGGCCACAAGTATTGCAGTGCAGGATGACAGATATTGGCCACAAGTATTGCAGTGCAAGATGACAGATATTGGCCACAAGTATTGCAATGCAGGATGACAGGTATTGGCCACAAGTATTGCAGTGCAGGATGACAGATATTAGCCACAAGTATTGCAATGCAGGATAACAGATATTGGCCACAAGTATTGCAGTGCAGGATGACAGATATTGGCCACAAGTATTGCAGTGCAAGATGACAGATATTGGCCACAAGTATTGCAATGCAGGATGACAGGTATTGGCCACAAGTATTGCAGTGCAGGATGACAGATATTAGCCACAAGTATTGCAATGCAGGATAACAGATATTGGCCACAAGTATTGCAATGCAGGATGACAGGTATTGGCCACAAGTATTGCAGTGCAGGATGACAGATATTGGCCACAAGTATTGCAGTGCAAGATGACAGATATTGGCCACAAGTATTGCAGTGCAAGATGACAGATATTGGCCACAAGTATTGCAGTGCAAGATGGCAGATATTGGCCACAAGTATTGCAGTGCAAGATGACAGAGTGCAAGATGACAGAGTGCAAGATGACAGAGTGCAGTGCAAGATGACAGAGTGCAGTGCAAGATGACAGAGTAATCATCACAAGCCACGTTTTGCTCTGCGCGAAGCTTTTTATCAGTTCAATAACGCATTACCCAGAGTGAAACGAATATAACTTGATCTTTCCCGAAGTGTCTTTCTACTCTTGTCTGCTCGTTGTAAGTCAGTGTAACTTATTTTCCATTGGAATCCTTTCTATTCTTATCACCGTCTTTAAGTCTTGTTTTTTTTTTTGTCATGGTTCACTAGATTTCCTCTGCGTGTGCAATCTGTTGCTAAGTACACAGAAAATCGCCTGTCAACTAAATTTTGAAGACATCAACAAACTTCTGAATAATTCCAGAACATCGATTTTGTGGTCAGAAAAGTGGCAGATGCAGCCGAATGTTCACACCAGTAATGTTGAAGAATTAGTACATATATGCAACAGCTGGGTATCTTTATTATGCAGTGGCTTTATCAATACAGTACAAGGACGAAAACAGAAGATTGAAAAGACTGAAGATAAGGTAATCAGTCCCTCAGTCTAAGAGCAAGTGTTCAGTACCGTAGTCTGGATGAATCTCAAGTATGAATCTTCAATTTGTCGGAATTATATACCACTGTTGTTACGATACAAAAGTAATGTCTTGGTCCGTTGGAAAGTAATCGTGGAACTTATAAATTAAATATTATGCAACAGATGCGCCAAAACTTTGTTTTGATTATTAGAACTCAAGGAATTTTATTTTTTAATTTTGATTAACACTGTTTTTCTTGCAGGGTTAATGTGTCAGTGAAGCGTATCGGGGGAGGCTTTGGAGGTAAGATTGATCGCTGCAACATTGTTGCAGCAGCCGCCGCTCTCGCTGCATTCAAGGTCAACCAACCTGTGAGGATATCCCTTGACCTCGGCACCAACATGACCGCGATTGGCTGGCGGGAGCCTTTCCTCTGCACTTACAAGGTCAGCAGAGGTCAATTTGTATCTAGGTCAGCCATAAAACACGTTATAATGGTGATCGATTAAGTTTGAAGCAGGGGTTCGAACCCAGAGCAACACTCTATAAGACCGTCACTTTACCAACC
Organism: Cherax quadricarinatus; assembly: GCF_026875155.1. Taxonomy (NCBI): domain Eukaryota; kingdom Metazoa; phylum Arthropoda; class Malacostraca; order Decapoda; family Parastacidae; genus Cherax; species Cherax quadricarinatus. Next base: position 82,755,398 of record NC_069403.1, read on the forward strand.
ATCTTAACAGGAGCTTCATTAACAGGGACTCAGACCTCTTTTATACTAGACTGGGACCAACTGCGACCAACTGCGACCCCAGACTCCACGTCACACCTGACCTTCTCCTCCGGCAGAGTTACGAGGCTTATAAATTCTTGCCTCCGGTTCGGTGCCTTCTATCCACAACGAAGTCAAAGCCGAAGAACTCACCGATAGAAACACGATCTCCTTTTAACACTGCTTGTCAACAGTCAAACTGGAATATATTTCTCTTGACACAAACATGGAAGTTACAATAATTGCGTTTGTATTTTCTTTGTTTACGGTGTTGATACAATCAGTTACAGCTGGATACAAATATAATAGTACATCAACACAAACGTATTATATAAATCACTTTGTATAAACTCATTCTGACACAACTTTCTTAATTCCTTTCCTAACATAAAAATCTATTCATTGTATGACAGTACAACGTAATTCATTATAATGACGGAGATCCGAATATTACGTAGCCAGAGTAAGCTAGTCATCATAATTATTATTATTATTATTATTATTATTATTATTAATCATTATCATCATGGGAGCGCTAAACCCGTAGGATTATACAGCGCCTGTGAGGGGGGATGATGGAAGGCATTCAGGGAATTGGAACATAGATCCAATTCCCTAGATCAAGAGCCCTTCACCAACTCTTGATAATGTATTTACATGGGGGTAAGAACAGTCAGGCTTCCCGGTGACGCATTAGAAAAATTAGAGAATTTCTCATTAAATTTATATCAGATCAATAATGTGCGTTTTATTGAGTGGGAGAATTATAGCGATGGTAATAATGTATCAGTATTTACAATCAGTTACTGCATGTGACACTTACGTCTGATTTAATACGTTCTGAAAGACGATGTTATTGTAGCAGTTCACTGAGAGGGAACTTTGGCCATTTTCTGACTTCCGTATTCATGGGCTTTTCATTTTGAACCCCTCAAGGGAGGTTCCTTGACGTTGGTGAGGGGCTCTTGATCTAGGGAATTGGATCTGTGCTCCAGTTCCCTGAATTGAGCCTGAATACCTTCCATCCCTCCCCCCCCACATGCGTTGTATAATCCTAAGGGTTTAGCGCTCCCACATGATTATAATAATAATAATTTTCATTTTGAATGGGATTTTAAGTAGGCTGAGGTGTACACATGTTTTTTTTTGTCAGTCCATTGGCAAGTGTCCGCTAAATTTTGATGTTTTGTGTGAGAGCAGTGCAGGTTGTGAATATTAAATATGTGAGTAATTTCGTATGAGGTTATGAAAGGTATTCCGAGGACATCAAGAGGATAGAACGGAATAGGAGGACCAAGATGGTGAATAAACTCAGAATGTAAGGAAGGGGGAGTAGGGGTTATCCCAGGAAGGGTTGGAGTGAGGAGTTGAAGGAGGTTTTGAGTGGTAAGGGCATGAACATCCTGCAGGCGTGTGTGAGTGCGGTAGATCGGGGTTAGTGGAGACAAGAGGTTTCAGGGATTTAATGTGCTGTTAGAGTGTGAGCAGAGTAATATTTATGGCGTAAGGGAAAGCAGTTAGCGGGACTTGAGTACTGGAGGTGGAAAGTACTCTGGAGGAGAGGTGGGCATATTGTTCGGAGTCATTTGAACTGTGATGTCTGCGCATGTCTGGCAAGACAACAGTTGAAAGAATGATTGCTGTTTCTTCTCTGGGGTGACCCTACCTTGGTGTAACAGGGGCCTAAGTAGAGAAAGATAACAGAAGGTAGAGTGACGCAGTGAAACAGTCCTCTCCTTATGCAATAAAATAACGTGTAAACACGTTTTTCATTATTTTTAATATTTCACATATTTAAAAAAATAACATAAAAAGCCTATGAAAAACTGTATTCAGAATACTGTTCTCATATGGCGTGGGTTTGTATCGTCGACAGGTGGGTGTGGACGAGGCTGGAGTACTCCAGGCCGTGGAGGCCACACTGACTAGCGACGCAGGTTCCTGGAGCACTCCGAACTCATCCCAGGGAGCAATATTCTGCCTGCCATCCTGCTACAACTGTCCTAACTGGCTCGTCACTCCTCAGTACGTCCTCACCAATACTGCCCCTAACACAGCCTGTCGCAGTCCAGGTCAGTGTCCCACATCATGTCACCTCTCAACCTGCACTCTTTAACTGGTTCTTATTACATTCATGAGGGAAGCATTAAACCCATAAGGGTCATACAGCAACAATATCCATATAAATTACAGAACTGGTAATATATATTCATAAAGTATCATAATTTGGTCTCTAAATTGCATTTTATGGGGAATTTCAGTGTACATGACTTAAGAAATCGTAATGACACGATTGCAAATAAACCATACCCCCGGCCGGGATTGAACCCGCGGTCATAGAGTCTCAAAACTCCAGCCCGCGGGTTCAATCCCGGCCGGGGGTATGGTTTAATTTCAGTGTAATTTGAGATTTTTGAAAATGGCTTTAATGTTAGGTATGAGGCTGATTCCAATATATGTAGAAAGAGTCATATATTTAAACGTAAAATTATAAGAGTCAGCTATGAATGAACCAACACCTGGCGAGTGGAAACCTGATTCTATTACACACACATATGCATATGTAAAATAACCTCAGGGGGAGTTGAATGATATCTCTAGGTCTTTTGTGTTGCAATCAACACATCAGAAGTTCGTAATGTTAAAGAAATAGAGTTGGAAATCCAGGCAAATTCGTTCAGGGAAACGACTCTCTCCAGATGCATATATTAACCCATAAACGGTCCAAACGTATATATACGTTTTTTCAACATTTGAAAGTATGTAAAAAAAGTAGATCTTCTTTTTGTTTTTTTTACATTTGAAAATGTGTAAAAAAAAACTTTGATCTGCCTTTTTTTGTTATATTTGAAAATATGTAAAAAAAAAAGTAGATCTACTTTTGTAGCAGTACACACACACACACACACACACACACACACACACACACACACACACACACACACACACACACACACACACACACAGATCTGAAGTATCTGGGTCTTTCTCTCCATCTACAGGCACGGTAGAAGGAATTACTTTTATGGAAAACATCATGGACCACGTTGCAGATGTTCTTGGAGTCGACCCGCTGGAACTGCGCCAGAAGAACTTACTTCCTGACGGCGGCATCAGGAAGCTCAACCAGCATATGATCAGAATACGAAACCGTATAGCAGCCCATGGTAAATATTTCCTCTTGACTGCCATACAGAACACGCCCTCAGGGGCGTGTTCTGCGTGTTGGGGCTCAGTGCCTCTTCGCAAGGATATGAGAGGAACTTTGGTATGTACTCACCTCTGTGTACTCACCTATATGTACTCACCTATATGTATTCACCTATATGTGGTTGTAGGGGTTGATTCACAACTCTTGGCCCCGACTTTTAACTTCTCCACAACGATCCATTGATACAAAACAAAAGCTGACACATTCAGGATTCAATCCTCTTCGGATCAAACCTGATTACCTTCGATTCCCCAGGCGACGTATGAACCCCTAACAGACTTAGTGTTTGCCTTTTAACTATAATAATCATAACCATTTATTTTCACCACTAACCCATCCACAGAGATGGTGAATATCCCCGAGGACATCATAGTACCTAGGAACCTCATCTCTGACATGATCGATGAGATGAAGGTCTCGGCTGATGTGGACAATCGAAGGGCGCTGATCACCCAGTTCAACCAGGTGAGTGTCAGAGGTCAGTCTTTTAAACAGGTTGACTAGGCAAGCACCATATGAGCCTGGTCCATGGCCGGGCTCCGGGAGTAGCCCGGCCATGGACCAGGATGAGTTCTGAGAGTAGAAAGACTCCCAGAACTCATCAAAGGTATAGGTAAATTCCTTGGCTAGTTTAGTATTGAGGGGTAGACGTTCACACGCAGCAGACTCTGCCCTCCTGTAGGAGGGAGGACACAGCGTGATGCATGTAACACTCGTCATGCTCTTCCTTCTTCAGGAGAATCGTTGGAAGAAGCGTGGTTTGTCCGTGATGCCCATGTTGTGGCCGTACTGGTTGGGCCCAGTTACGCCCTTCAGTGCCATGGTGTCTATAAATCCACGCGACGGCAGTGTCTCTATCTCCCACGGAGGTACTGAGATGGGTCAAGGCATCAACACTAAGGTCAGTGTACTTCTATGTCTCTACACCTCTCATACCGTTCAACCTAGTTGAACGGCTGTGCTCTTACCCGTGGTCACAGGTATCTGGGGTTCACTTCTCTAGTGAATATTCTCAAAATACGATTTACACATCTCAGGGTTACACATTTATCAGTGTATTGGTCAGTCTATCTGCTTTTATATATAATCTTCACGGTTTATAAATTCTTTGGCAAATCATAAAAAAATATCCACTGTTTGCACCCCATCAATTTCATTTCAAGAATATTTTAACAGTGTTGAACTAAGCTAAGCGACACTGAAAGATTGTGTTGAGTGTAGTGTGAATGTTGCAGACAGCACAGTGTGCAGCATACGAGCTGGGTGTGCCTCTGGAGTACGTCAGTGTGATGCCCACCAACACCCACACCAATCCAAACTCCAGTATTACTGGAGGCTCTACTGGGTCTGACGTCGCCAGCTACGTAAGTTCCGTGAATTGTCCAGTTTATCACTATCTGCGTACATTGCCAGTATTACAAAGTTACACCCTGTTATATTAACACTAGATGTCTGCCTACCTGCAATGCACATCATGTTACTGGCTTTCTTTTGTGCCGAACAGTGTTATATTACGTGTAAACTAAATACCTGTATACTTCGGAAAAGAAAAGCATTGTATTTGAATATTCATTTATGTATTTTTCTTGATGTAAAGTTTCGACACTCTAAACTCTTCATTGACGTAAGTGTTGTCCCAGGTGGTGGCCGAGGCTTGTAAGATGATCCGGGAGCGTCTTAACGCTGTTCAGGAGGCCATCGGAGAAGATGTGCCGTGGGAGGAACTGGTACTCACCGCCTTCAACCAGGGAGTCGACATCTCCCAGAGATACGTGTAAGGCCGCGACGAAAATGGTTTAGAGACCGACAAGTTTAAGAATGAGACACTTGTGCAATATTTTGGAACCTTTATCGAAGAAACGATTCGCCAGCCAGTGGCTTCATCAGTCCAATACAGAGAATTACGTTTCTTTAATAAGAGCCCAAATGTTGCACAAGTGTCTCAGTCTTCAACGTGTAACGTTGAATAAGAGTTATTCGGACAGCATGTAGAAATTAAAATTTCCTCTGTATCGTTTTGAAGCTGCATCAGAGCCACTGTATCAGAGCCACTGCATCAGAGCCACTGTATCAGAGCCACTGTATCAGAGCCACTGTATCAGAGCCACTGTATCAGAGCCACTGTATCAGAGCCACTGTATCAGAGCCACTGTATCAGAGCCACTGCATCAGAGCCACTGTATCAGAGCCACTGTATCAGAGCCACTGTATCAGAGCCACTGCATCAGAGCCACTGTATCAGAGCCACTGTATCAGAGCCACTGTATCAGAGCCACTGCATCAGAGCCACTGCATCAGAGCCACTGCATCAGAGCCACTGTATCAGAGCCACTGTATCAGAGCCACTGTATCAGAGCCACTGCATCAGAGCCACTGTATCAGAGCCACTGCATCAGAGCCACTGTATCAGAGCCACTGCATCAGAGCCACTGCATCAGAGCCACTGCCCCTGTATCCCTGCCCATCACTGTATCAGAGCCACTGCCCCTGTATCCCTGCCCATCACTGTATCAGAGCCACTGCATCAGAGCCACTGCATCAGAGCCACTGCCCCTGTATCCCTGCCCATCACTGTATCAGAGCCACTGCCCTGTATCACGCACTGCATCAAGCTGTATCACCCGAGAGCCACTGCCCCTGTATCCCTGCCCATCACTGCATCAGAGCCACTGCCCCTGTATCCCTGCCCATCACTGTATCAGAGCCACTGCCCCTGTATCCCTGCCCATCACTGTATCAGAGCCACTGCCCCTGTATCCCTGCCCATCACTGTATCAGAGCCACTGCCCCATGTATCCGCCCATCATGTATCAGAGCCACTGCCCCATGCTATCTGACCATCACTGATCAGAGCCACTGCCACTGTATCCCTGTCGCCTCACTGTATCAGAGCACTGCCCTGTATCCCTGGCCATTTCACATGTATCAGAGCCAGACGGCCCTGTATCCCTGCCCATCACTGTATCAGAGCCACTGCGCACGTATCAGAGCCACTGCATCAGAGCCACTGCCCACTGTATCATGCCCATCGCACTGTATCAGAGCCACTGCCCTGTATCCCTGCCACTACAACTGTAATCAGAGCCACTGCCCCTGTATCCTGCCCACCCAAACTGTATCAGAGCCACTGCCCCTGTAATCCCCTGGCCCATCACTGTATCAGAGCACTGCCCCTGTATCCCTGCCCATCACTGTATCAGAGCCACGCTGTCGCCTGTATCACCATGCTTCAATGCACTGTATCAGAGCCACTGCCCTGTATCCCAGCCATCACTGTATCAGAGCCACTGCCCCTGTATCCCTGCCCATCACTGTATCAGAGCCACTGCCCCTGTATCCCTGACCATCACTGATCAGAGCCACTGCCCCTGTATCCTGCCAATCACTGTATCAGAGCCACTGCCCCTGTATCCCTGCCCAACCTGTATCAGAGCCACTGCCCCTGTATCCCTGCCCATCACTGTATCAGAGCCACTGCCCCCTGTATCCTGCCCATCACTGTATCAGAGCCACTGCCCCTGTATCCCTGTCAACACTGATCAGAGCCACGCCCTGTATCAGAGCACTGCCTCAGAGCACTGTATCAGAGCCACTGCCCCGTATCCCTGCCTCATACACTGTATCAGAGCCACGCCCTGTATCCGAGCCAACTGTATCAGAGCCACTGATCAGGCCACTGTATCAGAGCCACTGCACAAGCCCACTGCATCAGAGCCACTGCCCCTGTATCCTGCCATCACTGTATCAGAGCCACTGCCCCTGTATCCCTGCCCTCCACTGTATCAGAGCCACTGCATCAGAGCCCTGTATCAGAGCCACTGTACACCATCACTGTATCAGAGCCACTGCCCCTGTATCAATGCCCATCCTGTATCAGAGCCACTGCCCCTGTATCCCTGCATCAACACTGTATCAGAGCCACCTGTATCAGAGCCAACTGTATCAGAGCCACTGCCCCTGTATCCCTGCCCAATCACTGTATCAGAGCCACATGACCCTGTATCCCTGCACTCACTGTATCAGAGCCACTGCCCCTGTATCCCTGCCCATCACTGTATCAGAGCCACTGCCTGTATCCTGGCCTCACTGTATCAGAGCCACTGCCCTGTATCCCTGCCCATCACTGTATCAGAGCCACTGACCTGTATCCCTGCTCGAGTCACTGTATCAGAGCCACTGCCACAGTATCCACTGCCAACCACTGTATCAGAGCCACTGCCCCTGTATCCCTGCCATATCACTGTATCAGAGCCACTGCCCCTGTATCCCTGCCCATCACTGTATCAGAGCCACTGCATCAGAGCCACTGTATCAGAGCCACTGCCCCTGTATCCCTGCCCATCACTGTATCAACAAGAGCCACTGCCACCTGTATCCCATGCCCATCACTGTATCAGAGCCACTGCCCCTGTATCCCTGCCCATCACTGTATCAGAGCCACTGCCCTGTATCCCTGCCCATCACTGTATCAGAGCCACTGCCCTGTATCCCTGCCCATCACTGTATCAGAGCCACTGCCCCTGTATCCCTGCCCATCACTGTATCAGAGCCACTGCCCCTGTATCCCTGCCCATCACTGTATCAGAGCCACTGCCCCTGATCCTGCCCATCACTGACAGAGCCACTGCCCCTGTATCCCTGCCCATCACTGTATCAGAGCCACTGCCCCTGTATCCCTGCCCATCACTGTATCAGAGCCACTGCCCCTGTATCCCTGCCCATCACTGCATCAGAGCCACTGCCCCTGTATCCCTGCCCATCACTGTATCAGAGCCACTGCCCCTGTATCCCTGCCCATCACTGTATCAGAGCCACTGCCCCTGTATCCCTGCCCATCACTGTATCAGAGCCACTGCCCCTGTATCCCTGCCCATCATTGTATCAGAGCCACGGCCCTGTATCCCTGCCCATCACTGTATCAGACCCACTGCCCCTGTATCCCCGCCCATCACTGCATCAGAGCCACTGCCCCTGTATCCCTGCCCATCACTGTATCAGAGCCACTGCCTCTGTATCCCTGCCCATCACTGTATCAGAGCCACTGCCCCTGTATCCCTGCCCATCACTGTATCAGAGCCACTGCCCCTGTATCCCTGCCCATCACTGTATCAGAGCCACTGCATCAGAGCCACTGCATCAGAGCCACTGCCCCTGTATCCCTGCCCATCACTGTATCAGAGCCACTGCCCCTGTATCCCTGCCCATCACTGCATCAGAGCCACTGCCCCTGTATCCCTGCCCATCGTTGTATCAGAGCCACTGCCCCTGTATCCCTGCCCATCACTGCATCAGAGCCACTGCCCCTGTATCCCTGCCCATCACTGTATCAGAGCCACTGCCCCTGTATCCCTGCCCATCACTGTATCAGAGCCACTGCCCCTGTATCCCTGTCCATCACTGTATCAAAGCCACTACCCCTGTATCCCTGCCCATCACTGTATCAAAGCCACTGCCCCTGTATCCCTGCCCATCACTGTATCAGAGCCACTGCCCCTGTATCCCTGCCCATCACTGTATCAGAGCCACTGCCCCTGTATCCCTGCCCATCACTGTATCAAAGCCACTACCCCTGTATCCCTGCCCATCACTGTATCAGAGCCACTGCCCCTGTATCCCTGCCCATCACTGTATCAGAGCCACTGCCCCTGTATCCCTGCCCATCACTGTATCAGAGCCACTGCCCCTGTATCCCTGCCCATCACTGTATCAGAGCCACTGCGCCTGCATCATTCTTGTAATTTCTGCATCCCGAGGTTCAGACAGTGTTCTCTGCAAGCTATTTCAGTTTCGTTTTTCCGTTTATCAGCAGAGTGCTGTATCACAGCACAACTTGCTTCACCGTAATATTTTTTTGATGTAAATGATTTACGAAACTGACGAGTTGAAGAATGAGATACTTTGGGAACATTTGGGAATCTTTATTGAGGAAACGTTTCGCCACACAGTGGTTTCTTCTGTCCAGTACAAAGAAGAATAGTGAAGTACAGGAGTTTGAGGTAATCAGTCCCTTAGCCTGAAGTCGATGTAATCAGTCCATCAATCTTCATAAGAAACATCATATGAGCGAAGAAGGGGGTTATAACCCCAGTCTTGAACTCCAGGATGAAGGACTGATTCCTTTAAACTCCTTCTGATCTTTACTATTCTTCTTCGTATTGGACTGATGAAGTCACTGGCTGGTGAAGCGTTTCCTTAATAAAGATTCCCAGATATTGCACGAATGGCTCATTCTTCATCTGTTTCTCCTGTACCAATACTAAATCACCCACGTTTTCCTATCCACTTCAAGGAATGGGGTTGACGAGGTCAAAGGCTACAGTGTGTTTGGTGTAGCCTGCAGCGAGGTAGAGCTGGACGTGCTGACTGGCCAATACCTGGTAGGTATTACAGACCCCTGCAGGCCACACTGCAGGCCACACTGCAGGCCACACTGCAGGCCACACAGCAGGCCACACAGCAGGCCACACTTCAGTGTGGCCTGCAGCAGAGAGGAGTTAAATTCATTATATCTGCATTCAGTATATGCTTTTGACGGGCTCTTGATCTAAGGTATTCCAGGTACCCTTTCTTGAATCAAACCTGATTATTACTCATTCCCCAAGGGATATGTGACTCCTACGGGCGTACCGCTTCCCCAAGGTCATAATGACAAGAGTATGGCTTTTTATTTCTATTTAGAAGAGCACTGCTAATCGTGGTGATGAAACACAAGAGTTTGTAAAAATATGAAGCATGAAAAAACATGAAAAAAGGCAAATAAAAGAAGGAATGTGAGAGAAAGAATAGTAAACAGGGCGGAGGAAAGGGAAAGGAGGGAAGAAGAAGAATTGACATGACAAAGACGGGGGTATGAAGAAGTAGTTAAGGAGAAAACTAAACATCAAGAAGGAAAATAAAGGGAACAGGGAGGAATATTAGTAAAGAATGCAAAGACGGGGAAAGAATATAAATGAGCTTCATTTGACGTAAATAAAGATATTGAAAATTTATTAATGTTACTTGTGACGTTTTGAACATTTTTGTGTTTAAGTTTGTACAATGGTAGACGTAGAGAGGATGTGGCCACGGATGTTGACCTGTGCTCCTTCGCAGATCCTGCGGACGGACATCCTTGAGGACGTAGGACGCAGCTTGAGTCCCCTGGTGGACCTCGGGCAGGTTGAGGGAGCCTTCGTGATGGGTCAAGGGCTCTTTTTGACTGAGCATCCACTCTACGACGTCTCCACTGGCCAGAGACTCACCGACACCACCTGGGTAGGCTCCTACTGCATGCTCTGTCGGTGCATTAATATATTTGATTTGGTAGGCTATGCCAGTGGGTTGCTAGTTACGATATGAGTCGTGGGTTCTCCCCCTACCTGCCTTTTTCATGTACTAATACTGGTCCAAGTGGGTCCTAGATACTGGAATTGACCTCCGAATAGATCAAACACGAGCCTAATATCGAGTAAGACAAAAATAACAATTCCCAGTACTGTGGAAAATTACCGTGTATTATCAAGTAAGTGAAATCTGTTAACTGAAGCTGTGTGTTACTGTGCTGATAATTTATGCAGGGTCTATGCTGGCGGGTCACACAGTGATAATACTGTCAGTGACTTGTGGTACTGAGTATTGATAATTATAATCTCTCTAGGGGGCTACTAAGAGTAAGGAGACTCGAATAATCTAAGTGCTGGGCAAATTCTGAGAATTTCCATAGGTTCGGTTAGTAAGTGCTGAGTGGCTTTGTAAGCTGAGAGAGAGAGAGAGAGAGAGAGAGAGAGAGAGAGAGAGAGAGAGAGAGAGAGAGAGAGAGAGAGAGAGAGAGAGAGAGAGAGAGAGTGAGTCTAAGCTAGTAACTCAACACGACAATGAGTGGGTATTCAGTTACAGAAGGAAAACAAACTGGTCGTCCTCACGTGAGCAATGGCACTTCAAGTTATTAACACTGGATTATTAAAGATAATAACTCTTCATTCACAGAACTACAAACCTCCCATGGCACTCGACATACCGGTGGACCTCAGGGTCACGTTCCTCCACAATGCTCCGAATCCACTTGGCGTCCTCTCCTCCAAGGGTGAGACTTGAACATCTAATAAGTAACCTTCCATAACTCTGCCTTCCATTTACCAATTTTAACCTGAAAGATACCCATTTCTACTTATAATTTTGTTAACAGTGTCCGCATATTACATAATTATTTAAAAATATTCATGGTCAATTGTGTAACCTGGGTTAGAGCAAAAGACTAATTTTATTCTCAAATTTCATATGTTATTCATGACATTTTTTCCCTTCCACTCCTCCCGAACATTAATATTACTTTTCTTTGGGTGCCAATTATAGGATCACTCATTTATCCTGCGTTTATTTGCATCCCACAACTTTTCCCATGTTTTTCGACAGTGACTTCTGAACCTCCCTTGAGTCTGGCATACTCCCTGGTGATGGCCTTCCGCCAGGCGTTGAACAGTGCCAGGCAGGACGCAGGTACCACTGGCTGGTTCCAGATAGGTGAGCAAACTCGCAGCCAATCGTGTACAAGGAAGATATTATGTAAAAATACGATAAACCCAACAAGATACACAGTTTTATATATATTATATAATATATATATATTATTTTATATATTATAATATAATATATATATATATATATATATATATATATAAAATATATATGAACTTTGTATAGAAAGGGGTTTAGTTATAGGTAATACATATTTTAAGAAAAAGAGGATAAATAAGTATACACGATATGATGTAGGGCGAAATGACAGTAGTTTGTTGGATTATGATTGGTAGATAAAAGACTGTTGAGTAGACTTCAGGATGTAATGTTTATAGAGGGGCCACAGATATATCAGATCACTTTCTAGTTGTAGCTACACTGAGAGTAAAAGGTAGATGGGATACAAGGAGAATAGAAGCATCAGGGAAGAGAGAGGTGAAGGTTTATAAACTAAAAGAGGAGGCAGTTAGGGTAAATATAAACAGCTTTTGGAGGATAGATGGCTAATGAGAGCATAGGCAATGGGGTCGAAGAGGTTTGGGGTAGGTTTAAAAATGTAGTGTTAGAGTGTTCAGCAGAAGTTTGGGTTACAGGAAAGTGGGTGCAGGAGGGAAGAGGAGCGATTGGTGGAATGATGTTTGTAAAGAGATTTGTAAGGGAGAAAAAGTTAGCATATGAGAGTTTTTACAAAGTAGAAGTGATGCAAGGAGGGAAGAGTATATGGAGAAAAAGAGAGAAGTTAAGAGAGTGGTGAAGCAATGTAAAAAGAGAGCAAATGAGAGAGTGGGGAGATGTTATCAAGAAATTTTGTTGAAAATAAGAAAAAGTTTTGGAGTGAGATTAACAAGTTTTAAAAAAGCCCAGAGAACAAATGGATTTTTTCAGTTAAAAAAAAGGAGAGGAGAGTTATTAAATGGAGAGTTAAGGTATTGGGAAGATTTGGGAAAGGGAAAATTTTGAGGAATTGTTAAAAAGTTGATGAAGATAGGGAAGCTGTGATTTCGTGTATAGGGCAAGGAGGAATAACATCTTGTAGGAGTGAGGAAGAGCCAGTTGTGGTGTGGGGGAAGTTCGTGAGGCAGTAGGTAAATGAAAGGGGGTAAGGCAGCGGGATTGATGGGAAAAGATAGAAATGTTAAAAGCAGGTGGGGATATAGTTTTGGAGGGGTTGGTGCAATTATTTAATAAATGTATGGAAAGAGGGTAAAGGGACCTAGGGATGGCAGAGAGCATGCATAGTTCCTTTGTATAAAGGCAAAGGGGATAAAAGAGAGTGCAAAAATTATAGGGGGATAAGTCTGTTGAGTGTACCTGGTAAAATGTATGGTAGAGTTATAATTGAAAAAATTAAGAGTAAGACGGAGAATAGGATAGCAGATAACAAGGAGGCTTTAGGAAAGGTAGGGGGTGTGTGGACCAGGTGTTTTCAGTGAAACATTAAGTGAACAGTATTTTTGATAAGGCTAAAGAGGTCTTTGTGGCATTTATGGATTTGGAAAAGGCGTATGACAGGGTGGATAGGGGGGCAATGTGGCAGATGTTGCAAGTGTATGGTGTAGGAGGTAGGTTACTGAAAGCAGTGAAGAGTTTTTACGAGGATAGTGAGGCTCAAGTTAGAGTATGTAGGAAAGAGGGAAATTTTTTCCCAGTAAAAGTAGGCCTTAGACAAGGATGTGTGATGTCACCGTGGTTGTTTAATATATTTATAGATGGGGTTGTAAGAGAAGTAAATGCGAGGGTCTTGGCAAGAGGCGTGGAGTTAAAAGATAAAGAATCACACACAAAGTGGGAGTTGTCACAGCTGCTCTTTGCTGATGACACTGTGCTCTTGGGAGATTCTGAAGAGAAGTTGCAGAGATTGGTGGATGAATTTGGTAGGGTGTGCAAAAGAAGAAAATTAAAGGTGAATACAGGAAAGAGTAAGGTTATGAGGATAACAAAAAGATTAGGTGATGAAAGATTGAATATCAGATTGGAGGGAGAGAGTATGGAGGAGGTGAACGTATTCAGATATTTGGGAGTGGACGTGTCAGCGGATGGGTCTATGAAAGATGAGGTGAATCATAGAATTGATGAGGGAAAAAGAGTGAGTGGTGCACTTAGGAGTCTGTGGAGACAAAGAACTTTGTCCTTGGAGGCAAAGAGGGGAATGTATGAGAGTATAGTTTTACCAACGCTCTTATATGGGTGTGAAGCGTGGGTGATGAATGTTGCAGCGAGGAGGAGGCTGGAGGCAGTGGAGATGTCATGTCTGAGGGCAATGTGTGGTGTGAATATAATGCAGAGAATTCGTAGTTTGGAAGTTAGGAGGAGGTGCGGGATTACCAAAACTGTTGTCCAGAGGGCTGAGGAAGGGTTGTTGAGGTGGTTCGGACATGTAGAGAGAATGGAGCAAAACAGAATGACTTCAAGAGTGTATCAGTCTGTAGTGGAAGGAAGGCGGGGTAGGGGTCGGCCTAGGAAGGGTTGGAGGGAGGGGGTAAAGGAGGTTTTGTGTGCGAGGGGCTTGGACTTCCAGCAGGCATGCGTGAGCGTGTTTGATAGGAGTGAATGGAGACAAATGGTTTTTAATACTTGACGTGCTGTTGGAGTGTGAGCAAAGTAACATTTATGAAGGGATTCAGGGAAACCGGCAGGCCGGACTTGAGTCCTGGAGATGGGAAGTACAGTGCCTGCACTCTGAAGGAGGGGTGTTAATGTTGCAGTTTAAAAACTGTAGTGTAAAGCACCCTTCTGGCAAGACAGTGATGGAGTGAGTGATGGTGGAAGTTTTTCTTTTTCGGGCCACCCTGCCTTGGTGGGAATCGGCCGGTGTGATAATAAAAAAAAAAAAAAAAAATATAAAATCGAGAGCGAGCGATAAAAAAAAGGAAAATAACCACAGGGGGAGTTGAATGATAGCTCTAGGCATTTTATGTTGCAATCAACACATCATCAAGAGCTCGCAATATTGCAGAACAAGATACATAAGGGATGAAAATCCCTTCGCACTCTCGTGCATCCTCAGGAGCTATTATACTGAATTCTTAAATACCCTTTACGACAATACCATCAATTACAATAAGAGATTTTTCTGTGTTCTCATAATATTTTCGCGACTCTTACAGATGCCCCATTGACTGTTGAGAAACTGGAGGGACTGTGCCTGGTGGACCCCAGTCGACTCACCCTTCAGTAACAAGACTGACGAATCCCAGAGACCAGAGTGCAACACTGTGTTACAACCTTCAACACTTTACATATCTCACTCATAAGTCTTAAACACGTAATACATCGAGGCCTGTGAAGATGATCTGGTCGCTGGATTTAATTCCTGAATTATCCACAAGGGTTTAGCGCCTCTCTAAAATAATAATAATAATAATCCTTGATTGCAAATATTTAAATTAATAGTTTACTTATGATTTTGATTTGATTATGATAATTAAAAAATATTTAAGGTTGCCAACAGAAATATAATCAGAATGTAATCACTAGTAAATAATTAATATAATACTAATAAGAGTAATATGATTATATATATATATATATATATATATATATATATATATATATATATATATATATATATATATATATATATATATATATATATATATATATAATATATATCTTAGAAATATATAAATATATGTATTTTGAGAGGGTAATCTGAGGGAGATGTCAGCACACTGGGTCCTTGACTTAGAGTTATGGGAGAGATAGGTTACGTGGAGTGTCTCTCCACCATCCTTCTGTCGATTTATGTGTATTTTGGGCATGGTATTGATTTGGCTGAGATTTGGAAATACAGTTTAAAGTCTGTTTTTTTTTGGGGGGGAAAAAAAAACTTTGAATTTCCAAGTTAATTAAAATATATTTGATTCCAGTATGATAAAAAAAAATTGGGGCATTTATTTGAAGTATTTAACTATGATTACATTGATTATTAAATGGGAAGAATAAAGATAATTCTCAAACTGAATGGAAATGTGTTTTTCGTTTTTTTTTATTTTTAATCCTTAAGAATTGTCTTTGTCTTAAACTCAAGACAACTGTTGTACTGTGTAGTAATATATATATGCTTCAAAATAGCACATTAAAAATTATTTAAAAGCTTGAGTAAGCTTAATTTTCCTAGACTGAAGTGAGTGTAAAACAAACATTAATATATATATTATATATATATATATATATTAATATTTTATATATATATATATATATATATATATATATATATATATATATATATATATATATATGTCGTGCCGATATGTAAAACTGGTCAATTAGCAAGAACTCATTTAAAATTAAGTCCTTTCTAAAATTTTCTCTTATACGTTTAAGGATATATTTTTTTCATTAATGTTGATGTAAAAAATTATAATTTTGCGCCAAAAGGAACTTAGAAAACTTACCTAACCTTATTATAACAAGAGCAAAATTTTTTAGCCTAACTCAGCTAAATATATTTTAGATTTGTTTACAATAATTTAATACTAAACAAACACAGTGAAATATATTTTTTTCGTTAGGTTCAGAATGATTTTGGCGAAATTATTGCATACACAAATTTTCACTTGTCCTATATGGCAAGATGAGCGTTGCTATTTAAGCCAAGATCGCAAGTTCTGCCTATTCGGCACGACATATTATATATATATATATATATATATATATATATATATAATATATATATATATATATATATATATATATATATATATATATTTTATATATATATATGCAAAACAACCAATATGAAAAAATAGTGAAATTCCAACCGCTTTCGTGACTTCTCACATCATCAAAGTTCCTTGATAATGTGAGAAGTCACGAAAGTTCTTGGAATTTCACTATTCTTTCAAAGTGGTTGTTTTGCATATTTTAAAATCACCTGTTTACTGTGATCTTATTGCATATATATATATATATATATATATATATATATATATATATATATATATATATATTATATATATATATATATATATATATATATATATTATCCTCATATCCGACATAGACAAGGATGTCAGCCACAGCACCGTGTCTTCCTTTGCAGATGACACCCGAATCTGCATGACAGTGTCTTCCATTGCAGACACTGCAAGGCTCCAGGCGGACATCAACCAAATCTTTCAGTGGGCTGCAGAAAACAATATGAAGTTCAACGATGAGAAATTTCAATTACTCAGATATGGTAAACATGAGGAAATTAAATCTTCATCAGAGTACAAAACAAATTCTGGTCACAAAATAGAGCGAAACACCAACGTCAAAGACCTGGGAGTGATTATGTCGGAGGATCTCACCTTCAAGGACCATAACATTGTATCAATCGCATCTGCTAGAAAAATGACAGGATGGATAATGAGAACCTTCAAAACTAGGGAGGCCAAGCCCATGATGACACTCTTCAGGTCACTTGTTCTATCTAGGCTGGAATATTGCTGCACTCTAACAGCACCTTTCAAGGCAGGTGAAATTGCCGACCTAGAAAATGTACAGAGAACTTTCACGGCGCGCATAACGGAGATAAAACACCTCAATTACTGGGAGCGCTTGAGGTTTCTAAACCTGTATTCCCTGGAACGCAGGAGGGAGAGATACATGATTATATACACCTGGAAAATCCTAGAGGGACTAGTACCGAACTTGCACACGAAAATCACTCACTACGAAAGCAAAAGACTTGGCAGACGATGCACCATCCCCCAATGAAAAGCAGGGGTGTCACTAGCACGTTAAGAGACCATACAGTAAGTGTCAGGGGCCCGAGACTGTTCAACTGCCTCCCAGCACACATAAGGGGGATTACCAACAGACCCCTGGCAGTCTTCAAGCTGGCACTGGACAAGCACCTAAAGTCAGTTCCTGATCAGCCGGGCTGTGGCTCGTACGTTGGTTTGCGTGCAGCCAGCAGCAACAGCCTGGTTGATCAGGCGCTGATCCACCAGGAGGCCTGGTCACAGACCGGGCCGCGGGGGCGTTGACCCCCGAAACTCTCTCCAGGTATATATATATATATATATATATATATATATATATATATATATATATATATATATATATATATATATATATATATATATATATATATATATATATATATGCAAAACAGCCACTCTGAAAGAATAGAGAAATTCCAAGCGCTTTCGTGACTACTCACATTATCAAGGAACTATGAAAGTAAAGCATCCAAGGAAGCTATATAAGGGGTCTGGCCAGCACCTCACTATCAGATCCCACAACGGTTAAACACCTGACGCGCGCCGACCCAACTTGGATAGGTCCTTTGCACAACTCACCCACAAACTATTCTACCCAAGAAAATTTAAAAATTATTTGACCAGTGTATTATTAAATTCTTCCCAAATTCTATTAATTATAAATGAATCTAATTTATATAAACCAAAGGAAATATTCATATTATTGTCAAAACTGCTTTTTATGAAACAAGATTCAATTATATTCCTGTCGACCATGGACTTGCTTGATACTACTTTCTCAACTTTTTGAAAATAAATTGGATGGTTAAAATCTCTTACATGAATAAATAGAGCATTGGAATCTTGTCCAGTTCTAATGCTATATTTATGTTGTTTTAATCTTAGTTCGAGATTTTATATTATATATATATATATATATATATTATATATATATATATATATATATATATATATATATATATATATATATTATATATATATATATATATATATATATATATATATATATATGCAAAACAACCACTCTGAAAGAATAGAGAAATTCCAAGCGCTTTCGTGACTACTCACATTATCATTATCATAGTTCCTTGATAATGTGAGTAGTCACGAAAGCGCTTGGAAATTCTCTATTCTTTCAGAGTGGTTGTTTTGCATATTCTGAAATCACCTGTTTACTGTGATCTTTGCATATATATATATATATATATATATATTATATATATATATATATATATATATATATATATATATATATATATATATATATATATATATATATATATATTATATATATATATATATATATATATGTATATGTATATATGTCGTGCCGAATATGTAAAACTGGTCAATTAGCAAGAACTCATTTAAAATTAAGTCCTTTCTGAAATTTTCTCTTATACGTTTGAAGATATATTTTTTTCATAAATGTTAATGTAAAAATTTTTAATTTTGCACCAAAAGAATCTTAGAAAACTTACCTAACCTTATTATAACAAGAGCAATTTATTTTAGCCTAACCCAACTAAATATATTTTAAATACGTTTACAATAATTTAGTACTAAACAAACACAATCAAATATATTTTTTTCGTTAGGTTCAGAATAATTTTGGCGAAATTATTGCATACACAAATTTTCACTTGTCCTATATGGCAAGATGAACGTTGCTATTTAAGCCAAGATCGCAAGTTCTGCCTATTCGGCACGACATATACATATATATATATATATATATATATATATATATATATATATATATATATATATATATATATATATATATATATATATATATATATATATATATATTATACAGATTAGTTCCATGATGATACATCAGTGTTGAGGTTACGTTACCTTAAACACTAGACAGGTTATTTGAGTACAAACAGTGAAATTAATTTAGCCAACAAACTTGCAGAATATACCATAGCAAATTAAACCTCAGTCAATAAATGCTATCACAGATTGACATAAAATATTTACCGACACTTGGGAATAAGGTTATATGTTATGGCTGGTGTCTGGCCGCTGTCTCTCGCCAATTATAACGGTACTAACAGAAATTTCAAGCTGCAAGTACCCCCATTTCGTGTGTCCAGTTCGTTAATTTTACTGGACAATTTGGGTCTTGCCGAATAAGACAAGCGAAAATTTGTGTATGCAATAATTTCGCAAAAATCATTCTGAGCCTTAGGAAAAAAATATATTTCATTGGACTTAATTTTAAATGAGTTCTGTTCTTGCTAATTGACCAATTTTACCTATTCGGCACGATATATATATACTATATATATATATTTTTTTTTTCAACAAGTCGGTCGTCCCTAGATGCTGTTTTCTTAAGTTAACTTTTTTTCCTTGGGCGAAACGTTGCCTTACTGAGCGAAAGGTTGCCTTACCTATCCTATGGGTACCCTACTGTTTGACATCTAACGTAAGGCACAAATTTACCTTCCGAAGTGCGGCCTCCAGGCCTACTCTAGCACGAGCCTTAAAACCTAAATCCTGTACTAATTCTGACACATCAACCTTGATCCCCTCCCATTTCTCCCCCCCCACCCCTTTCCCTTGCTCTGTATCGCCCCTACTGCTTTAGCGCTTCTCCGTGAATATAAATGATACCGGCTACTGTTTATTTCACGTGTTGTTTCTGGATCATAAATTCACTATTGGATAATTCCGAACTCAGGTTTTATAATTGGCATTGTTATTTGCTCTGTACAAACGCCTCTGCGGTCATTATTTATGGTAATAAAGGCAATGAGCATCATTATAGATTACGGATATATTATTGTATATTGTATATCATTATGCTGTATAGATTTAACAGATTTAAGATTTGTTTATTGCCACTAGGATATACACCAGAGGTATGCAGGTGTATCTAATAAACAAGTGCAACACTTGGGTGTGTTTATTCTGGAAACGTTTCGCCAGCCAGTGGCTGGAGGGACTGTTTACCCAACACTCCTCGTCTTCCACCGTTTCTCTCCATTGGACTCCCCTCAAAGAAGGTTCCTTGACGTTGGTGAGGGGCTCTTAATCTAGGGAATTGGATCTGTGTTCCAGTTCCCTGAATTAAACCTGAATCCCTTCCACATCCCCCCCCCACAGGAGCTGCATAATCCTACGGGTTTAGCGCTCCTCCTTTGATTATAATAATAATAATCTGCATTGGACTGAAGAAGTCACTGGCTGACGAAACGTCTCCAGAATACAGATACACCCAGGTGTTGCACAAGTGTCTTATTTATCAACTTGTCGGCCTTCTAAACTATTTAACTCAAACGGGTATAACAGTAATAATCTTTATTTCCATAAGTACATGATATAACTTATACAGACCATAGCTGACACCAATGACATGCTACTATAAAGAAAGCTACTTGTTATAGCAGACCATTTCGGGCAAATCGGGTTAATCTTGTGCCCCAGGATGTCACTAAAGTTAGCCTGATATAATTTAAGTTAATCCAGCCTAACTTATCGATCTAAGTTTAATCTTCATTTTCTGGGAAGAGTTTTAAAAGTTCAGGTACTTCGTTGTGCTCAGACTGATTTTCACGGATTATTTTTATCATGGGGGAGCGCTAAACCTGTAGGGATTATGCAGCGCCTGTGGAGAGGGGGATTGAAGGTATTCAGGCTCAATTCAAGGAACTGGAGCACAGATCCAATCCCCTAGATCAGGAGCCAGCGTCAAGGAACCTCCCTTGAGGGGTATGTCTCTCAGTGTATATACACTAACAGTTTACATTATTCCCTATAACAAGGGTTAGATTATTATTATAATCATGGAGAAGCGCTAAACCCGTAAGATTATACAGCAACAAGGGTTAGAGTATCCTTGACTGGTGGTGTAGAGTCGACATACAGCCTTAATGACTCTCGTGCAGTCGACAGACTTTAAATCCAAACTAAGTAAGCATCAGATTATTATTATTATAATCAAAAAGAAGCGCTAAACCAGTAAGCATCAGAGAAAACGAAGCAAAGTATTGTCTGGAAACGCTTCCCCTGACAATCGTTGACCCACCTCGAGGTCTCTCGCTCATTATCTTTCTCAAAGTCTGAATTAGGCTGCGAGTTCACCTAAATCCCTTTTTTAAGCGATTTAGATGCTCTTGCCTAAAAGTCTACATCAATCTGGCACCGGTTCTAATAACCTCTCGTAGCGGAAAGAAGAGAAAACGAAGCATAAGTTGAGGGTGTCAGGTCGACGGTGGTCACTCAGGTAGTGTCTGTGTGGACACAACTCCTGCAACTACCAGCCACACAAGGTAACTTTTTCAACTATCAAAATTTTGCTGCCCGGTCCCTTGGACCCATTATGTACCTCTGTCATCTTTTGACTACTGGTCACACCATGGGTATGGGGTACATAATATAGATAGCGACACAAAGTACTGCTGTCTCCCATTTAATAAGAGCAGTGTTGATACGATGAGAGGACACATACACTAAGAGGTGTATATCTCTGCGTATATTTCTGTGTATGCACGCTGAGAGTTGACTTTAATCCCAATTTTAGGGATTGTAATAATTGTTGACGGGGGTACACAGGTGGCATGCAGTCTTAACGACCCGTTGAGTAGCCCATAGGCTTTCAGCCAATTTAACTAACCAATATAAGAACATAAGAACATAAGAACGAAGGAACACTGCAGAAGGCCTACTGGCCCATGCGAGGCAGGTCCAAGTCCCTACCGGCTTAAGCCAATGCACCCAACCTAGTCAGGTCAGGTCACATTGACTCAAGGGAGGAACACGGCAACCGACCCGTTAGCACAAGCTATCAGGTCTAACTCACACCCACCCACATCTACTCATGTATTTATCCAACCTATTTTTAAAGCTACACAACGTTCTGGCCTCTATAACGGTACTTGGGAGTTTGTTCCACTCATCCACAACTCTATTACCAAACCAGTACTTTCCTATATCCCTCCTGAATCTGAATTTTTCCAACTTAAAACCATTGCTGCGAGTCCTGTCTAGGCTAGATATTATCAGCACACTATTTACATCCCCTTTATTTATTCCTGTCTTCCACTTATAAACCTCAATCATATCCCCCCTAATTCTACGTCTTTCTAGAGAGTGCAGTTTCAGGGCCCTTAGTCTATCCTCATAGGGAAGGTTTCTGATACATGGGATCATCTTT
Organism: Cherax quadricarinatus; assembly: GCF_026875155.1. Lineage (NCBI taxonomy): Eukaryota > Metazoa > Arthropoda > Malacostraca > Decapoda > Parastacidae > Cherax > Cherax quadricarinatus. The sequence continues at coordinate 82,778,025 of NC_069403.1, forward strand.
GTCATCCTCCTTTGTACATTTTCCAGAGAATTTATATCCATTCTGTAATACGGTGACCAAAACTGTGCAGCATAATCTAAATGAGGCCTAACCAAGGATGTATAGAGTTGAAGAACAACCTGAGGACTCCTATTATTTATGCTTCTTGATATGAAGCCAAGGATTCTATTAGCTTTATTGCGAACACTTATGCACTGTTGTCTTGGTTTCAGATTACTGCTAACCAGAACTCCTAAATCTTTTTCGCAATCCGTAATATTAAGATCTACATTATTTAGTTTATATGTGGCATGGTTATTGTCCTGTCCAACATTTAGAACTTTGCATTTGTCTATATTAAACTGCATCTGCCACTTCTCCGACCACTGCATCAGTCTATTCAAATCTTCCTGGAGTGCTCGAATGTCCTCGTCAGAATGAATTCGACGGCCTATTTTGGTGTCATCGGCAAACTTGCCGATGTCGCTCTTTATGCCCTCATCTATGTCGTTTATGTAGATTGTGAACAGCAGGGGGCCCAACACTGACCCCTGTGGAACACCGCTCGTGACGCTTCCCCACTCTGATTTCTCCCCATTTATGCAAACTCTCTGCTGCCTATTTGTCAACCATGCCTCTATCCAGGAAAAAATTTCTCCTCCTATTCCATGTGCTTTAATTTTCCTCAATAGTCTCTGATGTGGGACCCTGTCAAAAGCCTTACTGAAGTCCATATACACAATATCATATTCGTTACCATGATCTACCTCCTCAAATACCTTAGTGAAAAAAGTTAATAAATTCGTAAGGCAGGAACGTCCCTTTGTAAAACCATGCTGAGATTCGTTGATTAATTTATGCTTTTCAAGGTGGCTACGAACTGCCTCGGCAATTATTGATTCCATAAATTTTCCCACTATGGAGGTTAGGCTTATTGGTCTATAGTTCGAAGCTAAGGACCTGTCACCTGTTTTGAAAATAGGTATCACATTTGCCATTTTCCACTTATCTGGCACCATGCCAGTTTGTAGTGATATGTTGAAAAGATTAGCCAAAGGTGTGCTAAGCTCCTCTTTACATTCCTTTAGAACCCTTGCATACAGTTCATCAGGGCCTGGGGATTTGTTAGGTTTTAATTTATCTATTTGCCTAAGGACCATGTCACTTGTGACCCTAATAGTGCACAGTTTATTATCGTCCTGTTCTACATAATTTATCATTACTGGAATATCACTGGTATCCTCCTGTGTAAAAACTGAGAGGAAGTATGTGTTAAAAATTCTACACATTTCCTTATCACTGTCAGTGAGCTGACCCGAGGAACTTTTGAGTGGGCCTATCTTGTCCCTGATCTTACTTCTGTATACCTGAAAGAATCCTTTTGGGTTAGTCTTCGATTCTCTTGCAACTTTAACCTCATAATCTCTTTTTGCTTTTCTAATTCCCTTTTTTATTTCTCTCTTTAACTGAATATATCGATTTCTTAATTGCCCCTCTCCTCTTTTGATTTGCCTATATATGCCTCTCTTTTGACCAATCAGATATTTTAATCTATTGTTCATCCATTTAGGATCATTTTTGTTTGATCTGATTTCCCTATTTGGAACATAATTTGACTGAGCAGCTAGAACTATGCCCTGGAAAGCATCATATCGGCAACCATCACCACCTACCTGACCCCTAGTCAGGTCATTCCAGTTCAGCCCACCTAAGTAATTTTTCAGTCCTATGAAATCAGCCAAGCGAAAGTCAGGGACGGAGACTTGATTGCCATTATTAGGGGAATTCCATGATATGTTAAAACTGAGTGATTTGTGATCACTCTCCCCAAGCTCATCATTAACCTCAAGATTATTAATTAGTGTTTCCCTACTGGCAAGAACCAAGTCAAGGAGGTTATTTCCCCTAGTTGGCTCTGTCACAAACTGTTTTAAAAAACAATCCTGGATCGTATCAAGAAAGTCACCCGACTCTAAATTTCCTGTCAAATTGCTCCAGTCAATCTGTCTATAGTTGAAATCTCCCATTAGCACAACATTTTCGTATGTAGATGCCTTACGAATTTCGTCCCATAGAAGTTTACTGCACTCCCTATCAAGATTTGGGGCCCTGTAAATCACACCCAAAATTAGTTTTTCTCGGCCCTCGAGAAGCTGTAACCAAACAGATTCAGTGGCTGACGCTTCTAATTTAATATCTTGTCTAACACAACAATTTAAATTGTCTCTGACATACATCGCTACTCCACCACCTTTCCTGTTGACCCTGTCAGTGTGGAATAATTTATAGCCTTGTATGTGACATTCAGATGGCATCTCTCTATCTTTCAGATTGAGCCAGGTCTCTGTTATAGCAATAATATCTATGTTTCCTGCACTTGCAATTAATCTTAGCTCATCTATCTTATTTCTAACACTCTGATTTTGTTACTAACGAGTCTTGGTGTACCTCAGAGGCAGCTAAGTATGTAGCGAGCGTGTTATACATGATAGATTGACAGATTTGATATTGCTGATAGACCATAGGCTTATGATATAGAATATAGGTTGACAAGTTTATAATATAGGCCACACGGTTGTAAATTAATACTATTCTAGATTATACACCATAGGCTGACATATTTTGGAAATAAGACATGGGCCAACAGGCTTTGTGATAAGCTAAATCTTTTTAATTTAGTCTTGTACAGGAAGGTTCCTAGATGCTGATAAGGGGCTCTTGATCCAAGGAATTGGACTTGTCCTCCCCTTCCTTGGATCGAAGCTGATTGCCTTCTGTTACACCTGGTGCTGAATAAGCCCCCGGGGGTCTAGCGCCTTTCCCTTAAATGTAATCAAGATTATGTGCCTAGTCGAGGAGCCAAGAGCAGGAGGGGGGGAAGGGTGTTTGTTCAGGTAGTGGGTCATTAATTCCCCCTCCCCCAGGTTCATCTAACATAGGTGGTAGTTTGTGTTTTCGTTTTAATTGTAAGTGCACAACCCCTCAAGGAAGGTTCCTTGATGTTGATGAGGGGCTCTTGATCTTAGGAATTGGAGCTGTGCTCCAGTTCCCTGAATTAAGCCAAATACCTTCCACATCCCCCCCTCCCACAGGCGCTGTGTAATCCTACGGGTTTAGAGCTTCCCCTTGATTATAATAATGATATAAGTGCATAAACATCAATTTTGTATGTGCAAGGAAAAAAACACGTAGATTTTTTTTGTATATTTGTTCTATATCGCAAAAGCAAAATTTTTGGACACCAAAATGAGATAGTCGTCATCACTCTGGTAGCAATGAAGTAACTCGTGAGCACTTGCTTTTTTTTTAATAACCAGTTATAATACTTTATAAATTGTATACCTCTCACATGAATAAACTTTTAGTCATCTCACGAATAACAGTTCACATCGATTCGCTTCAACCTGGAACTTTTCCACGACTTTCTGAACACAGTGACACCCTTCGTGAAAATTGAGCCTGTGGATAGTGCAGCATCACACACACTACCTTTCCTTTCTGTCTAACTTTTTGAAAGTCAGAAATACCTTCAAATTTCAGGGCTACAGAAAATTCGCTGAAGACAATATCATCCCCATCTTTTCCCACTACGGCAAGAGTAATAAATTTGATGTCTTAAACGATTTTTCCATTAGGCCTAATACAATATGTAATACCGAGTTTCTTGCAGATGAGTGTAACACCGTTGATAACATTCACGAAAATTTCCCTCTTGCTTAGACTGCAGACGAAAAAACACTGCAGTTAACAACCTAGGAAAAACACTGACACCTAACGCATAATTTTTTTTTTTTGACCTGGTAGCCTAGCCAACAACATAATCTAGGCTCTCGAACTGACTCCATCAGTCAGAAAACCACTAGTGAAATGACCAGGTCAAACACCAGCAACCCTCACAACACAGAATAGACGTACAAGATTCCTTTTAAACGGTATAACAGACTACATTGTTGAAAGTACATCATACCTACGTACCAGACTCCTCAAGATAAGCATGGATGAAAAATTCACTTCCAAAACGCCTTCGAGGGAGAGGAAGCAGCACACATCGTGGACTACACACCATTATTATTATAATAGGGAAGCGCTAAACCCGGAGGATTATACAGCGCCTGTGGATAGGGAAGGGGGGTGGAAGGTATTCAGGATTAATTCAGGGAACTGGAGCACAGATCCAGTTTCATAGATAAGAGCCCCTCACCAGTGTCAAGGAACCTCCCTTGATGGGTACACACCTCCAGAACTCATCAGTGAAAACCACAAGGCTGGAAAAACTTTTTAAATCAGTCAAACAGACCCTTAACTAGTACTACAGAGCATCTTATGTGAATTGTAAATTAAAATTTGGAACGAATAATGGACATGGTTTGCGGAATGCTCCTAATAGGCTTTGAGTTTATTTTATTGCACCGTGTTGATGAGTTTCGTAATATATAAGCATCTCTAACGATAGCAGTAAGTTGTTTATGATAGTTGCAAATTGTTAATTGTAAATTGTTATTGATACAAATAAAGTGAGTGACGACAAACTTCAATATTCGAAGCGCTGAATAACGAGTGGGATCTTTAATGCTTTTTTTTTAAATCATATTAATCAATGGGCTTCTGGGTACGTCTTCTGGTGTACGTCTCTTGTACACTCGAGGCAGGTTTGTGTAAATCTGGCGTACAATATACGCCCAGGGGCGGATTGACTAAGAAACTAATGAGGCTTAGGCTTCAGGGCCCCTAATCCCGGAAGTTGCCCCAGAAGCGATTTTAGTCCACATTGCTTAAAATTTTTGAGTCTACTGTATGAGAAGGGGTTCCGAAGCGGCCCCCATAGCAGTTCAAGCTTCTGGGCCCCAAAATTGTAGGTCTGCCACTGTACAGTACGTCTATTCAATTGTACACGTCACACGTCAAGGTTCCCCTTCGCCCCGTCTCAAGATCGATACAATCATATTCTTAATCTGAGTGTTTAATGCAGTAATAATCGATAGTGTGACGCGTGGATAATTCACGTGAGATAATTATGTACTGCGATAATAAAAGCTAAGTATATCGTGTAATAAACGAGAGGTTCGTTGTGGTATATTACAAGTAACCAACTTGTGATATCAGTTGTTCGTCGTTGTTCAGGTTAGTTGTACAAGAAGGTAATGTAGATGACCTTCACGGCTACTACAACTAACCCATCCCTTTGGGTATGATCTACTTCCACTGGGAAATCCCGCCTACCAGTGACTATGTCCCGTCCCTTTCCACCTGACTTAGTACATAAACGCCAGCCTCCTTGCCTTTGCTCCAGAATCTTCGCGATTACGGTGCTCTTCACACCAACTCAAAGGCTGAGGGACTCGTCTTTTGTATATAGGTCTACTATCTTCAGATTATGTCCTAGAATCTGTATTGATAAGGTTTCGTTCGGATTTTTTAACCCCGGAGGGTTAGCCACCCAGGATAACCCAAGAAAGTCAGTGCGTCATCGAGGACTGTCTGACTTATTTCCATTGTGGTCCTCAATCTTGTCCCCCAGGATGCGACCCACACTAGTCGACTAACACCCAGGTACCTATTTGCTGCTAGGTGAAGCGGGAGCTTTAGCCACCAGGCCACCGGGCCACTGGATGGCGAAACGCCTACAGTAAAGATACCCAGATGTTGCACATGTCTCAGTTTTCATATTCAGGTTGATGAATAAGACACTTGTACAGCACTTTGGTAACTATTGTGGAAACATTTCGCCTTCCAGTCACTTCATCAGCCCAATACAAATTAGTAATGGTAGTAATAATTATAATGAAGAAAAACAGAATTTTCCAGCCTGCATCTGAGGCTGTTTAACCCTTTTGGTTGGTTGTGAATATTTCCATTCAGGAAATTTTTATTCTCCAGTGAGTGACCTGGCCTGGTGGCTAAAGCTCCCGCTTCACACACGGAGGGCCCGGGTTCGATTCCCGGCGGGTGGAAACATTTCGACACGTTTCCTTACACCTGTTGTCCTGTTCACCTAGCAGCAAATAGGTACCTGGGTGTTAGTCGACTGGTGTGGGTCGCATCCTGGGGGACAAGATTAAGGACCCCAATGGAAATAAGTTAGACAGTCCTCGATGACGCACTGACTTTCTTGGGTTATCCTGGGTGGCTAACCCTCCGGGGTTAAAAATCCGAACGAAATCTTATCTTATCTTATCTTATCTCAGCAGCAGAACATGAAGTGTTGGCGAACTGGGGTCCTCATCCTCATCATCACTGTCACCTCGCTCATGGCCACACAGGTGGAACTCCCTGGAACTGGTGACCTCCCTGGGATTGATGATGACCTGGTGGTGCAGGTGGGCAGGATGCTGACACAGGTAATAGAGCAACTTCTACCCAGTTGTCACCTGTTATTGGTGGATCACACGCATCGTAGTGAACTACTGCCTCAGCTGATAAGGTGAGAATCTCTGCGCTTGAGAAATAATAGCGAAAATAAAAATGAAGTGTCTAAATCACATTTGTTACCGTGCACTTTCGTAGATGTGCTGGATGTGGGTATGAAATTTCAGGTTCCAGTCAAGGTGACAAAAATTTTTTTTTTGGCACTCGGTGTGTCTTGTTATGTTAGGTTGGATATTTAAAGCTCGGTTTCCAAGCAGCATGTAGTAGGTTTTGTCGATTTTGAGGGTGAGTTTATTGGTCCTCATCCACGTAGATATTTTTAGTAGCTCGTCGTTGTCGGATTTGAGTGGGACAAGACATAAGTAGTGTCGTCTGCAAATAGAATAGGTTTAAGGAGATGAGATACATTGGGGAGATCATTGATGTAAATGAGAAATAGCAAAGGGCCAAGGACACTGCCTTGGGGCACTCCTGTGGCTACAGGCTAAGTAGACGAAGTTACAGTTTGTGGAAACATACTGGTGTCTATTGCTAAGATAAGATTTTATGTATGCAAAGGTATGTCCTCTGACACCATAATGTTCTAGTTTAAAGTGCATGATATTGTGGTCCACAGTATCGAATGCCTTCCGCAGGTCTACGAATTCCCAGAGAATAATAATTTTTTCAAGCGCTGCTAGGTAATGAGGCACTTGGCTCAGATTTTTTTTGACTTAGTTATAGATGATAGTAGCAAGCAGTTGTTCATAGTGTTTATTAAGTCTGCTACTTGAGGGTCATCTGCTAGGACGAGGTTTATGCTGGAGTCACCAGCAAACACAAGGTGGTGTTTATTCATCTCTGAATCAATTACGTTTTTTAGGTTGTCACTGAATGTTTAAGAATTTGTGAGGTAACCTGTACACTGCTCCAACTCGAATAGGGTTTTGTGGGGTGTTAGCTAAGAATTTTGTGAATATATATTCAGCATTCTCATCCCTGGTGGAAGTAGATTTAATACATTCTAATTCGTCAGAATAGTAGATAGCAGTACCACCACCTAATTGCTCAGACCTACAGTTATGTATGGCTGTGTAACCAGGTAAGACAAAGGGTGTTAAGTCATGTTTGAGCCAGGTTTCACTAAGAATAACAATGTTAACATTCAGAAAACTAAGTAGAGCCAAGAGATCATTATGGTGTTTACTCAATGATCTAACATTATAACTGAATACTGTTGCTCTTGGTGACACTGGGTACAGTTATTACCTGACTTGCTGTGTAATATTGGCAGTTGTTTACAGGATTATTATTGCCGTTTAACAAGAGATTATCTGGATCGATATTTGTATTCAAAAGACTGATTTTGGAAGCGTTGGTAGGAGAATTTAAGTGTGTACTAGTAATAGGTAAACAGAGGATATAGCTCTTGTAATTACTGAAATTAAAAGTAATAACTAGTAACAAGAGTGAGTATATGAAAAGCAAAAAAAAAAAAAATGATTTAAGTATAATACACTACTTAACCTACATATTAAGTGTATCATATATGTACTTGGGGGTGGTGGTGACTAGTGATACAGTAGGTGTTTCAGGTATATATCTGGTGCGGGAGTGGTAGTGGTGGAGGCAGGACGAACGATGACCATGGAGGAGTCAGCCAGGACTCAGCTGCTGCTGCAGAAACACCCATCACTGAAGTGTAGTGCTCTCCTCATCTTCCTTGACAGCGGTAGTGTCAACCAGGAGGAGTCTGACGGCTGGAACTCCACCAGTCTTGTGTTCAGGTGAACGTTTTTAATTCTTTATGAAAAATATATTCTGATGTTTACTTAAAGTCGAATAAAATGTATTTAGCTGCAGCTATTATCAAACTGAAATATTTATAGGAAATTATAGGATCTACAAACGATAAGCTATTACATAGACAGAATATACAATGGTGTGTCTCGGTATATAAATACCAGGAGTATATTTCAATACTCTCTCAGGGATTAAGTAATTTTGATGTCAGTGATTAGATTTTAGATTTTGCCACCGAAGTGGCTAGTTTATTGTGCACCCCATATCCATCCTGAGGACGGTAGCGCAAGAACATATGGATACAAAAAAAGGCCTGGGAACTAGGCCTCAAAGGGTTAACAGGAGTACATGTGGATTTATATCTACATATCTATAGTTCATTTATCTGGTATCTTATTTTCAGTAATAAGATATCTTGACATGTCACATAAGTTATTATACTGTCTATCTCTGTACTCCTCATTAAGTGGACAATTAAGCACATAGTTCAATTCAATTCAATTCAATTCAAAGTTCAAGACAGTGACTATATGCCTGATCACATAATTTATATTTAGTTTGATCATTATCTGTGTGTCTGCCAAACTGCCAGAAGCACTTGTAACCAAGCCTAAGCCTGGCCACTACAACATCAGTCAGTACTTGTAACCAAGCCTAAGCCTGGCCACTACAACATCAGTCAGTACTTGTAACCAAGCCTAAGCCTGGCCACTACAACATCAGTCAGTACTTGTAACCAAGCCTAAGCCTGGCCACTACAACATCAGTCAGTGTTCACATTGCAAGTTGCTCCATAAACATACTTATCTACGTTCATGTTATAGTGGGTTATAGATCTACTCAGGCTTCTAATTGCATTCCTATAACAATCATTTTCATTATTTACTTCTCTCCTAATATTATTCCTAATGCTAGACACAGTTATACCAAAGTTATATTCTACATTCTCCTTCTGAGTACTTTTCTTGGCTAACATATCAACTTTATCATGAATGAGTAATCCAATGTGTGATGGGATCCCTAATATTTGTACATTAATTCCTTTGTCCCGGATTTGTGAGTATCTATACTTGGCTTCTCCAATGAGCGTGTTGTTGGAGTCATTATGTGATTCAAGAGCATTCAGTGATGACATAGAAAAAGTAACGATGATAGAGTCAAGCTCAGTGTCATAAGCTAGCTTTAGCGCCATTAGGATTGCAAACAATTCAGTTTGCAGTGTAGACGCCCAGTTGTTAATTCTTATGCCTAGTTCAACAAGTTTATTATCGTTCTTAACTAGGGAGGTGACAACAAGAGCAGATGCAGCCCTGCCAGAAGACTCCTGTTTAGATCCATCAGTGTATATAACTTGTGATAACTTATTACTACCAGCTAGGCTAGAAATTTCTTCTTGAGCAGTTGCTTTAACAAGTGATTTGAGGAAGGGATTACTAGCAATGAGCTTCTTGGGAGGGACTTGCAGATATGTGATATTAAATGAACACATCTTCCATGGAGGGGTGAAATGCTCTTGTTATCTACAGTGATACAGTTCATACAGGTTATAAAACTTAATGCAATTGCACGTTTTCACAATCCATTGAGATCTGTGTGTATTTACTTCGAGACAGTAAGATTCATATATGTGAATAGCAGCCTAAATAAGAAAAATTTTCATATTGTGACTGGCTGAAAGTCTTCAGAAATTCTTCATAAAAATCCCGATTTGAAATCTTTAATGTCCATATTTTTTAAAATGTGGATGGAGGTAAAAACAATCACAGACGGATGCTAGCAGCTTTCATGTCCTTCTGAGAATGTATGTAAGACTTGAAGACTCTGGTGTATGTAGTAGTTACTGCCTTCGCAAACTGAGTTAATAATTTTTTCTTTACAAAATTATCTGTACATTTATTTGTATTTATTCTAGATAAATAAAACTGGACTCAAGATTAGCGGAAGTTTTATCCAGCGGATTGCAGCTTCATTATTATAATTTTTAATATTAAATTATCTGTATTACTGACTCGGCTGCTTAATCTTTTAACGATTAATCAGTGGTGGTCCAGGGTCTGATCAACCAGGCTATTACTACTGGCCGCATGTAAACCGACGTACGAACCACAGCCCGGCTGGTCAGGTACTGACTTCAAGTCAGGTACTGACTTCAAGTACCTGTCCAGCGCGTTCTTGAAGACAACCAGGAGTCTATTTATGTATGAAAGAAAAATAAACTTCAAAAATCCTGTGAAAACGAACTCCGCGACTCGCTGACAGGTTCCTGGAGTGGTGTGGGTTGTGGCAATACCCGGAGCTGCGTGTGGTGATGGTGGGTCCGAGATCAGCAGCGAAGACCGTGCTCCTTCAACACTCACTTCGTAATACGCTACATGCACTCTACCTCGCAATCGACGATGGCATTCTCCAACATACTCGACAAGACCTATCATCGAAAGCATGGTTAAAGAAGGCTTCCAGAAGAGGTAAGGTGGACACGAAGCAAAAGTGGATAAGCCACAACCTGAATTAATGCACACTTCGATGTCACACTGAAGAATGTGCAGCGGGGAAACCAGTAAAGATTGAATTATCACCAATCCTACCATAATCTAAAAATTCTGCAAGACATATTTAGGCCACAGGAAGTGTATTACATAAGGCATATCCCCTCAAGGGAGGTTCCTTGACGCTGGTGAGGGGCTCTTGATCCAGGGAATTGGATCTGTGCTCCGGTTCCCTGAATTGAGTCTGAATACCTTCCATCCCACCCACATGCGCTGTATAATCCTACGGGTTTAGCGATCCCCCATGATTATGCTTATATAATAATTACACAAGGCACAATTCTTGAACAAGTCATGCCTTTCCCATTCTCTATACGTGGATTTTGCTCATTGATCATCACCACGTTGAGGTACTAAGCTATGTCAGGATTAAGATGTAATAATAGTTTATTGCCGCCATAGAGGACACAAATTATATAAATATTGTTGGAACCCAATGGAAATAAGTCACTCTGTCTGACTTTTTTGGGTTATCCTAGGTTCTCTACACATATGCTGCTATGTATGATAATTCTATGTAACTGTATTTGTGTATACCTGAATAAATTTACTTACTTATTCGGTCCGAGAAGTCCCAACGGGGAAAAACACACCGAGGGCCCTTACACCCACCCAAAACACAAACACTCACCCGGGTTGGCGAAGGTGGTTGGAAGATACTTCTTAATTGATCGATATACCCTTCAGGGAAGAAGTAGGTAGTTTATACTGTTAGTACACTAATATTAGGATTATTGAGGCAACTGTAGATAATAATGTAGACCTAAGACCTTAACATAGGTAGTAATAGGCCAAATGTAGGCAAACACTAGGTTAAGTTAGCTAGGGAGAACTGGCAGCCCAAGTTTGAACAACGAGGCGTGGATCTCGAAGACGCCAGAGCTTTCTTCTATGACTAGACACCATCTGAACAACATGTGCCTTGATCAGCAGGCAGCGCCCCCACATGTCTTCACATATTAGACCTGGGGAAATCTGGTGGAGGCACCTCGATGTACCATAGATGACCTCCTCCGTCAGGCCCATACAGTAAGACAAGACCTCCACTTTTTCTTAGGATTCTGGCTAGTGTCGGGAAAGTTGCGAATGAGTTGAGCTGTAGGCCTTTATGCAGCTGGCAGTGCATGCCCAGTACGTACCAGTGTCTCTTGTCTACCTAGAAGCTAGTGTCACTTTCTGCATAGTATTCTAGGGGATTCACCCCCCCCCCTTGGAAATAGGAATTTCTGAGGTGCAGGCAGGTCACTAATAACGATTGAATATTGCAGGAATTAAGGCTCCCAGTTGCACGTGGTTTCTGAGGGGAAGTCCAAAGGGGCTAAGCTTAGGGAGGTGGAAGACCAGAATAAATTCTACATCACCAAGTAAGTTAGTCCTTTAAACGTGCATGCAGGCGAGATTTCTTGCAACATCAGTCATTTATAAAAATCTGTCCTATAAGCCACTTGTGAGGCTGAGGTACCGACCTCAGAGCTCGGTGTCAACAGAGCTTGCCAGGGTAGGCGACTCACTTGGAGGTAGTCCAGACAAATTTTCACAAATATGAAAGCCAATTTATTTTTACATACACGTAAAAATGTAAAATATAAACTATATTCAATTAATAAAACACTTTAAGCTGGGTCACTTGCCCCTCTCACACTGTTAAGCTCTAAGTTGTAGTTTAGGTGTATATCAAGTATAACATGTAGACTATACGGCGGCTTGTAGACTACTGTGATCTCAGAGCTTAGTAGTGTTCCTTCTCCTCGGGAAAAATCCAGACATCTTTCATGATATCTGCACTTTCTTCCATTGTATTATGTTCATACATTTACGAATAATTCAAATGCATAAACGTAATGATATACAACGAATATAACTACCCTGTATAGGCTGTTAACATTAGTGTTTATTTCTCTAGGTGAGGAAGCAAAATTAAGAGTGTACAAACGGTGTTTGTACTGTAAGCGAGGCAATCCCGGTGTCCAGTTCCTCCAGCAGTCAAATCTCTCCTACAGCATCCAGAAAGGAGAGACGTTTCCTGGTTTGTATTATCACAGTCAGCCTCGCAGTGCTCTGAGTAAAAGCCAGTTTCGAGGCATTGAAAATAAAGTGTGCGTAAATTTTCACTGGGAAAGCCCTAAACTCTTAAGTCACACAGCTCCTAGGAAATGGGCGGTGTTGGAGACAATCAGGTTTGAGAAAGGGATGGGTAGTTCCATTTCCTTGGTTCAGTAACCTTTCTTCAGAATCAATACATCCCCATCAAAGGGAAGTTTGTGTAAAAGATCACTAATTAACCTGTACTATTGATCAGCTCACAATCCATAAGCTTGATAACGAGGCAAAGTAGGGCTGCAGTGGCGTACTTTCCGTGGCTGGCAACGCTTGTGATTGCTTCATGCGAAGTTTACTAGGCCTCCCTGCCCAGTAGTGTAACCCCCCTTGAGTCACTGAAGTATTTGATAATTTTGTGTTCTTGCATCCCCTCAAAGAAGGTTCCTTGATGCTGGTGAGGGACTCTTGATCTAGGAAATTGGATCTGTGCTCCAGTTCCCTGAATACCTTCCACGTCTCCCCCCCCCACAGGAGCTATATAATCCTACGGGTTTAGTGCTTCCCCTTGATTATTATTATACTAAATGTGTTCCTGCAGACGTGCTGGCGAACATGAATGGCCACAAAGTCCAGGTAGTCGTGATGCCTTACTTTCCTTTTACTGACTACGAGCGGCGAGGTGATCCTGGCATCACCCCGGTCACTCCTCGTGACTCTCTGGATGTCCGTATTCTCAACACCCTCGCTGCTCATTTCAATTTCACGTACGTAGTTTTCATTTTCCTGTCGTGCGTGGAAACGTTGAGCATGTGTCCTTACCGTTGTTGTCCCTGTTTACCTAACAGTAACTTCGTACCTGGGTGTTAGCCGACTTTTATGGATCGCATCCTTGAGGAGAGGATTAAAAGAACCCCAACGGAAATAAGCTAAACTAATGACGTGGCTTATTGGGTTAATCTATGTTGCTAATTCTCCGGGTTAATAATCAGAACAAAACATTTTATGTAGTTTTTGTCATGTGTTATCTCGACGCATTCTCAATGAAATTTTAGATTTAGCGGTTCAATAAGCTTTAGCAGTTGGATACTAGCCATGAACGATTAAAAAGCAATCCTTGCTAGAAGATATGATGTTCTTTTGGTAGTTTTTGACAGAATTTACAGCTGAGGACCCGTTAGCCTATATAAGATCATTTCAAAGACCATGCCTAATATACTACTACCCTTAGACTGGGACCCATACGAGTCTACTGACATCCAGGTACCTACCGACTGATAAAGATAAGAAATGTAAGGAGACTTGCACATATGTCTCGCCCAGCCTAGAAAATTCCACCTTCAGTTGAGAATGGGAACTCCTAACTTGTCTGGTGTCTTAGGTACGAAATGCGAGAGCCTGCTGACAGACAGTGGGGACTGCTCGGGAAAGAAGGTAACTGGACAGGTATCGTGGGCGAACTACAACACCACCGAGCGGACCACTCAACACTGCTCATTCCTAACTATGTCAGAAGTCGAATCATTCAGTTCTGTAAGCTCTACTCCCGCGACCCAATGGTCATAGTCTCCCTCAAGCCACAACCTCATCCTCGTCACCTCTCAATCATCAGGCCTTTTCCAGGTACCAGCGCTGTATAGCCCTTGTGGCTTAGCACTTCTTTTTGATTATAATAATAATCCAGGTACCAGCGAAAAGGATTTCTTATAGTTCTCATTAAAATATATTCCAGGTGCTTGATGATCAATAGTTCTGAATCAGTTTTTAGGTATTTTATGACGAATCATTTTCTATGTTCTATGTTTCTTTGTTCAGCTACCTCTGTGTGACGTGCACTCTTTTTCTAGTGGTTTATTGGAGCGTGATTCATGTTAGTTGCTTTTGGTATAAATTATTTCTCACTTCTGCATTTACTTGTCAGTAAATATACGGCAACTAGTGGAGCATCACAGCCGTCTCCCACCGAGGTAGGGTGACCCATAAAATGAAATAAATTCACCATGATTCTGTTGAATTATGGTGAATGTATTTCCCCCTTTTTGGGTCGCCTTAGCTTGGTGTGGGAGACACCCGATGTGTTAAAATAAACTGAATTACTTACTAGACAGCCTTTCTTAGGTTTGGTGTGGCAGATACTACTGTTGAGCTTGGTATGTTGGAGTGTTGCTTTCTGGGTGATGCAGAAAGTGTGGACCTGGCTGCTGGGTGGAAGTGGCCTCAAGCTAGGCTCATCCCTCTACTTCAGCTGGTCAGTCCTCCTGGAAAACGCACGAGACAATATGCCCCACAATCTGATGGCTCGGGTGAGAGACTGGCTTATGGCTACAATTCTGGATTCTATAAGACTGAGAGCATAGGGCTTCTTTTTTCTTCTATTGATTTATTTATAATTAAAAGATTAAAGATTCTTTATTTCAGCATGATAATGTTTGTACATATGTGGGAGACATTTAGGTGTGCACGCAGAAAACCCCTTAGTATGCAGAGCATTTCAATGCAGCACTTTGTGACCCTTTTGAGTTTACCGCTTAATTTTTGTAATAAACATATATAATATGAAAATATTCAATCTGTGTTGGCTTTGGCAGGTGTTAGTGGGTTGGTGGCTGGTGGTTTGCCTGGTGGTGTCCTCAGCATACAGGTCATCATTAATATCACACCTCACCGTCCAGGAGTACTCCAGGCCAATCAACTCCTTCCAGGACCTCTTGAAGCGTCCTGGATGGACCTGGGGCGCCATGGAGGATATGCGCACGAGCATTTATCGCAACTTCTTCATGGAGAGCGGCCCTCTCATGCGGTATATTTACGACAGATTTGAGGTGAGTGTCTAATTTCTAGCAACTAGCTCCTCACGCTAAATACAACAAATTCTCGATTTTCCATGCGAAAACTTGAGAATGTCTCTTCTAGTCGGTTTCAAACCTTGCCACGATGCCCTGGGGCATGTTGGCAAAAGCTCTTGCTTCACATGGTGATGTCCGGGTTCGATTCCCGGCAAAGGGGTGGAAACATCGGACGTGTTTCTTGACACCAGTTGTCTATGTTCACCCATCGGTAAAATGCGTACCTGGGTGTTAGTCGACTGGTGCTGGTCGCATCCTGGGACAAAACTGACCTAATTAGCCCGAAATGCTCTGCATGACAAACTGCTTTCTATATATTAGTATCACTGATGTCAGCCAGGCCTGTATACCTTGTTCTTGTAGTAAATATATATTATTATTATTATTATTGCCAACTGGTGTATCAGTTAGTTTAATATGTTTATTATGCACCCCATACCCATCCTGTGGGCGGTAGTCAAAAAGATTACAGAGGTACATAATTGGTCCAGGGACTGGACTCCAAAGTTTTGATAGCTGAGCAAGTTACAGAGGTAATGAACTCAAAATTTACAAAGGTAATGAACTCAAAATTTACAAAGGTAATGAACTCAAAATTTACAAAGGTAATGAACTCACAATTTACATTATTATTATAATCAAGGGGGAAGCGCTAAACCCGGAGGATTATACAGCGCCTGGGGGGGGGGATATGGAAGGCATTCAGGCTTAATTCGGGGAACTGGAGCACAAATCCAATTCCCTAAATCAAGAGCCCCTCACCAACATCAAGGAACCTTCCTTGAGGGGTCACAATTTACAAAGGTAATGAACTCCAGGTAGGTCTAGTCACAATCATGACAAGTTACAAAGTTATTTACAGATTACAGAGGTACGTAATGGGTCCAGGGACTGGGCCCCAAAGTTTTGATAGCTGAACTAGGTACAAAGATAATGAACTCAAGTTACAAAGGTAATGAATCCTGTAAGAATGGTTACTTACGTTTATACATGGCTACAATCATGAACAAATTATAGCGTAATGAGTAATTCACACTTCCACACCCGGTCACAACTGTAGTGAGTTATTGGTGCAAATATTGATTGTTGAGTCACACACACACACACAACTGTTAAAGCTATATTCCATTTTATATCTGTATTTTTAAAATTTGGTAATGTTTCAAATACTTTTTCTGAGATCAGTTTTTTTGTGGTGTGTAGATGGCTTTTTAATATCGCATATAATTAGGTATTATAGCTTGGGAAAGTGCTAAACCAGTATGGATAATACTGCATATAGGATTATTATAATCAAGGGGAATGCTAAACCCATAGGATTATGCAGTGCCTGGGGGGGGGATGTGGAAGGCATTCAGGCTTAATTCGGGGAACTGGAGCACAGATCCAATTCCCTAAATCGAGAGCCCCTCACCAACATCAAGGAACCTTCCTTGAGGGGTTAATCCGGGGAGATTAGGCTAGTTTCGTCCCCAGGCTGCGATTCACACAAGTCGGCTAATAACCCAGATACCTTTTGTACTGCTAGGTGAAGAGGGACAGCAGGTGTCTTAAGGGAACATGCTCCAGTTTCTATCCATACCGTGGATTGAACCACGGACCTGAGCTGAGTGCCTTGAGGCACAGGGAGGCTTAGGAGGATACCTTCTTAAGTGATATAGCAACTGCAAAACCAAATTTTTCTCTAGTTTGTACATGGAAGGGGCATTCTCGAAGACCTCCAACAACAGTAGTGCCTAGTGACTTGGTCGCATTTTTACTTGCAACAGATCCAAGAGCTGGAAAAGGGACTAGAGAAGGTGCTCAAAGGTAGTTACTCCTTCGTCACATGGAAGAACATGGTGAAGCCGTTGATGACACCTTACACCAACACTCGGGGACAACATCCATTTCATATCAGCACAACAGAGTACTTCTATCTGATGGGTTTCAGCTGGGCATTCAGGTATGAAGGCTCTTGATTCAAAGAGTTGGACTTGTCCTTCCCTTTATGTCTCAACCTGATTGTCTCCCATTTCCCAGGCACTGACTCCAGTGGGTTTAATGCTTTCCTTGAATATGAGACGTGTGAATATATTGTCCACCTCTGGTGCCAGTTATGAGGACTGTCTCGAATTAGCTTATCAATGTCATTTTAATATTTCTGTCTGGGACTGGGCCAGGAATCAAGTAATCCCATATACTGTATATATATTTTTAAAGATAATTTATTTTATTGGCAGAATCATGTATGTATTAAAACAATATTTTAGCTTTTCATAAGTTGGATGGGAACTAAGAATATAACAGGGATTCCTGCCTCTGAATCACCATACTGAAATGGTAGATCCCTCAAGGGAGGTTCCTTGATGCTGGTGATAGGCTCTTGGTTCTAATTTAAATGCTTCTCATCCTTCTAGGTGCAGCCAGTGTGATCCATACAGGTTTAGCACCCCTCCCCTCACATACACTGCTAATAAGATGGATAAATTGGCAGCCCTTGGGTCTGACCCAAAGGCTGTATCACCCAGTAGGGGTCACACTGCACCTGAGGAAGGGGGAAGGCCCAGTAGTGATCACACTGCACCTGGGTAATGGAAGGCAATCAGGTTTGATCCAAGGTTGGGGAGGACAAGTCCAATTTCATGGATCAAGACCTATCCGTCATATTATTATTATTATAATCAAGGGGAAGCGCTAAACCCGGAGGATTATACAGCGCCTGGGGAGGGATGTGGAAGGCATTCAGGCTTAATTCAGGGAACTGGAGCACAGATCCAATTTCCTAAATCAAGAGCCCCTCACCAACATCAAGGAACCTTCCTTGAGGGGCCTATCCATCATAAATCAACCTTTTAAGCAAATGAAATTAAAGATTGCTGATCTAGATGAACCTTGACATATCACTGTTATCATGGGGGAGTGCTAAACCCATAGGATTATACAGCACATGTGGGGGGCAGGGGGGTATTCAGGCTCAATCCAGGGAACTGGAGCACAGATCCAATTCCCTAGATCAAGAGCCCCTCAGAAGCATCAAGGAACCTCCCTTGAGGGGAACCTTGGCACAGAACCTGTTTCTCGAATACATTTGTGTTAAATAACATGCATCCACCAGCATCTTAATTTAAATTTTTTTCAACAGGAAGGGAGCGCCTTTCCGTCATCGTTTTGCAAAAATGATCCAACGACTAATCGAGGCAGGGCTAGTGAACCAGTGGCTGGAAGATGTCCTGGCTAGGAAAAAAAGCATTACTGGAAAAGTGACTGGTTCATACCAAATGGTGAGAGCAGTTTAAAAAAAAAAAAAAAAACTAAACATCCAACTGCAAATAAGTCTAGCACATATCCTATGTGTGGTATTAAAAGATGGGAGTTGTCACAGTGACTTTTTGTTAGTGACAGCTCTTTTGGGAGAGTCTGCGGAAAAGTTGCAAAGGTTGGTGGACAAGTTTGGAAGGGTATGTACGAGTAGGAAATTAAGTGAACATAGGGCAAGGTGAAGAGGGTAACAAAGATCTTCCAATAAATCTCATTTTCTAGAAGTAAATTCACAGATATTTGGGAATGACTGTCAGTAAATGGGTCTATGAAAGGCAAGATGAACCACAAAATAGTTTTTGAGGTGGAAAAAAGGAATGTACCAGAGTATGGTGGTGCCAACGAAGATGATAAATTATTATAATCATGGGGGAGCATTAAACCTGTAGGATTACAGTAGATGTGGGGGGGGGGTTAGAATGGAAGGTATTCAGGCTAAATTCAAGGAACTGGAGCACAGATCCAATTCCCTAGATCAAGAGCCCCTCACCAGCATCAAGGAATCTTCCTTGAGGGATCAAGGGTGGTAAAGGCAGTGAGGATATTTGAAAGCAATGAGTGGTGTGAATATTATACAAATTACTTTGACCATGGACATTAATATATGTGGTCACCAAAGGTATAATTGAGAAAACTGAGGAGTGGTTAAGTTGGTTTGGTCATTTAGAGGATGTAGGATAGGATGATGTATAAACATGGGGTGGAAGGTACGAGGGGTAGGACTCGTCCCAGGGATGTTTGGAATGAGGATTATTTATTAAGGAAGTGCTAAACTTTCTCCAAGCTTTCCTAGGGTGACACCTATTCCTTCCTTGCACCCTATATTTATACACTCTCCTGGTCATCTTATTTTCCTCCATCCTGTCCAAATCATCTCAATAACCCCTCAGCACACTTTAGCAATACTTTTGATAACCCCACACCTAAACTCAAACCCTGAACTCTGCATAACATTCACATCACACATTGCCCTTTAACACATCACTGCCTCCAGCCCCCTTGTTGCAATGTTTAAATACTAATTAACACCATCTGTGTCCCACCAAGGTAAGGTTAAAACCAGTGCTTCATACTCACTCCTTGTGTCTATTGAAAAGGTTTTTTGTCTCCATAGATGGCTCAATGCACC
Source organism: Cherax quadricarinatus (assembly GCF_026875155.1). Classification (NCBI taxonomy): domain Eukaryota; kingdom Metazoa; phylum Arthropoda; class Malacostraca; order Decapoda; family Parastacidae; genus Cherax; species Cherax quadricarinatus. The sequence continues at coordinate 82,798,010 of NC_069403.1, forward strand.
ACTCGACTTTTTTATACGGTCAAGTCCATGGGTCACCTCGTCTTTCAGACCCAGCAGCCAAAAAGTCTACTCCCAAATACTCAAACACATTTACTTCCTCCAGTCTGATATTTAATCATTCATTCCCTAGTTTTCACTTTCATCACCTTACTCTATCCTATGTTTACTGAATTTCCTTTTACATACCTTCACCAACCCTTACAACTTTCTCTTTAGAATCTTCCTAGAAAACAGCATCATTGGGAAAAAGGAACCAATATCTACTTCGTAAGAAATTCTGTATGAACCTAGCGAGTTTAGCACTTACTACCAGAGCCCTCATGCATTCCTTTACCTGAACCCCTCTGTCCACCCAAACATGCCTTTCCTAAAATTTGCAGGGAAAACATTTAGACTACCTAAAATATGCTGCATTAATCTAAATATCTGCTGAAGTTATATTCATTTGGTTGATGTTTCAGGATGATGCTGGAGGGTTGATTGTGCTAAGCATAGACCATCTGCAGGGTGCCTTTTACATACTGATCATGGGCTCCTGTTTGGCCAGCCTCGCTCTGGTAGCCGAGTGCCTTGTTCGTCGCAGATGCAGTAAGGAAACTCAGCAGTGAACCATTAGATTCTTGCCCTCCTGGACTTGAAAACTGCACCAATTTTTATTCTTTTGGCCCTTTGCTACAAAAAAAGCATTTTCTTACTAAGTCCTCATTATTATAGACTGGAAAAGGGAGGTGGGAGTTCTAAACTTCTGGGATTCACACACCACTTTGGAAATAGGAATATAATAATAATCAAAAAGAAGGGAAATACGAAGAAATCAAGTTTGATCCTAGGGAGGACAGATCAAATTCCTTGGCTAGAACCCTTTGCTAACTTCAAGGAACCTCCACTGTAGCAGTATGCAGTGGAACCTTGACTTGCGAGTTTAATCCGTTCCGTGACCTAGCTCGTAGCTCAATTTGCTCGTATATCAAATCAATTTTCCTCATTTAAATTAACTGAATAGCCATTAATCCATTCCAGCACTCTGGAGGCAAGAAAAAATACTTGAATAAGACGCTACTATCAAACGCACGGCTTATTTATCCATCACAATTCATAATAAACAATATAATTAACACAGAAACATGATATATACTCTAGAATGAATAAAGTAGGCCATAATATGCTGGCAGAGGCAGCAGCAGAAGCGTCCGCAATTTCTTGTCCCGCTTTGATTACAGTATCTTCCCATGCTCTTATTGTAAGAGAAAACAGCGTATTTTTGAGGCTAACTGCAGTAGATCATTAGTTTTCTAAGGAAAACACTATAAAAAATAATTTTTTTTTTTCAACAAGTCTGCCATCTCCCACCGAGGCAGGGTGACCCAAAAAGAAAATACTTTCATCATTCAAGACTTTCACCTCACTCGCACATAATCACTGTTTTTGTGGAGGTGCCCAGAATACAACAGCTCAGAAGCATATATGTATAAAGATACACAACATATCGATCCAAACTGCTAATATCCCGAACCCCTCCTTTAGAGTGCAGGCATTGTACTTCCCATTTCCAGGACTCGAGTCCGGCTATATAAAAATAACCGGTTTCCCTGAATCCTTTCACTAAATATTACCCTGCTCACATTCCAACAGCTTGTCAGGTCCCAAATACTATTCGTCTCCATTCACTCTTATCGAACACGCTCACTCACGCTTGCTGGAAGTCCAAGCCCCTCGCCCACAAAACCTCCTTTACCCCTTCCTTCCAACCTTTTCGAGGACGACCCCTCCCCTGCCTTCCTTTCCCTACAGATATGCTCTCCAAGTCATTCTACTTTGATCCATTCTCTCTAAATGACCAAACGACCTTAACAACCCCCCTCTTCAGCCCTCTGACTAATACATTTATTAGCTCCACACCTTCTAATTTCCACACTCCAAATTTTCTGCATAATATTTACACCACACATTGCCCTTAGACAGGACATCTCCACTGCCTCCAACCTCCTCCTCACTGCAGCTTTTACAACCCAAGCTTCACATCCATATAAGAGTGTTGGTACTACTATACTTTCATACATTCCCTTCTTTGCCTCCATAGGTAACGTTTTTTGTCTAGACATATACCTCAACGCACCACTCGCCTTTTTTCCCTCATCAATTCGATGATTAACCTCATCCTTTATAAATCCATCCTCCGACACGTCAACTCCCAAATATCTGAAACCATTCACTTCTTCTATACTCCTCCTCCCCAATCTGATATCCAATTTTTCATTATCTAAATCATTTGATACCCTCATCACCTTACTCTTTTCTATATTCACTTTCAACTTTCTACCTTTACACACACTCCCAGACTCGTCCACTAACCTTTGCAGTTTTTCTTTAGAATCTCCCATAAGCACAGTATCATCAGCAAAAAGTAACTGTCTCAATTCCCATTTTGTATTTGATTCCCCATAATTTAATCCCACCCCTCTCCCAAACACCCTAGCATCTACTTCTATAAATACAGTGGACCGCCGGTTAACGAACTTTTTTCATTCCAGTAGTATGTTCAGGTGCCAGTACTGACCGAATTTTTTCCCATAAGGAATATTGTGAAGTAGATTAGTCCATTTCAGACCCCCAAACATACACGTACAAACGCACTTACATAAATACACTTACATAATTGGTCGCATTTGGAGGTGATCGTTCAGCGGGGGTCCACTGTATATTAAACAGCCATGGTGACATTACACATCCCTGTCTAAGACCTACTTTTACCGGGAAGTAATCTCCCTCTCTTCTACACACCCTAACCCGAGCCTCACTATCCTTATAGAAACTCTTTACAGCATTTAGTAGCTTACCATCTATTCCATATACTTGCAGCATCTGCCACATTGCTCCCCTATCCAGTCTATCATATGCCTTTTGTAAATCCATAAATGCAATAAAAACTTCCCTACCTTTATCTAAATAATATTCACATATATGTTTCAATGTAAACACTTGATCTACACATCCCCTACCCACTCTATAACCTCCTTTCTCATCCGAAATCCTACATTCTGTCTTACCTCTAATTCTTTCAATAATAACCCTAACCGTACACTTTTCCTGGTATACTCAGTAAACTTATTCCTCTATAATTTTTACAATCTCCTTTGTCCCCCTTTCCTTTATATAAAGGGAGTATACATGCTCTCTGCCAATCCCTAGGTACCTTCCCCTCTTTCATACATTTATTAAACAAAAATACCAAACACTCCAACACTACATCCCCCCCTGCTTTTAACATTTCTGTCATGATCCCGTCAGTTCCAGCTGTTTTACCCCCTTTCATTCTACGTAATGCCTCATGCGCCTCCCCCATACTAACATCCTGTTCTTCAGTCCTAAAAGATGGTATACCTCCCTGGCCAGTGCATGAAATTACCGCCTCCCTTTCTTCATCGACATTTAAAAGTTCCTCAAAATATTCTCGCCATCTACCCAATACCTCCCTCTCCCCATCTACTAACTCTCCTACTTTGTTTTTAACTGACAAATCCATTTGTTCCCTAGGCATTCTTGTTTAACTCACTCCAAATTTTTTTATTTTCATTAAAATTTCTTGACAGTGCCTCTCCAACTATCATCTGCTCTCCTTTTGCACTCTCTTCACCTTTCTTTTACTCTCCATATACTCTACTCTTCTTATAACACTTCTGCTTTGTAAAAACCTCTCATAAGCTACCTTTTTCTCTTATCACACCCTTTACTTCATCCACCAATCACTCCTCTTTCCTCCTGCACCCACCCTCCTATAACCACAAACTTCTGCCCCACATTCTACTACTGCATTTTTAAAACTATTCCAACCCTCTTCAACCCCCCCACTACTCATACTTGCACCAGCCCACCTTTCTGCCAATAGTTGCTTATATCTCACCCGAACTTCCTCCCCCCTTAGTTTATATGCTTTCACCTCCCTCTTACTTGTTGCCATTTTCCTCTTTTCCCATCTACCTCTTACTCTCACTGCAGGTACAACTACGTAAATAATGATCCGATATATCAGTTGCCCCTCTATAAACGTGTACATCCTGGAGCCTACCCATCAACCTTTTATCCACCAATACATAATCTAACAAACTACTTTCATTACATGCTCTATCATACCTTGTATATTTATCCTCTTTTTCATAAAATGTATTATTTAAATGTTTTACTTTTCCTGCCATAGCTTATCCTTCAATATTATTGCTACTCCTCCTTTAGCTCTAACTATTTGAAACCCCTGACCTAATCCCATTTATTCCTCTCCACTAAAACTTTCCTGCCCCCTTCAGCTTTGTTTCACTTAAAGCCAGGACATTCAGCTTCTTCTCATTCATAACATCCACAATCATCTCTTTCTTATCATTTGCACAACATCCACGCACAGACTTCCCACTTTGACAATTTTCTTATTCTTTTTAGCCCCTCAAGGAAGGTTCCTTGATGCTGGTGAGGGGCTCTTGATTTAGGGAATTGGATCTGTGCTCCAGTTCCCCGAATTAAGCCTGAATGCCTTCCACATCCCCCCCCAGGCGCTGTATAATCCTCCGGGTTTAGCGCTTCCCCCTTGATTATAATAATAATAATAATTATTCTTTTTAGTAATTACAGGAAAAGGGGTTACTAGCCCATTGTTCCCGGCATTTTAGTTGACTTTTACAACATGCATGGCTTACAGAGGAAGCCATAATAATAATACATGTAATGAACGCCACCAACTCAGTGAACTGTTTACCCCGCTGTGGGAGCAGTTCTCTCATGCTTTGCTTACATTTTTGACAGTCATTTGGCCAAATTTCGTTTTTCTAAGCATGGGTCCTAAGAAAGTAAGTGCAAAGGACATTGCTGAAAAGAAAAAGAGGATGATTTCCATGGAATTGAAGCATGAAATCAGATAAAAGAAGCGAGGTGTCCAGGTTTTGGGCTGAGGAGGAAGTGGGGCGAGCTGGCTCGTTACTCAGAGCAAAAAACTGACCCAGCAACAGCTCGTATCTCAAAAAAACTTGTACGTTGGGACAGGGACACTCATAAGTCAAGGTTCCACTGTATATCCCTTCAATTTTTTTTTTTTTCCAACAAGTCGACTGTCTCACCCAAAAAAAGAAAATCCCCAAAATGAAAATACTTTCATTATTATTTAACACTTTCACTTTACTCATACATAATCACTGTTTTTGCAGAGGTGCCCAGAACACAACAGTTCAGAAGCATATACGTATAAAGATACACAACATATCACTCCAAACTGCCAATATCCCAAACCCCTCCTTTAAAGTGCAGGCATTGTACTTCCCATTTCCAGTCGTCGTAAGCTCCACTTTTCTATGTGCGGGTTATTTGTGTATCGTTCCAGTCATGGTATTGTGCCTTTTTTATTTCCAGTTCTCAAAGTCCAGCTATATAAAAATAACCGGTTTCCCTGAATTTTTTTTTTTTTTTTTTTTTCAACAAGTCGGCCGTCTCCCACCCTGCTCACACTCCAACAGCTCGTCAGGTCCCAAATACCATTTGTCTCCATTCACTATCTAACACACCCATGCATGTCTGCTGGAAGTCCAAGCCCCTCACCCATAAGAACCTTCTTTACCCCCTCCCTCCAACTTTTTCGAGGATGACCACTACCCCGCCTTCCTTCCCCCTACAGATTTACATGCTCTCCAAGTCATTCTTCTTTGATCCAATCTCTCTAAATGACCAAACCACCTCAACAACCCCTCTGACTAATACTTTTAATAACTCTCACACCTCCTCCTAATTTCCACACTTCGAATTCTCTGTATAATATTTACACCACACATTGCCCTTGGACAGGACATCTACAATGCCTCCAGCCACCTCCTTGCTGCAGCATTTGCAACCCAAGCTTCACACCCATATGTGTTGGTACCACTATACTTTTGTACATTCCCTTCTTTGCCTCCATGGATAACGTTAAGGTAGTAGGTTGGTAGACAGCATCCACCCACGGAGGTACTACCGTCCTGCCGAGTGTAAAACGAAAGCCTGTCATTGTTTTACATGATGGTAGGATTGCTGGTGCCTTTTTTCTGTCTCATAAATGCACAAGATTTCAGGTACCTCTTACTACTTCTACTTACACTAAGGTCACACTACACATACATGTACACGTTTATGTATACACACTCAATCTGAATTTTCTTTGATTTTATCTTAATAGTTCTTCTTATTGCTTTTCATTTCATATCAATGGGGGAAGAGGAATAAGAATCTTTCGTCCGTAAGCCATGTGTGCTGTAAAAGGCAACTACTGGGAACAATGGGCTAGTAACCCCTTTTCCCCGCATAGCCAACTAAAAAGAAAAATGAAATCCCTTCACCTATTATTATAATCAAAAAGAAAAATCCCTTCAAGGGAGCACCTACAGGAGCAAGAGAAGTGTACAAGTGGTTGGTTGGTTGGTTGCTGGACTAGGAAAATACTGTATAATGCAGCTCAGTTTTATAAAGTTTTTCTTCTTTTCTTTTTTAGTAAATGTCTACAGGAGAAGGGGTTACTAGCCCATTGCTCCCGGCATTTTAGTCGCCTCATACAACACGCATGGCTTACGGAGGAAAGATTCTTTTCCACTTCCCCATGGACAATAGAAGAAATAAAGAAGAACAAGAGCTATTTAGAAAAACCTAGATGTATGTATATATATATATGCATGTGCATGTCTGTGAAGTGTGACCAAAGTGTAAGTAGGAGTAGCAAGATATCCCTGTTATCTAGCATGTTTATGAGACAGAAAAAGAAACCAGCAATCCTACCATCATGCAAAACAGTTACAGGTTTCTGTTTCACAGTCATCTGGCAGGACGGTAGTACTTCCCTGGGTGGTTGCTGTCTACCAACCTACTACCTACCGGCAGGCCGGACTTTAGTCCTGGAGATGGGAAGTACAGTGCCTGCACTCTGAAGGAGGGGTGTTAATGTTGCAGTTTAAAAACTGTAGTGTAAAGCACCCTTCTGGCAAGACAGTGATGGAATGAATGATGGTGAAAGTTTTTCTTTTTCGGGCCACCCTGCCTTGGTGGGAATCGGCCAGTGTGATAAAAAAAAAAAAAATGCAGCTCACTGGCAGGCAAGTGTTACTCCACTTAAATATTAAAAATCCATCTGTAAATGTATACAAATTTATTAAGCCTAGATATACAATGGCATAACTTAAAAAATTATATTCCTCCACTAACAACTTTCATAAACTTTACAAATACATAAAAATGGATAAAGGCAATAAAAATATTTTAGCAAAATGCTTTTTTGAACTTGCTGTGATGGGCAAGTCAACAATTTGTATAGCATTTCTGTTATTTACCTTGTTTGCAAAGCAATGTAACTTTGGTATATGTCTAGTCCTGAACATAATTAGTAACTTAATTTACTAATTTTCAGCATTAGTATTACTGTAGAATATTTGGACCTGAATTTTTTACAATAGGTAAAAAAGTTAAGATCTTCAATAGGTTTTGATGTTAACCTAAAGCACTGTGCACAATAATGAATTGAATACAAAGCTTGAAGTGAACATAGGCAGTATTTCACCTAATGAATAAGCTTAGAAAGCAAAGTTTAATAACAGAAAATGCTTGACCAAATATTTGTGACTAGTTTGGATCTTAGATTGCGGTATAAAAAAAAAAAAAAATCTAGGGTGATTTAAGCATATACTATGTTGCCTTATGGCCACTAACAAAAAATTCATGAGACAAATGTCAAATTAGCTAATAAAATTTCCATATACTGTTTTTAATATAAAACAAGAATGTTGTACTATTGTGATTTTCTGTATGCTACAAAAATAAGAGAAAATTTATAGTAAATACTGTAACAACTAAAATCATCCATATTCTTGTACTGGAATCCCCAGAACATATTACAGATCAAACCCATAAAATGATTGACCAACTTTCATAAACTAGGTATATCTTGCCACAAAAACTCAACTTTGCTGATAAATGCTGAAAATATCTTTTAATTATGTAATGCAACAGAAAATCCATTTACATCTAGTAAATATCTTGCTTAAAATTAAGAGAAAGTACCAAAGGGAATGATTTATGAATTTATCAAATCCTTGCATGAAGATAACCTCTCACTAATGAAGTATGCATAGCTACACCAAACACATTCTGCTGATAAATTTTAATCATGTTCACACACACACACACCAAAAAAAAAAAAAAAAAATCTAAATCCATGAATAAACTTACCTCAGACACATACTAGTAACTAAACCTAGCACACCACAACCTTGTGAGTAGTCTAAATACATAAAAAAAAAAAAATTGTAATCAAATTTTAAGTAACTTGTGTGTTATGATGCTAACAAAGTTGAAAACACAGGAAGCTTTTCTTTAGGGAAACAACTTGACAAAAAACCTAAACATGTATTCTTGAGCTCTGCAACATTTGTGTGGTATGGTCATTCTTTTGAGATGTCCATTTTCTTCTCATTTGGGTCAATGGCCTGGTCTCCTGGCTTCCACCCAGCAGGGCACACTGAAAAGGCATGCTTCATTAATCAAACGCCAATAAAATTGACTCGTGAAATCGTAATGACACGATTGCAAGCAAACCATACCATGGGTGGGGATAGAACCCACAATAGGAGTCATAAAACTCCAAACCGATGCATTAGCCACTGGGCCAGCTGGCTACAATAAGATTCATCCAACTAGGTATATTTATACACCATAGGAAGGTTAACATAGGCACCACTATGACCACAAATACAAGTTTTTACAGATAATCTCCCATGAGCGTGGCCATGACTAACTCTAGCTCAAGTCCCCTCAAAGCCGTCATCGTGTATAAATATACCTAGTTGGGTGAATCTTATTGTAGCCAGCTGGCCCAGTGGCTAACGTGTCGGTCTGGAGTTTTATGACTCTCTGATCGTGGGTTCTATCCCCGCCCATGGTATGGTTTGCTAATACAATTGCAAGAGCATGGCCTATTAAAGAAATGTTATCAAAAATATTTCCAAAAATAATCCAAGCTAGCAAGAGAAAAAAAAATGCATTGAGAACTTTTAATAGGAAACGTTTTATTCACTAAGAGTAGGGTAAACAAGAGTGGACAGTAAGTATATGCATACAGCAGGTAGAAGGACTCATTAAAAATTTACCAACATCAATGTCTTAGCCACATTAATCTTAGGCTGCCAACACCTTGGAGATATTAAAACCTACCAGTGTTCTGCACAACTGTATTGCTAAGGCATAACTGCAATTTAAAGGCAATGCCCTCAATATAGATCCGGTCCTAAATCTCACATCATACTATTCAACAGGTGGTTGTGGCTATTTTTGTGCATTATGCAGGCACTGTTAACATAATTCTCAATGTGTATTGTTCTCTATTCTAATGTTTAAATCACTGGCCCTTGATCTCCATAAACTTTTAAAAGTATTTAAATACAGTACAGTACATAAACTTTAGCAATGATATTAACAAGGTTAATTGGTTTCAACAAACAGCTGAAGAATGATAAAAATAATTTGCACTGCATCCAACTATGGTATGGTGAAATTAACTCTTAACATACCCTGCCCATGCTTGTCAGCATACTGAAGAGCCTGTATCAACCGTAGAGTTTCATCAACACTACGTCCAATGCTGCTGTCATTTGCAATTACCTGAAAATGATGTATTATTTTTAGTGCATCACTGCATAATATATTTGTACCAACGAAAAACAAACGATTAGAATATTGGAAAAAGTTTATTAACCGTTCTAAGGAATATGGCACAGGTATGGAGCATAGCTCACGAAATCGTAATGATACGATTGCAAACAAACCATACCATGGGTGGGGTTTGAACCCACGGGTTCAAACCCCATCCGTGGTATGGTTTTTTTTTTTATGGAGCATAGATCTGCATGGTATGTTCATAAATTAGATACATGGTTAAGTTCAGCAAACATGGACCACTAAATCATGACTGCTTTTATAGCTCCATTATCACTTTCTTTAAAACATCACTGGCCATCTCCCACCAGGGTAGGGTCACCCAAAAAAGGAAAACTGTTTATCCAATCACTATCTTACCAGGAGTGTGCAAATATGACAATTTAGAGGACCTTCCAACTGCCAGAGCCCCACCCACCTCCTAAGTGTAGGCACATCCTTCCCGCCTCCAGACTCAAGTATGGCTAAGCAATTTCCTAAATCCATTCGTAAAAATTACCTTGGTTACACGATCAACACAAGCAAGCCATAAAATCTACTAGTCTCCCTTCACTCTGATCTAACACACACACACAAGCCTGCTGGATACTCAAACCATTAGCACTCACAATAACCTTTACCCACTTCTTCCAACAGTTTCTGGGTCACTCCCCTACATGCTTCCATCCCAGATTAATACACCCTCTTTGTCATCCTATAAAATCCTCTAAAATGCCCAAACCAAGTAAGAACCCCTCCTCAGCCCTTGGTGATATCACACTTGTCCTCTAATTTCTATATTCTGAATTCTTATTATTAAGGTATACGTAGTCATGAATACTGTATTGCCAAACTGGTGAGGGCCTTTCAGCACCATATGGTACAGGAAATTATAAATAGCAAAAAATGTTGAAAATAAAATAAAATACTGATAGTAAATAGAAAGGAAAACAAGAATTCAATATCTGAAATAGTCAGCTACAAATCAGCAGTCAGAGAAAATTACGGGCGACTCTCATAAGAGACAGAGTGCAGCATAAACCTTTCTTCCCACCATTAAACTGTTTATTTTCAATCATCTGGCCTATGTCAATGCTTATAGGAAATTAGAGGAAAGAGTACAATTAGTCTGACAGAAGAATCGGAATCAGCAAGACATCCTATTGGGGCAAGTGTTCCACTAGGAAGCGTGCTCGGACCAGTGTTATGGAATGTCTACTTCAACGACCTTCTTCATCTCATCCCAGAATCACATGCACATGCAGACGACTGCACACTGACATTCACTTATCCAAAAGAAGAAATGCCAGCTGCTCTAAGCTACATCAATCACCAGCTGAGAGCTATATCAGCTTGAGGAAATAGATGGCAAGTAACATTTGCACCTGAGAAAATGCAAATGATGATCGTCTCTAGGCACCATGATGGTAATGCTGGTGCAGTAGTAAGGATGAATAGGAGGGTGTTGGCACCTGGAGAAGTTGATATCCTTGGGGTGAAATTTGACTCCAAACTAACCATGAAAAACCATGTTGTAAATCTTGCAAACAAGGCAGCCAGGAAGCTTACAACACTTCGCCGTATCTCGCATCTACTTGACAGTAGGGGTTGCAAGATTGTACGAGGCACAAGTACGCTCGCACCTTGAGTATGCTCCACTTTCTTGGTTTGCCTGCCCCCCGTCTCATCTGCGACTGCTTGACAGAGTAGAGAACAGAGCAAGACGTCTCATCTCTCACCTGGACCCATCCTGGATAGATCTGTCATTTCAGCAGAGCCTTCAACATAGGAGGGATGTGGGTGGCCTTATTGTTATGTACAAGGCCAATATTGTCAAAGTACCACACTTGGATCCACTTCGAGGACAGCGTGAAACAAGCTTTTATGCCACAAGACGGGCAGAAAGCAGCAACTTCACTCTGGCTGTACCCTTCTCCAGAACTTCACTCCATCTGAGATCCTATATACCCAGGATGACTCGAGTATGGAACACATTCGTACAGCATAATGATGTCAACGAGATAGTCAGTTGATCAAATGAAAATGCTGGCCCACAGATGGCTCCAATTTCATTCTGTTCCCTACTTGTATGTCTCATAACAATAAAAATGCTTTCAAATGAGCTGATGTAGGTAACAGCTCTTAGCTTGCCAATAAAGTTAGGAATCCTTAACCTGTAAATAGCTTGTCAATAAAGCTAGGGATCCTTAACCTTGTCAAACCCTGTGTAAAAAAAAAAAAAAAAAAAAAAAAAAGATTTCATGCTTCCAACTTTTGAGCAAATGCCAGATAGGGAAAAATGTTAAATGATCAAGCATTATAATGGCCCATAGTGAGCAGATCTACCACTATATGTGAATATAGCAGGTTTGGCAACAGTATAAAAGAGGAGCTATGGTATGCTAAGCCAATCTAAAAAACAATTACTCTGTAATTACAGTAAACCCTCACTTTAACAGACTCTGAAGACATGGGACAAAACCCGCCGAGACAACTGACTTGGATATAACAAAATCCATTTGCTACAGAATTTTCCATTTGTTTTGATCACTAGAGAATTTCGTGTCTATTCAACAAATGCCATTAATGGCCACCTTGCTCCCCTTCTTCAATAAGAGTTTACTGTATTTATTTGTAACTAGAGGAGCAGAGCTAAGCAATTAGTGTTCTGGATTCAATATTTATCATGAGAGATATTGGGTTTCCAGAGGTTGTAGCAGTTGTTTCTTCTTGTAACTCATCACACTGTTCTACCACTCCATGAAGAACTTTCTACTATCCCTCGGGATCTCCTCTCTTAGTTTATGAACATGGCCTCTTGTTCTACTTGACAATGATAGGAAATGCTCTCACTTCTTGTATATCCTTCAATGGTGATTTAAAATGCTCTTAATAATTTTGTATCTTTTGGTAATCTTATTAGTGACTACCATGTCTAATACCTTCAGCTTTTCTTTGTTAACTTGTATCCTCAAAGTTCTGGTAAACATTTTGGACCTTGTCTGACATTCCATCATTATTTTTTAAGGTGCATCATAACACTGCTGCACATTTAAATTTTATATGAATGTATGCTCCAATGTAGCAACCACCCAGGGAGGTACTACCGTCCTGCCAAGTGAGTGTAAAACGAAGCCTGTGATTGTTTTACATGATGGTAGGATTGCTGATGTCTTTTGTCTGTCTCATAAATATGCAAGATTACAGGCATGTCTTGCTACTTCTACTTACACTTAGGTCACACTACACATACATGTACAAGCACATATATACACACCCCTCTGGGTTTTCTTCTATTTTCTTTCTAGTTCTTATTCTTGTTTATTTCCTCTTATCTCCATGGGGAAGTGGAACAGAATTCTTCCTCCGTAAGCCATGCGTGTTGTAAGAGGCGACTAAAATGCCGGGAGCAAGGGGCTAGTAACCTCTTCTCCTGTATATATTACTAAATGTAAAAGGAGAAACTTTCGTTTTTCCTTTTGGGCCACCCCGCCTCGGTGGGATACGGCCGGTGTGTTGAAAGAAAGAAAGAAGATATATATATATCACACACACACAGTACATACCTAAAGTTTGACAAATTATGCACAATAAGTCGAGAATTACCACTTTTTTCACTGATGGGAAGCACTTCGTGGCTTTTCTCAGGATTTGAAGACTTGCCATCACTTTTGTGCCACTATTAAGCAAAATTAGGGGTAATTTTCATGCCACAGTAAACAGCAGAAACCAAATCTGCAGGTTCTACCGTATATACTAGTACTTTGTCTGGCAGCATTATCACATTTGTTTATATACATGTCCCCAGCATGCTACGTGTGTGTGAAGCGATTATTTCTGCACCTATTTTGTTACACATCTTCCTTCAAACCCCTATATGCTGACCATGTTGGGTGATAAGGTTTCTCAACTAGCCTTGGGCTGATAGCTGATATCAACTTGCAAAGGCTCCAGAGAGCTAAGAGTATGTTTGTATGTAGTAGTAGTAGTGTGTGTGGGGGAGAAAGTAGGAAACACAGAGGAACATATATTCTGGTGCAAAGAAAATATATCTGAAATGACTATTGACACAGTAGAATTAGTGGTTGGCATTACTTACAGCCATGGTTAAGGGGTGGGATTATTACAGCTCATGAGTGATGTTGGCAGTTTGGAGGGATATGTTGTGTATCTTTATATGTATATGCTTCTAAACTGTTGTATTTTGAGCGCCTCTGCAAAAGCAGTGATAATGTGTGAGTGTGGTGAAAGTGTTGAATGATGATGAAAGTATTTTCTTTTTGGGGATTTTCTCTCTTTTTTGGGTCACCCTGCCTCGGTGGGAGACGGCCGACTTGTCGGGGGGGGGAAAAAAAAAAAAAAAAAAAAGAGTAACATAAAAAATATGGAATTCAACATGACAGCAACCATGAATGGATGGAAGTTAGCAATGAATATCATTCATTATTTGTAGGTTGGCTATGCTAAGTGAATTTTTTGTCACTTATGTTAGGCTAAGTTTTTAAGTCACAATAGCATTGGCCATCAATCTCAAGGCCACCATGGCACAACTTAAAGGTTAACAGCATTCATCACATATGCAATATAAATGTGGAGAAAAAACAGAAAACAAATTGAACTACATTAAAACTAATTAAAAAAAAAACAGTAGTGCAATCAGTAAGCTTCCCTTTGTTTCACAAGAGACTATTTATAGTACCCTAGTTTTTTCTATTTATTCTTTATATTGTACTGAACAGTACATCCAGATTAAGGACAGTTTACCAGCCATTATTGTCAAGATATGTACCTACCTCTCGAATCACTAATTTTGTGTCAATTATAACTAGAGTGCGATGAGCTACTCCAGCTGCTTCATTTAGCACTCCATATTTCTTTGACACTTCCATGGATTTGTCTGCTAGAAGAGGAAATGGGATCTGGCCAACTCCACCCTTCTCACGTGGTGTTTGGCACCTAAAATCAAGTAAAAATGCATACACTGTTTTCATATGTTGTAGAACATGGAAATTCACTCTCAAAATAGCAACGCATAACAAATGAAGTTTAACAATATAATCTTTTTTAACACACCGGCCATCTCTCGCTGAGGCAGGGTGACCCAAGGAAACACATTCACCACCATTCATTCATCTGCTGTCTTGCCAGAAGTGTACTGACATCACAGTTCAGATGGTCTTCCATAAGGCAACATCCTCAACCCCTCTTGAGAGTGCCCACCTCCAGGACTCAAGTCTGTCTATCCAGTTTCCCTGAATCCCTTCATGTTACCTTGCTTATACTGCAACAGCACTTCAGGTCACAAAAACCACTTGCCTCTACACACTATGATCTAACCTGTTCACACAAGCCTGTCAGATGCTCAATCCCATAGCCCTCAAAACCCTCCCTCTTCCTGGGATGACTCCTTTCCTCTTTCCCATATTTATATACCCACCTAGTCATCCTATTTTGCTCCATATATTAATTATTTTATTGTGTGTTGAAAGATGATAAACAGTTGAGAGTGATGGCATGTACTAATGGTTAAAATATTAATGATGAAAGTAATAAACACTAAAAATCCTATACTTCGTGAAATGACTAACAAATAGTTTGTATACTGTCTTCCTATTATATGGGAAGTGCTCTATATCAGATGTTCCCTGGATAAACATCTAATTAGTTGAGGCTGCCTGGCTCTGGCTGCAGCTCTCTCTGCAGCGCTGCATGACCCTGGTGGGTTTAGCGCTTTGTTTTGATTATAATAATAAAGTAGCTCTCTGTGAATATGGGTATTGCATATGTATATATCATTATTCTAAGGTTACATTCTGAAGGTACAAAATAAATCAGATCAAATGAAGTGTGTCTTAAGGTAAAAAAAAAAGTTATACTGAACTGTTAATGACAGTCTCTCTCTAGTTAACAAAGCTAATTTTATGCAACATACCATGCAAGGTGAGTGAACTTAGAATCTGTAGAGCACCCCAGCACCTCGCAATTAACAGCATGGAAGTCGTCAATTCTTTCAGCAAAGGATATTATCTCAGTTGGGCAGACAAAGGTGAAGTCTAATGGGTAGAAGAGGATGGCAATGAACTTTCCATGGTAATCTTTCATTGCTACCTCTTTAAACTTCATATCCACAAGAGCATCACACTTGAAATCAGGAGCAGGAGCACCAACGTGAATGTAGCCATTCTGAAGAGTCTACAAATTAAATAAAATAATAATACTTTGTCATACACATATTATATTAAAAAGATGCAAACAACTTATGTCATAACTTGTTCCTATGAACATGTATTCCTAATATAAACAATGTGCTTCTTTAGTAAATAAATAAAAAGGTGTGTACATATTTCTTTCAACAAACCGGCCATACCCCACTGAGGCGGGGTGGCCCATTTTAGTCACCTCTCATGATGCACATGGCTTACAAAGGAAGAATTCTGTTCCACTTCCCCATGGAGATAAGAAATAACAAGAACAAGAACTAGCGAGAAAATAGAAGAAAACCCAAAGGGGTAGATATATACAGCCTATATTCACTTAATGATGGGCTTCTGTTCCTAAGAGCAGGTTGGTCGTTAAGCAAGGAGCATACTATAATGGTAGTGGATTTGTGTCGACATTTTTTATATATTTTTTTAATGTCATCACTGCACTATTTACAACAATTCTTGTATAATTTTTAAATGTTCATACAGCAATGTACTGCATACTGTAATAAACAGAATAGAGAAAATCAGCTCTAATATACGTTATTTAGTTTTGCATACTGGTTGGAAAGCTGGTCGTAAGTCCGAGTGGTCGGTAAATGAGTAAGTCACTAGATGAGGAGAGGCTGTACATGCTTGTACATGTATGTGTAGTGTGACCTAAGTGTAAGTAGAAGTAACAAGACGTACCTGAAACCTTGCAAGTTTATGCGACAGAAAAAAAAAACACCAGCAATCCTACCATCACATAAAACAATTACAGTATCCATTTTACACTCACTTATCAGGACGGTAGTACCTCCCTGAGCGGCTGCTGTCTACCAACCTAGGCACTAGGTTGGTAGACAATATATATATCTATATCAATATATATATATACTGTATATATATAAATATCTATACATATAGTGGTACCTCGGGATACAAACTTAATTCGAGTGCTGATACCGAAGGAATTTGTCGTCATAAGGAATAATGTAAATTAGATTAATTTGTTTCAGACCCCCAAAAATACACTTAAAAAAAGCACTTACATAAGTGTTAGAGTTGGGAGTTGTTCATATCCCAAGGTACCACTGTATGTATGTGTATGTGTGTGTGTATAAATATACAGTGGTCCCCCGCTTTTCGTAGTTCCCGGCAATTGTAAATTTCGCCAATCATAGGGGTATTTTCGTATAAACATGGACTCGCTTTTCATAGGTTGACTCGCGAGTCGTAGTTCGTCCGGGACACGTACCCACAGCGTGAGCCGGGGCGGCAGCCAGTCTAGCATTGTTTACCAGTGAGCGAAGGTCCCCTCACGTGCTCAAGCGAAGGTCCCCTCACGTGCTCGAGCGAAGGTCCCCTCACGTGCTCGAGCGAAGGTCCCCTCACGTGCTCGAGCGAAGGTCCCCTCACGTGCTCCAGCGAAATATTTCATAATATTCCATTTATTTTTGTGCTTGCAAGTACTAAATAAGCTATCATGGCTCCAAAGAAAGCTCCTAGTGCCAAGCCTGTGGTAAAGAAGGTGAGAAATACGATTGAATTTAAGAAAACCATCATTGAACAATATGAAAGTGGTACAAGTGTGGCCAAACTGTCCAGGATGTATAAGAAACCCTACACAACCTTATGTTCCATAGTGGCCAAGAAAAAGGAAATAAAGGATGCTGTTGTTGCAAAGGGAGTAACTATGCTGACAAAAATGAGATCACCAGTACTGGAAGAGGTTGAGAAGTTATTATTGGTGTGGATAAATGAGAAACAATTAGCAGGAGATACTCTTATGACTTCGATTATTTGTGAAAAGGCAAGGCAGTTGCATGAAGATTTGGTAAAGAAACTGCCTGCAAATAGTGGTGATGGGAGTGAATTTAAGGCCAGCAAAGGCTGGTTTGAGAGATTTAAGAACCGTACTGGCATACACAGTGTGGTAAGGCATGGTGAGGCTGCCAGTTCGGACCACAAGGTGGCTGAAAAATATGTGCATGAATTCCAGGAGTACATAGAGGCTGAAGGACTGAAACCTGAACAAGTGTTCAATTGTGACGAAACAGGCCTCTTTTGGAAGAAAATGCCAAAGAGGACCTTCATTACACAAGAGGAAAAGGCAATGCCAGGACACAAGCCTATGAAAGACAGGCTGATGCTAATGTTCTGTGCTAATGCTAGTGGGGATTTCAAAGTGAAGCCATTACTAGTGTACCATTCTGAAAATCCCAGTGTGTTCAGGAAAAACAATGTTATGAAGAGTAAATTGTGTGTGTTTAGGAAATCTAATAGTAAGGCATGGGTCACGAGGGAAATTTTCATCGAGTGGTTCAATGAAGTGTTTGGCCCTAGTGTGAAGGAGTATCTCCTGGAAAAGAAATTGGATCTCAAGTGAGTGCTAGTAATGGACAATGCACCTGCTCATCCTCCAAACTTGGATGACCTAATTTTCGAGGAGTTTGGGTTCATCACAGTAAAGTTCTTGCCCCCGAATACCACTCCTCTCCTCCAACCCATGGACCAGCAGGTTATTGCAAACTTTAAAAAACTCTACACAAAAGCAATGTTTCACAGGTGCTTGACTGTGACCACAGACACTCACTTGACCCTAAGGGAATTTTGGAGAGAACACTTCAGCATCCTCCACTGCATAACCCTTATAGGTATGGCTTGGGAGGGAGTGACTACCAGGACTTTGAACTCTGCCTGGAGAAAATTGTGGCCAAATTGTGTCGACAAGAGGGATTTTGAAGGATTTGGGACTGACCCTAATGAGCCTATGTCTGTTGTAAAATCAACTGTGCCACTGGGGAGTTCCATGGGGTTGGATGTGAATTTGGAGGATGTGGAAGAATTGGTGGAAGACCACAATGAAGAGCTCACCACTGAGGAGCTGCAAGAGCTTCAGAATGAAGAGCAACACATCGCAGCTCAGAATCTTGCTGCAGAGGAGGAGGAAGAGAGATGGAAGAAGGTGCCTTCTTCAGAAATTAAAGAGATTTTTACTATGTGGGGTAAGATGGAAAGCTTTATGGAGAAACATCACCCTAACAAGGTTGTTGCAAGCCAGGTTGGCAACATGTACAGTGACAGTCTTGGGCCATTTTAGGGAGCTCTCTCCACAGTTATTTTGCGAGACAGGACTCCAGTGACTCTCAAGGTGGTCCTAGTGGCATTAAGAAACAGAGAAGAGAAGCAACCCCAGAAAAGCAAATGGTACCTGAGGTGTTGATGGAAGGGGATTCCCCTTCCAAACTATAAACAATCCACTCTCTCTCCTCCTCCAGTCTCCCATACACTTAGAAGAATCTCCAATAAAGGTAGGTGTTATGCTGTTAATGTTTCATTCATCATTTCCCATTGTATTGTTTATGTACTACATGTATATTTCATGTAAATTTTTTTGTTGTTTTAATACTTCTGGGTGTCAGGAACGGATTAATTGTATTTACATTATTTCTTATGGGGAAAATTGATTCGTAAATCTTAAATTTCGTTTATAGTAACGGCTCCAGGAACGGATTAATTACGAAAAACGAGGGACCACTGTATATGTATATACAGTGGACCCCCGGTTAACGAACTTTTTTCATTCCAGTAGTATGTTCAGGTGCCAGTACTGACCGGATTTTTTCCCATAAGGAATATTGTGAAGTAGATTAGTCCATTTCAGACCCCCAAACATACACGTACAAATGCACTTACATAAATACACTTACATAATTGGTCGCATTTGGAGGTGATCGTTAAGCATGGGTCCACTGTGTGTGTGTGTGTGTGTGTGTGTGTGTGTGTGTGTGTGTGTGTGTGTGTGGTGTGTGTGTGTGTGTGTGTGTGTGTGTATGTATGTATGTATGTATGTATGTATATATATATGTATATATATATATATATATATATATATATATTATATATATATATATATATATATATATATATATATATATATATATTATATATATATATATATATATATATATATATATATATATATATATATATATATATATATATATATATATATATATAATATATATATATATATATATATTATATATATATATATATATATATATAATATATATATATATATATATATATATATATATATATATATATATATATATATATATATATATAATATATATATATATATATATATATATATATATATATATATATATATATATATATATATATATATATATATATATATATATATATATATATATATATATATCTCAGTAAGTACTGACCCTAATTTTTTTATTTTAATCTTATAACACTGAAAATTTTTCTCTATTTCAATGAAAAAAAAAAATTCAAAATATTCGCGGCACTGGGGGAGAGAACGCATATATACGTTTGGACTGTTTAGGGGTTAACACACCCAATTACTGCTAGGTGTAAATGAGCAGCAGGTGTAAGGAGACTTGATCAATGTTATCATGGGTGTCCCGTGTCCTGGTACGCAATGCTCTCGCTTCACACACTGAGTATCCATGGTTCGATCCCCAGCAAGGGTGGAAACTTTGGGCGTGTTTCCTTACACCTGTTGTCCTGGTCACCTAACAAGGAAGCTGGGTGTTAGTCGACTGGTGTGGGTCGCATCCTGGGGGACAAGCTTGAGGACCCCACTGGAAATAAGATAGTCCCTTGATGACGCACTAACTTTTTTGGGTTATCCCAGGTGGCTAACCCTCTGGGGTTAAAAATCTGAACACAATCTCATCACCGACTGGGAATCAAACCAGGTACCTATACCTGTGCCCATAACATCTGCGTATCTCCACGACCACCATAAAAAAATATTTAATACTCAAAATAACATTTAATGCTCTAGCAGAGGTGCATGTCACTGAGATGACAGCAGTGTGAGTAGTAATAGGGTGCCAGAATGACAAGTGTATTTCCCTGAGCCCAAGCAAGTGTATTCAGGTACAGGTACACATAAATAGTTGCATAAATTATCATCCATAGCAGTATATGTGTAGATTAATTAGGATAACTAACATGTGCATGTTAGTTAGAATATATGGGTTAACAAGGCCAAGAATATTAAAAAAGATCTTAAAAATAATCATTAAAATTTAGTTCATGGTAAGTTACATTTATGGGGAAACACTAAAACCGTCAGGGTCACAATGCCTGGGGAATGGGAGACATTGATGTTCAGAGGGAAAAAAAGGGGGTTATCAGTTCCTTGGATCAAGAGCCCCTCACCAGCATCAAGGTACCCAAGCCTTGAATGGAATTAAAAATCAGGGGAAAGTACTAAACCCGGAGGGACCACAGGGCTCACAGAGAATAGGAAGTCAGCAGGTTCAACCAAAGGAGAAAACATCTCCACCTCCCTGGATCATGAGCCCCCTCACCAGCCTCGAGGTACCTCTCCTTCAACGGATATTAATCACAGAGCGCTAAACCCGTAGGATCAAAACGCATGTCCGGGCAGGGGGACGGAAGGTTCAATTCAGGGAATAAGGCCACGGATCCAATTCCCAAGATCAAGAACCCCTCACCAGCATCAAGAAACCACCCTTGAGAGGCCCCCAACGGATAAAACCCTTAAAAAACCAAGAGCCGGGAAGCCAACCTGTGGCTTGGCGTCAGTAGGAGGCACCACTTCAACCTCCATGGCAGCTGTTTTCCCTGTCTGTAATGCTTCCTTCTTCCTCTCCTCATCCTCCTCCTGACGCTGGCGCTTCCCTGGCGTGCGTCCCATGCTCATCCTCCTCTTAGTAGACATTACTGAAGGAAGAACACAGCAACAACTTGTTTGAACTGACGCCTGAGGTGGTAGCCGCTGCTCGCTTACACTTACGATACCTGAATTAAAATTTGACACGTGCATCTTCAAGATATCTTTATTATTTAATTATTTATTTATTTTATGTCTTTGCAAACAGTACATTGAGATTTTTTTATTTACAATAGTGGGTTGCAATGCAAAGAGAGCCTCTATTATGCCTAGGTATTAAGTAAGTAAGTAAGTAAGTAAGTAAGCCAACTTAACATTATTGACTTACAGTCTACTTAATACTAAGGATTTTATCATAGTTGTTTAAGTAAAAGGACACAGGTGCAACTAATGTGACATTTTACTGTGGCAATGTTTCGCTCTTCAGGAACTTTATCAAGCCGAGCGAAACGTTGCCACAATAAAATGTCACATTAGTTGCACTTGTGTCCTTTTTTGCTTTACATATTGTCGGTAATTCTAGCAACATTATTACAATCTTTATTGTAGACGTTTCGCCATCCAGTGGTTTTTGTCAGTGCAAATTCGAGGACATAATTAAAAAACAGAAAAACTATATACAAAAGACGAGGTAATCAATCCCTCATCTTTTGTGTTATTATTATTATTATTATAATCAAGAGGGAAGCGCTAAACCCGTACGATTATACAACACTTGAGGGGGGGGGGGATGTGGAAGGTATTCAGGTTTAATTCAGGGAAATGGAGAACAGATCCAATTCCCTAGATCAAGAGCCCCTCACCAGCATCAAGGAACCTTCCATGAGGAGTCATCTTTTGTATACAGTTCTTCTGTCTTTCAATTATGTCCTCGAATCTGTATTGATAAAGCCACTGGATGGCGAAACGTCTACAATAAAGATACCCAGATGTTGCCGTGTCTAATTTTCATGTCGATTTTGTCTACCATTCACATACAATTTTGTCTACCATTCACATACAATTTTGTCTACCATTCACATACAATTTTGTACTTCTCTGTATCAAATAAATAAATAAATAAATAAAAACTTGCGATACACACCACCAACCGCCTCTCTTAACTTATTGATTCATTCCATATTAACATTGTTTTTAATTATTCTAAATTGACAACTTCCAAAAATAACTCGTTAGGATAAACTAATTAACTTTATTCAGATATACACGGTATACACAAATACATTTACATAAATTATTATACATAGCAGCATTGTGGAAATATAAACACATATGCAGTATAATGTGATCCTTTATTGACTACGTTTCGCCCACACAGTGGGCTTTTTCAAGTCACAAACAGAACTACCTGGGGTGGAAGGAACGCGAGTATTTATAAATACTCGCGTTCCTTCCACTCCAGGTAGTTCTGTTTGTGACTTGAAAAAGCCCACTGTGTGGGCGAAACGTAGTCAATAAAGGATCACATTATACTGCATATGTGTTTATATTTCCATTGTGTCGGTATTTTATACCATTTATTTCCATAGCAGCATTGTGTAGAGAACCTAGGATAACCCAAAAAAGTCAAAATGACCCATCATTAAGTGTCTCTGTAATATCTTGACTACCTCCCAGGGGACGGGAATGGGTGTGCATAATTCAGTTACTAAATTATTAAATATCCATTTTACAATGATATCATATCATTATTCCTTATTGATATTCTTCATTCATTCTATTATTACACTGTATTAATTCTATATTGCTATTCTCCATTCATTTCATTATTTTAAAAATCTACACCCTGTAATCCTTCTTCATCATTATTCTGTAATTCATTATAGATTGCTAATCCGTATTCATTATATAGTGCTAGTTTATATATTCAATATATATTCCTGATTATTTACTAGCATTGAGAGTATGGGGGGAGGGGGCTGAGCTCCCTCCCAATTATATTTCTCTTATTTTAGGCTTGTGCTGGTTATATGTATATTATTATTAGTTATAATTATATTCACCCGAAGTGTTGAGAAATGGCTTTACCAACTAAGATATAATTTATAATTTTTAAATATAGTCAACACTTAGCTGATAAAAGACAGCAAATCGTCTACACAGACGCCCCTGCAGACGAGATCTTGAATTGTTGTCATGATCATCTCTCAACGGGCTGGAATGAGTTATAATTTGTAAGATTATAAATTACCCCTAGGGGGTGTTATGTCAGCATATTTCATTCACTGATGGCTGACAAACTTACTTGTGTGGACTCAAAAGTCCGCACCTAACTGCCAACTATAGGTTGATTACAAACTCCTTGCCACTCAAGAACTGCGCAGTCCCCCGTACTACAAGAAATTCGTAACCTACCTTGCTCTTGTGTGTGTCTGTGTGTACTCACCTATTTGTGGTTGCGCGCGCGCGCGCGTGTGTGTGTGTGTGTGTGTGTGTGTGTGTGTGTGTCTCAACAATCAATATTTGCACCAATAACTTATTACAGTTGTGACCGGGTGTGGAAGTGTGAATTGCTCATTACACTATAATTTGTTCATGATTGTAGCCATGTATAAACGTAAGTAACCATTCTTACAGAATTCATTACCTTTGTAACTTGTGAGCTCATTACCTTTGTACCTAGTTCAGCTATCAAAACTTTGGGGGCCCAGTCCCTGGACCCATTACGTACCTCAGTAATCTGTAAATACCTTTGTAACTTGTCATGATTGTGACCAGACCTACCTGGAGTTCATTACCTTTGTAAATTGTGAGTTCATTACCTTTGTAAATTGTGAGTTCATTACCTCTGTAACTTGCTCAGCTATCAAAACTTTGGAGTCCAGTCCCTGGACCAATTATGTACCTCTGTAATCTTTTGACTACCGCCCACAGGATGGGTATGGGGTGCATAATAAACATATTAAACTAACTCTTGTAGCGTGAGCTATGGTGTTCTTCACACCTTCGACAGATATCGGTGACTTGATAGAAGCTGAAGTGTCCTTGGATGTCCTCGTCTTCCATAGTCTAGGAATACACACACTGGTACACTATGTTCCACAAGATTTGTCTTTATTGTTCACAATCTTATCACTAAAGAAGTTGATCACACTTCTCTTAAGTGTTTATTGTGTTTTGTGAGACACTTTGTTCACACTAACGCACAGATCGTTCTTTGTTGGTTATCCTGGCGTCAATGTCACTCTCAGTAGAGTCAAAAGTAATCTGAAGACGCCACAACGCCCCACGCCGTCACTGCCCCCAGCACAAAGGAAAAGCTGACCTAGTACTTTTGCTTCCTTGCCACTTCCTCCATGAGGCAAAGCAGAATGTTTAAATCTTGCTGTCTTAAGCATAGACAACAATGTCCACTATCTTTACTATGGTAATAAAGTGGGAGCAGGATTTTCCTTAATTGTCCTGCTAAGGTAAGAGATGTACTGTCTCTTATTAAAATACACTCTGCAACACTGGACCGCACGGAGCGGCGGTCGCTTGACCACAGGTCGTATACTGGTACTGCATCTGGGATTAATTACTCACTGTAGCAGTAAACAAGACGCTTGCCCCTTCTGAGAGGGCTGGGCCCCTCAGGGCTGAAAGGGCTGAAGGGGGCTGATACCGCCCTCCTGGAGAAAATTTCTCCACACGAAGCGCTAAAACCCCGCGGGTCATTCACAGCCACGGGCGTGTTGCAGACTCGTTGTGGTGGTGGTGGGGGTGAGGGGTGCTGTAGTAGTGGTGGTGGGTTAGGGGTGGTGTAGTAGTGGGTGAGGGGTGGTGGTGTGTAGTAGTGTGGGTGGGGGTGGTGGTGGTGATGGGTGAGGGGTGGTGGTGGTGGTGGGTGAGGGCGGTGGTGGTGGGTGAGGGGTGGTGGTGGTGGTGGGGGTGAGGGGTGGTGGTGGTGGTGGTTGGTGGTGGTGGTGGGTGAGGTGTGGTGCAGTAATAGTGGGGTGGTGTGTGAGGGGTGGTGCAGTAATGGTGGTGGTGGTGGTGGTGGGTGAGGTGGTGGTGGTGGTGAGGGGTGGTGGTGGTGGTGGTGGGTGAGGGGGGGTGGTGGTGGTGGTGGTGGAGGGGTGGTGGTGGTGGTGGTGGTGGGTGAGGGGTGGTGTTGTAATGGTGGGGGTTGTGGGTGAAGGGTGGTGGTGGTGGTGAGTGAGGGTGGTGGTGGTGGGTTAGGGGTGGTGGTGGCGGGGGAGGGTGGTGGTGGTGGTGAGGGGTGGTGTGGTGGGTGAGGGTAGTGCTGTAATGGTGGTGGTGGTGGGTGAGGGGTGGGGGTGGTGGTGGTGGGTGAGGGGTGGTGGTGGTGGTGGTGGGGTGAGGGGGTGGTGGGGGTGGGTGGTGGTGGGTGAGGGGTAGTGCTGTAATGAGGTGGTGGTGGGTGAAGGGTGGTGGTGGTGGTGGGTGAGAGGTGGTGGTGGTGGGTGAGGGGTGGTGTGGTGGGTGAGGGGGGTGGTGGTGGGTGAGGGGGTGGTGGTGGGTGAGGGGGGGGTGGTGGGTGAGGGGTGGTGGTGGTGGGTGGGGTGGTGGTGGTGGGGGGGGGTTTGAAGGGGTTGGGGTGGGGTGGGGGTAGGGGGGGGTGGTGGGGGTGAGGGGGTGGTGGTGGGGGGTGTGGTGGAGTGGTTGGTGGGGTGGGTGAGGGTGTGTGGTGGTGAGGGGGTGGGTGGTGGTGGTGGTTGGTGGGGGTGAGGGGGGGGTGAGGTGGTGGTGGGGGTGAGGGTGGTGTGGTGGTGGGTGAGGGGTGGTGGGGGCGGTGAGGGGTGGTGGTGGTGGTGGGTGAGGGTAGTCCCTGTAATGGTGGTGGTGGTGGGTGAAGGGTGGTGGGGTGGTGGGTAAAGGGTGGTGGTGGTGGGTGAGGGGTTGGTGGGGGTGAGGGGTGGTTGTGGGGGTGGGGGGGTGGTGGTGGTGGGTGGGGGGTGGTGGTGAGTGGGTGAGGGGTGTGGTGGTGGCGGGAGGGGGTGGTGGTGGTGTGTGGTGGGTGGGTGGTGGTGGTGGTGGTGGGTGGTGGTGAGGGGGTGGTGGGTGGTGAGGGGTGAGGGGGGGTGGTGGTGGTGGGTGAGGGGTGGGTGGTGGAGGTGAGGGGTGGTGGTGGTGGTGGGTGAAGGGTGGAGTGGTGGTTGAGGGAGTGGTGGTGGTGGGGTGAGGGGTTGTGGTGGTAGGGTGGAGGGGTGGGGGTGGTGGTGGGTGGGTGAGGGGTTGTGGTGAGTGGGTGAGGGGTGTGTGTGGAAGGTGGTGGGGTGGGTGAGGGGATTGTGGTGGTGGGTGAGGGGTGGAGGTGGTGGGTGATGGGTGGTGGTGGGTGGGTGAGGGGTTGTGTGGTCGTGGGTGAGGGGTGGTGGTGGTGGTGGGTGAGGGGTTGTGGTGGTTGTGTGGGGGTGGGTGGTGGGGGTGGGTGAGGGGTGGTGGTGGTGGGTGAGGGGTGGTGCAGTAATGGTAACAGCAGCATCACAGTAACACAGGCTGGTACACTCAACGGGTGTCAGTATAAAGTGCTCTCCTCTCCTCTCAGTAAGTGCAACACAAACCTATGATTCACCTAATTCAATTTTTCCCCATTAGAAATTCCACTTGTTCTTTGAGCAACTTTCGGCATATTAGCCAAAAATTTCATCACTAAAATAAACAGCTCATGGATAATTTTTTAATACCTATAATTTAGCTAGGGTAAATTATGTTTTTTTACGATAAACTGT
The DNA here is from genome assembly GCF_026875155.1 of Cherax quadricarinatus. NCBI lineage: Eukaryota > Metazoa > Arthropoda > Malacostraca > Decapoda > Parastacidae > Cherax > Cherax quadricarinatus. The sequence goes on from NC_069403.1 coordinate 82,825,249, forward strand.
GTTGTATTTCACAAAGAATTAAACGACTATGAGTGAAGGAGGGGCAGCCGCTAGCTTCAGGGAGTCCCAAAAGTCTAGAAAATATGGAGAACTTGCCCATCTTTATGTGTTTGTTCCCACAGGCTCGGAGACCCTCGGCTCATGGGGAAAGAGTACATCTAAGTTCCTTAAGGAGCTAGGCAAAAGACTCATCAGGATAACTAGGGATCCAAGGGCAGCTAGTTTTCTGTTCCAGCGGCTCAGTGCTGCTGTTCAGAGAGGTAATACCTGCTATATTTTGGGCACGCGCCCCAGCTCTGAGGAACTGGATGAGATTTTCGCATTATAATCAGTGACAAACACGTAACAGTATGTACTAGACATGTATCTCTTATACCTCATGTACTGTATATAAGAAAATAAAGATCAGTGAGACCAGTGATCATCCTTGCGGTACCTCGCTGGCGGCATCACCTCCTGGGGACAATTTTAAGTGGCTAGTGTCTCTGCTTTTAGATCTGCAAACGGGAAAAATCCATCATTAGTTGCAATAGTTTGCTTTGTATTCATCCTATATGTTTTTAGAGTTTTCAAATCTTTCATGGAAAAGAAAAAAAAAATCCTTGAAAACCCACTTATGGTCAGATTTTATGTAGTTAGCTAATACATTTAATTCTGGAACAGAATTTTTCTCGTAGAGCTCGATATATTTAATACACAGATATTTTCTGATATATAAAAAACTTTTGAAGCCAGTATATATTTTTTTTTATCCAATGGTGTCTTATTTTTTGTATTTAACGTTTTTTCTCAGCATTTTTTTTTTTTCAACAACTTTTGACAGTGAAACAGGCCTGCCACCTATAGTTTTGGGAAATCGGCACAATATATGCCCTGTTCTTTTCATCAGTCTATTTACCAGTTTCTAGGGAAATCCTATATGTATTTTTCGAGAAAAAAAAAAAACCCGCTTCGTTCAGGCTTTTTTTTTTTGGGGGGGGGGGGGGGGGGTTATAAATTTGTTGTGTGAGGCAATATAAGCAGTGTGAGATAGTGTATACAGTGACGAAAAACAATAATAATAATGATAAGAAGAAGGAAAGAGGAAGAAATATAAGAAGAAAGGAGGAAGAACAACAACAAAAAGACAAGACGAAAATTTTATTGGGATATTAACCCGTCATCACTATAAAATATTTCCCCCGGGGTGCGACCGAGTGTGGGACCCAACACGAGACCTGCGTGTTGGGATGGATCAGCGACGCTTCAACTCCACCACACTCAATATTTCATTGTACAAGTGAATCACGACAATCCTCCGCCCGGGTTTATGGCCCCACCCACTCATGACTGTATAATTTACAATCCAAATGATTTCCTGTCTTCGTACGAGTCCATGTTTCGCTTAACGACGGGGATACGTTCTGAGAAATGCGTTGTTAAGCGAAGATTTGGTAGTTACGCGGACGTCATAGTGTACTTTCACAAACCTGGATATTATAGCCTACTACACACATAGTCTATATGGCTTGTTCGTTTTTTCATCATCCCTCGGATTATTATAAACAAAACCAAGCACTAAACCCAGTAGGGTCATACAGCGCAGTGCATCATCCCTGAGAGGTGACCCTGAGGGGCTCATGCAAAGGCATGTAATTCATGGACTGGATTCGATGTCTCAGTGATCACTATTTAAGTATTTTTAATAATATTTTCCCCACATCAGTTATAACTAGCCTCACGGAGAAGGATTTTTGGGTTATTGGCATGCCTTCGAACACGTAACTAAAGAACAAGAAGTCACAACACCGTGACTGGAACAATACATAAACAAACCGCACATAGGAGAGAGGACCGAAACGTCGTTATAAGCTTCTCTCTCGTAGGTGCGGGTTACTTTTTTTTTTTTTTTTTTTTTTTTGCACAGGGTTTGACAAGGTTAAGAATCCCTAGCTTTATTGACAAGCTATTTACAGGTTAAGGATTCCTAACTTTATTGGCAAGCTAAGAGCTGTTAGCTACATCAGCTCATTTGAAAGCATTTTTATTGTTATGAGACATACAAGTTGGGAACAGGATGAAGTTGGAGCCATCTGTGGGCCAGCATTTTCATTTCATCAAGTGACTTTATCTCGTTGTGTAGTGTAATTGAATCTCATATTTGTAAAGTGCTGGTTTATTTTCCTCTTTGTATTAACGTCATATTAGGGCCGTCTGTTTCAGTAATCTGTGACTGTTGGTACATAAAATAAGTATTTAGCTACATTTGCATTGCAGCTCCTACTTCAAAGTTTTTTTTTTTGTTTTAATCCATACTTCGTATCATTGAGCTGTATAGCGCTTTAAATAAAACAATTTTGAATATATGATCCAGGTAAACTCCAGGTAATATAGATTTTTTTTTTAAATATTTAGAAGATATTTAATCAGGCCCTGATCCACCATGAGTGAGGCCTGGTCACAGACCGGGCCGCGGGGGAGTTGGCCCCCATAACTCTCTCCTGGTATACTCCAGGTATAAATGAGGTCATTTCTTATTCCTCTATATTCCTAAATTTTTTATTTAAAAAGTATTAGTGCTCTGAGTCTGTCTTCACAGAGTTTAAAAAGTCTGTGAAAATACTAAATATGTTACCCTTGGTAATACAGTGGTTAAGTAGACCGATATTATGTGAATAATACATACAATGTGCATTATGGCAACTTATTGTGAAGACGTTTCGCCCACCCGAGACTTTATCAATTTGCGAATCGATACAGTCCCTAGTGAGCGAAACGTCTTCACCAAAAAATGCCATAAATCGCAATGTCTTGTTTGCAAAGATTTGTCTCCCTTCTGATTATTATTAATATTATTACGGGGAAGCGTTAAACCCGCAGGATTATACAGTGCCTGTAGGGGGGCTTAATTCGGGGAACTGGAGCACAGATTCAAGTCCCTAGATCAAGAGCCCCTCACCAGCATCAAGGGACCTTCCTTGAGGGGTCACCCTTCTAAACTCCTTCATTATGTCTTCGTCTTTCGCGTAATTTGCGGATTAACCAGCACAAGTTCACGAAGGTGCTGTCTGAAAGGCACACTCTAGTTGCAAAAATTCTGATTTTTGGTATTGTATTAAAATTTCTAGCACCGAAATTGGGCAATTTTTTTTTTTGCAACTGATCTCTGTTTTTGTACACTGAGATTCATTGTAATGGCCGAAGTGTAGTACACCTCCTCTTGCTTTTATCTTTAAGATAAGATAAGATAAGATTTCGTTCGGATTTTTAACCCATGAGGGTTAGCCACCCAGGATAACCCAAGAAAGTCAGTGCGCCATCGAGGACTGGCTAACTTATTTCCATTGGGGTCCTTAATCTTGTCCCCCAGGATGCGACCCACACCCAGGCACCTATTTGCTGCTAGGTGAACAGGACAACAAGTGTAAGGAAACGTGTCGAAATGTTTTCCACCCGCCGGGAATCGAACCCGGGCCCTCCGTGTGTGAGGCGGGAGCTTTAGCCACCAGGCCACCGAGTCACCTCAATGCTCCCAAACATTTAATACCCATGTTAATCATTGTACCCATAATGGGTGAGGGTGTGAATGGGAGAGAGTGGGGAAGAGAATGTGGGAGAGGAAGCAGAGGAGAAGAGGAAGTAAGAGAATGAAGGAATGAGGGGAGAGAAGGAGTGAATAAGTAAGTAAGTAAGTAAATTTATTCAGGTATACACAAATACAGTTACATAGAATTATCATACATAGCAGCATATGTGTAGAGAACCTAAGTGAATGCGTGTCTGGCAAATATTTCCTGTGTTCCACCTATGCATCCCTGATACAGTACACAACGCACTATTACGTACGACGCATTGGTAGTAAACGATACAGTAGCATGTACGACGCATTTATACACAGCACAGTAACGTGGGACGCTGTAACAAAGGTGGCAGGTACGATAAGGCTGTTAGAGTAGGGAGAGTGGCCCTAGTAGCAACTACAGAAGAGGCGGGGGCCAGGAGCTGTGACTCGACCACAAACAGGTGAACACAGTAAGTTTTGCCAAGACGAAGCACCACCGTCAGCGTGAGACAGAAATAACTCCATTAACTGACCTTTAAATTAATGTTTTCACAGGTAACCAAAGCCAAATATTTATATGGTATCTGCCATTTACTCTACGTAGACTACGATGTAGACTTCTAAAACCATTTGTTTTCGTTTACCAAAAATAAGACACTTGATATGTAAACTCAGCTCCGGAAAGAAAGTCTGTGTTAGTGCTATCGTAAAGGAAACCTGCATTTGTATGTTAGCGTAAAGAGCAGCGAAGGGTTAATCCATCGTCTGTTAATCGGGGTCCAGCCTCTGATCAATCAGCCTAATCGTGATTGCCAAAGGAAACCTTCGTAAAGCTGCCGCAACAACTGAACCTGTAATGGCAAGTTTGAAGTTGCCCTTATCGATATGCTCCCAGTTCAGGCTGACAGATTTCATTACCTCATGTCTGTGACGAGAAAATAAGACAAATTTTCAAAACTCTGACTTGACAGTGGTTACGACGGAGCGAAACGTCGTCATAAAATTCCTCTCCTAAGTGCGGTTTTGTGGTGCATATGACAGGAGATCAAGTCCGTGTGATGGAGACTAACAGACAGCGCCTCATGTCTCTCATGGACGTGTACAGAAACAATCTTGTTGTTCTGACCTTGTAAAACGTAATATAACTCGGGGAAACTGAATCAACACGGGGTCATCTAATTTTGGCCAATAATAAAAAAAGGGGGGCAGCTGCCAGGAGAGAAAGCGTCGGACAGACGGCTAAACAGGTGACGTTACATCATACTTGCATACTGGAGATACTATTTGAGGTCTAAAATACTATTGTTTATTACAAATTACAATGTTGTGATTGTTCGTGCTGGTAAAAACACAGGAAAATACGTGTGCGTGTGTGGTGAGGGGAAAGGGAGATGATGAGATAGCTAGAGATGCCTTCCCAGGAAGGGAACAAACTTGGCAGGATGCAAGGATCGCCGAGGCTGGGGTATCAAGTATTTTCTGGGACCTGACACCACCCAGCAAGGCTGCACGAATCTCCTGTAACGTTCACAGCTTCTCTAGTGATGCCTCGCCTTAGGGAACATAATGAGGATTTTTTTTTCGGTCGTAATGAAAGGGCTGATCTGTTTTTTTTTTTTTGAGAAGGTGAGTTTTTAAATCTGTGGTAAAAGAATGTAAGATTAGGTATAATATCCTAGGCAGGTCCTACGAGATTATATGCATCTATACACACATACACACACACACAGACACACACATACAGACACAGACACACACAGACACACAGACACAGACACACACAGACACACACACACACAACACACACACACACACACACACACACACACACACACACACACACACACACACACACACACACACACACACACACAGATTGGGGAGGGGCAAAGAAGACCGCAGACAGAGTATAGGCTAGGTGGACAAAGATTACAGACCTCACTCAGGGAGAAAGACCTTGGGGTGACCATAACACCGAGCACGTCACCGGAGGCACACATCAACCAAATAACTGCTGCAGCATACGGGCGCCTGGCAAACCTGAGAATAGCGTTCCGATACCTTAATAAGGAATCGTTCAAGACACTGTACACTGTGTATGTTAGGCCCATACTGGAGTATGCAGCACCAGTCTGGAACCCACACCTGGTCAAGCACGTCAAGAAGTTAGAGAAAGTACAAAGGTTTGCAACAAGGCTAGTCCCAGAGCTCAGGGGAATGTCGTACGAGGAAAGGTTGAGGGAAATCGGACTGACGACACTGGAGGACAGAAGGGTCAGGGGAGACATGATAACGACATACAAGATACTGCGGGGAATAGACAAGGTGGACAGAGATAGGATGTTCCAGAGAGGGGACACAGAAACAAGGGGTCACAACTGGAAGCTGAAGACTCAGACGAGTCACAGGGACGTGAGGAAGTATTTCTTCAGTCATAGAGTCGTCAGGAAGTGGAATAGCCTAGCAAGTGACGTAGTGGAGGCAGGAACCATACATAGTTTTAAGAAGAGGTATGACAAAGCTCAGGAAGCAGAGAGGGAGAGGTCCTAGTAGCGATCAGTGAAGAGGCGGGGCCAGGAGCTGAGTCTCGACCCCTGCAACCACAGTTAGGTGAGTACAATTAGGTGAGTACACACACACACACATAAATATATATATATATATATATATATATATATTATATATATATATATATATATAATATATATATATATATATATATATATATATATATATATATATACAGTTGGCTTTGTCTCGTCAATATAAAGCGACTTAGACAAAACCTTCCTTCAGTAAATATGAATGGTAATGCTTCCTGAATGTGTGAGGAGACACAGTGGTCTTTGTCCTAAGTCATGCTTGGTACTGCATGATGACAAGACCATTTGAAGCACTTGTGTTGCTCCTGGCTGAGTCCTGCTTAGATCTGTGTGTTCGTGCTGATTCATAAATAAGATACATGTGTAACACTTGGATATCTTTGTTGTCGAGATATTTCGCCTCCACAGCAGATAACTTTGGGCGAATACAGAGGCGACATTTAAACTGAAGACAGTGGTAGAAGTGGAGAACCAAGTTAGAGGTGCTCAGTCGTCTCCCAGTCATAAAAATTTATATTTTGTGGAGCTCAGCTGTATAGTCCTTGTGGCTTAGCGCTTCTTTTTGATTATAATAATAATAATAATAATAATAATGTGGAGTTCAGTCTCTTAGCGTCGAAAAAGAGTCATTTTGAAGTGTTCAATCCCTCAACCCTGAAGAAGTCTTTTTAAGGTATTCAATCTCCCAACTCTGAAGGGGTTATTTTGAGCGAGTCCTCCAGCCCTGGGTAGGTCAGGTAGTGTTGGTTATGTGTCTATTCGTGCACCAGTCGGTATTATATGCCAATAATACAAAGCTGGTGTACTTAGTGTTCTCATCCTGAAACACAGCGGTGAGATGCCTGGCAGTGCGATTTATCTTTAGCTGAATCTGACAGGCATCCTCACTGACATAAGAAACAGATTTCCTTGGGATTATTAATGGAGAATGCCACAGGAGAACTCCTCCAAAACCAATCAGTGTCGATTATTTCTCACTTGATTCTTAGGTCGTCTTTGCCAGGGGGAAGTTCACAACAGCCGACTGACTCCTATATATTTATTTACTGCTAGGTGAACAGGGAAAACAGATGTACGTAGACCCGCTTATTTACCACGCCTCGCCCAGGATTCAAACCCACGTCGCTTCGAAAGTCAAGACTGACCCGAAGCTGTTGTACAGCCACATCAGGAGGAAAACAACAGTCAAGGACCAGGTAATCAAACTGAGGAAGGGTGATGGGGAATTCACAAGAAACGACCGGGAGGTATGTCAGGAGCTCAACACAAGATTTAAAGAAGTATTTACAGTGGAAACCAGTAGGACTCCAGGAAATCAGAGCAGGGGGTGCACCAGGAAGTGCTGGATGAGGTACATATAACCAAGGAGGAGGTGAAGAAGCTGCTATGCGAACTTGACACCTCAAAGGCGGTGGGGACCAGACAACATCTCTCCGTGGGTCCTTAAAGAGGGAGCAGAGACATTGTGTGTACCATTGACAAAGATCTTCAACACATCATTTGAAACTGGGCAACTCCCCGAGGTATGGAAGATGGCAAATGTAGTCCCAATTTTTAAAAAGGGAGACAGACATGAAGCACTAAACTACAGACCTGTATCACTAACGTGTATAGTAAGCAAGGTCATGGAGAAGATCATCAGGAGGAGAGTGGTGGAGCACCTGGAAAGAAACAAGTGTATAATTGACAACCAGCACGGTTTCAGGGAGGGAAAATCCTGTGTCACAAACCTATTAGAGTTTTATGACAAGGTGACAGAAGTAAGACAAGAGAGAGAGCGGGGTGGATCGACTGCATTTTTTTGGACTGCAAGAAGGCCTTCGACACAGTTCCTCACAAGAGGTTACTGCAAAAGCTAGAGGATCAGGCACACATAACAGGAAAGGCACTGCAATGGATAAGAGAATACCTTACAGGGAGGCAACAACGAGTCATGGTACGTGACGAGGTGTCAAAGTGGGCGTCTGTGACAAGCGGGGTTCCACAGGGGTCAGTCCTTGGACCTGTGCTGTTCTTGGTATATGTGAATGACATAACGGAAGGGATAGACTCAGAAGTGTCCTTGTTTGCGGACGATGTGAAGTTAATGAGAAGAATCAAATCGGATGAGGATCAGGCAGGACTACAAAGAGACCTGGACAGGCTACAAGCCTGGTCCAGCAACTGGCTCCTTGAGTTTAACCCCGCCAAATGCAAAGTCATGAAGATTGGGGAAGGGCAAAGAAGACCGCAGACACAATATAGTTTAGATGGCCAAAGTCTACAAACCTCACTCAAGGAAAAAGATCTGGGGGTGAGTATAACACCGAGCATATCTCCTGAGGCGCACATCAATCAGATAACTGCTGCAGCATACGGGCGCCTGGCAAACCTACGGATAGCGTTCCGATACCTCAGTAAGGATCGTTCAAGATTCTGTATACCATTTACGTCAGGCCCATACTGGAGTATGCAGCACCAGTTTGGAATCCGCACCTAGTCAAGCACGTCAAGAAATTAGAGAAAGTTCAAAGGTTTGCAACAAGACTAGTCCCAGAGCTACGGGGATTGTCCTACGAAGAAAGGTTGAGGGAAATTGGCCTGACGACACTGGAGGCCAGGAGAGTCAGGGGAGACATGATAACGACATACAAAATACTGCGCGGAGTAGACAAGGTGGACAAAGACAGGATGTTCCAGAGATGGGACACAGACACAAGAGGTCACAATTGGAAGTTGAAGACTCAGATAAATCAAAGGGATGTTAGGAAGTATTTCTTCAGTCATAGAGTAGTCAAGCCGTGGAATAGCCTAGAAAGTGAAGTAGTGGAGGCGGGAACCATACATAGTTTTAAGGCGAGGTATGATAAAGCTCATGGAGCAGAGAGAGAGAGGACCTAGTAGCAATCAGTGAAGAGGCGGGGCCAGGAGCTGTGACTCGACCCCTGCAACCACAAATAGGTGAGTACACACACACACACACACACACACTCAGGAAGTGGTGACAGCGTATCATGGTATGTCATGGGAGGTATGCTTGATATACTCGGCGTGAGAGCTGGCCGCCCAGAATTGTACGCTTTTACACACTGTGTTTATGGAGCGGATCGGAGGTGTATTACCGGCCAATCAGACTACCATGATGCCGGTGGATTTGTATTTCTCGCTGATTTGGCCTCACTGATTTGTACTCATCGATTCCTGGTCACCCATTCGTACTCGCCGAGTTCCTTTCACTGGTTTGGGGTCTCAGTTCTCAAAAGGAAGAGTCGAGCAAGGGCTGTCAGTTGCTGAACTGTGTTCCTGATGTCTGTCACTGGGAAATTTTTTGAGGCAATAATCTCAAATAACCTTACTCTCAACAATTTTTTTCCACCTGCTACTGCGTGTTAGTCAGTATGGTAGAATTGTAGAACGATGGTTCAGAGAACCGACACGTTGATAAATTAGACACATGTGCAACTCTTGGGTATCTTATTGAGGAAACGTTTCGCCACACAGTGGCTTCATCAGTCCATACATAGGAGAATCTTGAAGAACAGGAGGAGAATGAGGTAATCAGTCTCTCAGCCTTGAGTCGATGTGGTCAGTCCATCAGTCTTGAATAGAATACGGCATAAGTGCGGAGAAGGAGCTTATAAACCGTAGGCAGGAGAGGTGCAGCAGTCGTAGGTGGTGTCACGTTTGTTCAGTGTGGAAGTAGGTCGTGCCCAAGGGTTAGGCAAGCGAAGAATTCCCAAGTATTAAGATCCCAAGAAGTTGCAGTGTCTGACAGTTTGTCAGTATGGTTTTAGAAAGTGTTGCTGAATGTTTTGGAAGATATTACTGAATCTCTAAACTATGTGGCACTACTAAATGGATGAACCTCTCCTCTATGTGGCACCAGTCACTGTAAGAACCTCGCCACTATGTGGCACCAGCCACTATAAGAACCTCCCCACTATGTGGCACCAGTCACTGTAAGAACCTCCCCATTACGTGGCACCAGTTACTGTAAGAACCTCCCCACTATGTGGCACCAGTTACTGTAAGAACCTCTCCACTATGTGGCACCAGTCACTGTAAAAACCTCGCCACCATGTGGCACCAGTCACTGTAAGAATCTCGCCACTATGTGGCACCAGTTACTGTAAGAACCTCCTCATTATGTGGCACCAGTCACCGTAAGAACCTCGCCACTAAGTGACACCAGTTACTGTAAGAACCTCCTCATTATGTGGCACCAGTTACTGTAAGAACCTCCCCACTATGTGGTACCGGTCACAAAGTTGCTTCGTACAATATATGTGCATGTAAGCAGGGTAGGACACCCCCGCTCTCTTGGCAAGACCATAAGCACAAAAACTCAACTTATACCTACACCTTCCAAGGGATTACCTTCAAGGTCGTTCTCTAAGGGCGGAGGATGGTCTGTGATCCACTCATGCGATATCATTGAATTAAGAAGAAAGTAAACCATACCAAGGGTGGGGTTTGAACCCGCGGTCAGAGAGTCTCAAAACTCCAAACCGCGTTAACCACTGGGCCAACTAGCCACAATAAGTTTCATCCAACTAGGTATATTTCTACACCATAGAAAGGTTAGCATAGGTACCACTGTGACCACAAATGCAGTGGCTAACGCGACGGTCTGGAGTTTTGAGACTCTCTGACCGCGGGTTCAAACCCCACCCGTGGTATGGTTTGTTTGCAATCGTGTCATTACAATTTCGTGAGTCAAGAAGAAAGTATGTTTGATCCCATACTAAGAATGCACACTTCACAATCCCACTTCACTTGGTTCCCGAAGCCTCGTGTCACCACAGATAATTTCACTCTAAAATATGCTTGTACAGTAGAGACACCCACTCACCTCACGCACATTAATGCTTATCTTATAGCTATATTTGCCTAGGGCTACCGATGGCGGGCTGGATTTCCTTCTTATAGAACACAAATGATGTTCTCTAGACAGCATGATGTCAGTACGAGAGTTGGCATGATGACAGAAATGATGTTCTCTACACAGCATGATGTCAGTACGAGAGTTGGCATGATGACAGAAATGATGTTCTCTACACAGCATGATGTCAGTACGAGAGTTGGCATGATGACAGAAATGATGTTCTCTACACAGCATGATGTCAGTACGAGAGTTGGCATGATGACAGAAATGATGTTCTCTACACAGCATGATGTCAGTACGAGAGTTGGCATGATGACAGAAATGATGTTCTCTACACAGCATGATGTCAGTACGAGAGTTGGCATGATGACAGAAATGATGTTCTCTACACAGCATGATGTCAGTACGAGAGTTGGCATGATGACAGAAATGATGTTCTCTACACAGCATGATGTCAGTACAACAGTTGGCATGATGACAGAAATGATGTTCTCTACACAGCATGATGTCAGTACGAGAGTTGGCATGATGACAGAAATGATGTTCTCTACACAGCATGATGTCAGTACAACAGTTGGCATAATGACAGAAGGAAGTCTTTCCACCCAGCGGTGAACCTGGTAACCTTGAGATGAAATTTGACCCTGCAGTGACTATGAACAATAATGGTTAAATCATGTAAACAAAGCATAACATAGACTGGAAAAAAACTCTATATAACTCCCAACTTTGCTCTCATCTATAGTATGCACCACTCTCTTGGACTGCCTCTACCCACAATTCAAAAATTCTGAACGGGGTATAGTTACTGGATTGATAAAGCCACTGGCTTGGCTAAACGTCTACACAGTAAACAAATCCAGGTGTTTCACATTTGTTTTATTTATCTACTCGTCAGTTTTTCTAAACCATTGCTATAATAAAACAAAGTATATTCTCCTGTAAGGCAACTAATTTGTCGCTTCGGTCTGGCCTACTCGGCGCTGCTGTCACCTCAGCAAACCTTCATCACCAGACATTTGCAGGCGAACCTTCCTCTGTTTATGTACAAGACCAAAAAGTCTCGGTCCCAGACCTGATCCATTTTCACGGACGTTCCAAAAAAAAAAAAAACGGCCATTACACCACAGGACGGCCACCAATCGGCAGTTTCACTCTCAGACAATCCATCAACGATCATTCATTCCCCGATTACAACTCACTTAAAACATTAAGTACAGCAAATCAGTTAATCCACTGAAAGCTGCGCCCCACAACTGACTTTAGCTTCAATAATAAGCCTTTTCATGAACCTAATCAATTCAGTACTACTTTTTTTTGCCTTTTTTTTCAAGAAAAGATTGAATATTATTTATTATGAATGCCTTTCACTTGCTATTTTATTTTGAATGTACTTTTTCAGACGTATTTACCAAAAAAATCGCATTATATGCAGGAGATTTATAAGAGAGTTGACTGTATTTCCTATATTCATCAAGAATATAACATTGAACCAAACATTAAATATAATTGGAGTTTACCTGGAAGTAGGATAATGGGTATTTACTGGAATATTGGCAGGAACTTGCTCATTACCAGTCAAGAATACTGTAATCCCTTTTAAAAGAGTACTTAATTCCCTTTAAAAATGGATTAAAGTAATTCCTCTGCAAAGGGATTACCTCTCAGTGTATAATATACATTGAGTGGTGTATATACACTGTGTATACACGGAGAGATAAAGAAGAGGAAGTTAAATATGAGAAATGTCTCTGTTTATTACAGTGGTTAGAGGACATCCGGCCACAACAAAGCCGTGAGTACCTGACATTAGTATTGGAAGGTCGACCTTGTTGACACCCCTCTCTGTGTGCACGACGCAGGTGCACGCACCCGCCCTCAGTGTGCACGACGCAGGTGCACGCACCCGCCCTCAGTGTGCACGACGCAGGTGCACGCATGCGCCGTCAGTGTACAACGACAATACCGTGCATCGCCAGGAAAGCATTGAAATCAGCCCGTGGTATGAAGATAATAATAATAATAATAATAATAATAATAATAATAATAATAATAATAATAATAATAATAATAATATTATCTACAATTACATGATTCAACTTATACAGACCAAAGCTGACATTAATGACATATTACGATATAGAAAGCCCCTTGTTATGCAGAGCATTTAGGGCAAATTAGGTCAATTTTGTCCCCCAGGATGCGACCTCCACTAGTCGACTAACACTCAGGTACTTATTTTATTACTAGGGGAACAGGAATAGCAGATATCTTAAGAAAACACGCCCTAACGTTTTTACCCGTCCCGCCCAACCGACCTACGGGACATAACTTGATAAAAAATGCCGAAGGTGAAGTAAATATAATATGTAATTCGCTGGATATTGTTTTCTAAGACAGAATGTACGTATTTTTAATCCTGCATGTATCCTATTGACATACTCACACCGTGCTTATACCTGTAACAGGATACAAGTGTGTGGACGCTGCAGGCACTCTGTACGTTCAGCATGGTGGACAGTAGAGGGCAGTGTGGATTAACAGTGGTGGCAGTGGTGATGGTGACAGCAGTGATGGTGATGATGGCAGGTGTAGCAGATGCAGTTAGCGACGACATCCCTGACCCCTGTCAAAACATTTCCAGTCTGCCAGCCAGGAAAAGGAACATTTGCAATGGTCAGTACTCTGCCATCTGCTCCCTTCTCTCACCGACTAAGGAAACTAGCACCTGCCTGATAAGGGCAATCCTCTATTCTTATACCTTATACCTACTGTTTACGTTTCAGTTATATACGTAAATTCAGTAAATTCTAGAGAAAATTTAAAAATAAAGAAAGTGTGAGTTATTTGTGAACAGGAACGACATTTTCCCTTAAGTTAGAGTTTCGTTAAGTTCTTCCCCCTGAGAAAGACTTCGTTTCCCCTGAGAAAGACGTCGTTCCAATAAAAGGTAATATCTTCAAGGGAATGAAAGGAGGTTATCATGGGTAGGTAACTGGTTGCTGTACGCTGCTGAGGCGGGTCACCTGCACCGCGTCCATACTCTTCTTCATCTGCCTGAGAGATCCTACCTTATGGCCTACACTGACAGTCAAGGTAAACCTCCTGTCTCCTCTACTGTATCCTATCCTGTCTCCTTTCCCGTGTCTCCCATCCTGTCTCTTCTACTGCCTCTTATACTGTCTCATCTCTCGTGTCTCCTGTTCTGTCTCCTATCCTGTCTCCTATCCTGTCTCTTCTACTGTCTCCTGTCTCCTATACTGTCTCATCTCTCATGTCTCCTATTATCTCCTCTCCTGTCTCCTATTCTGGCTTCACCTGTCTCCTTACAAATGATATGAGTTTTATTACATAATAATAATAATAATAATAATAATAATAATAATAATAATAATAATAATGATAATAATAATTTTCATTATAATATTGTGGAATATATCAGTGCTCCAGATACTGATATATTTCACGATATTTAGATCGATGCAGACATTATTTTTTTTAACCACGCACAGGACTGCGTAAGGGGTTCACTGCTATGATGCTGGCGGCTGAGAAGAATCACACTGAGGTGGTGGAGGTTCTTGTGAATGCTGGTTCGGATGTCAACCACACCAGCAGAGCGAGTACGTCCTGGTCAAGATGTTTCTCCTTCTCCAACACCCTGACAAGACGTCTCTCCCTCTCCAACACCCGAACAAAACGTCTCTCCTTCTTCAACACCTGGACAAGACCCTTCTCTCTTTCTCTCTCTCTCCAACGCCTGTACAAGACGTCTCTCCTTCTCCAACACCTGGAAAAGACGTCTCTCCCTCTTCAACACCTGGACAACACGTCTTTCTCTCTCTCTCCAACACCTGGACAAGACCTCTCTATCTCTCTCTCTCCAACACCTGTACAAGACGTCTCTCCTCCAACGCCTGGAAAAGACGTCTTTCCCTCTCCAACACCTGTACAAGACGTCTCTCCTCCAACACCTGGACAAGACGTCTCTCCCTCTCCAACACCTGGACAACACGTCTCTCTCTCTCTCTCCAGCACCTGGACAAGACCTCTCTCTCTCCAACACTTGTACAAGACGTCTTTCCTTCTCCAACACCTGGACAAGACGTCTCTCTCTCTCTCTCTCTCTCTCTCTCCAGCAGGATTGGTAAATATCCAGTACCGACTATTGGCTAGAGATGACCTAACACCATCATTACATTCAATGGGGAAGCGCAATACGGGTCGTACAGTGCCTGGGGAATGTGAGGTCAGTACGGGTCGATGCAGTTGAATAAAAGTAGGTACGTCGTTGCTTTTATACACCAACAAGTATTTAAAGAACCACAGGGGGAGGGGTTTGAATAATGGATCAAGGCCTTTCGTGTTGCAACCAATACATCACCAGGTACTGATGATGTGTTAGTTGTGCTTTATTCCTGCAACACTGCAAGCGCTTGATGATGTGTTGATTGCAACACGAAAGGCCTAGGGCTATCATTTAACTCACCCCCCCCGTAGTTGTCTTGTATCTTTTATCGCTTGTTCGCGATTATTATACGAACAAATACGTTAATAACAAACAAAATGCCATTTTTGGCATTATATTGAAAGAACGTTTTGCCCACCGGGGACATAATTCTCACGAAATGATAAAATCTCTGGTGGGCAAAACGTCTTGTCAGCAAAATGTCACTAATTGCTGTCTGTCACAGAACTTGACAGACATCAAGGAACCGTCGTTACCTGCCTCCTATTATAACTAAGTGCTGTGTATCCCTCCAGTGTAAACATTGTAGTAAGTGCTGTGTATCCCTCCAGTGTAAACATTGTAGTAAGTGCTGTGTATCCCTCCAGTGTAAACGTTGTACTAAGTGCTGTATATCCCTCCAGTGTAAACGTTGTACTAAGTGCTGTATATCCCTCCAGTGTAAACGTTGCACTAAGTGCTGTGTATCCCTCCAGTGTAAACGTTGTACTAAGTGTTGTATATCCCTCCAGTGTACACGGTGGTATACCTACTGGCTGAGAAGGGAGCCTTGAAGACGCTGAAGCATGTACTGGACCTGGGAGCCGCACCTGACGTTATGACCACCACAGGTAGGCGCCTGACGTTGTGAAATATATATATATATATATATATATATATATATATATATATATATATATATATATATATATATATATATATATATATATATATATATATATATATATGTATGGAAAATCTGCTATGTTGTGTCGCAAGTGTATGTTGTTGAATTAACACTGTTCATGTTGACCTGTATGTTGAATGTTACTTCAGCCCTGGGGGGGGGGGAAGGAAGCCTCTCAGTGAAGACAAGACACCCTTTGCAGAGCACGTTTTGATTAGCACGACATTTTGTTTTGCATCGTGTTACTCGAGACACGCAGTGCGGTCAAGGAAGTGAATGAGGCACTTCCTCCACTGCCGACAGCATGAAATCACCTCTATATTCCACTGAGGAAGCCTGCCGAGAAGGCGAAGCGTTTGGACAAATAAACATACCCAATTGTTGCTCCTGTGCGCCGAGTCTGCAGTGTGTTTTCGCTTCGCTGTTTCTGTTTCTGTAACTTGCTCAGCTATCAAAACTTTGAGGCCCAGTCCCTGGACCCATTATGTACCTCTGTAATCTTTTGACTACCGCCCACAGGATAGGTATGGGGTGCATAATAAACATATTAAACTAACTAACTAACTGTTTCGGCAGTACATCGTTTAGTTTTAATTAAGACTTCCCAGTATTGTTTTCTTCTCACTGTGGTCTCGGTGGGCAGGTATGACGCCGCTACTGATCGGAACCTGGAACGGCTACCCTGACGTGGTCAAAATGCTGCTGGAGAAAGGTGCCAATCCTAATGTGGCAATGCCTGACACTCGTGAGTACCAGGGAATACCTGTTGAAATATGTCTCTGCCAGGTGCAGGTATCACTTCACTGTACGTGTAATATTTACATGGGAAAGTCAGATTGCAGAGGATTTGGGAGTCCACAACGAGGTTGTCTGCTGATAAGAGCTATCTAATTCTATCTAGATTAAGGGTTATTTTTTATTTTCTAGGTGTATGAGTCGAGGGTAGAAAATGAAAAGCCTTTATTTACATATATCAGTGAGACAGGGAGAGAGCATTGGTTTATTCTGCGTGTGAAGTTAACAGATATATATAGAACACGCCGTGACTAAGAGTCAAATATTTAGGCATATGTTATCCGCTGCTAACGTAATTTGTTTTCACGTAATGTTTACATTGGTGTCTGTGGTGATGGCGGTGCTCCTGGCGGTGCTCCTGGCGGTGCTGCTGTTGTTGCTGAGCAGTGTATTCACCACTGTACATGTCGTCCAAAGCTGGCGACGTGGACATGGTCAGAGCTCTGCTGGTCGCCAAGGCTGATGTTGACTTCCAGACGTCTTGGGGTACGCCAGAACAAGGCTTCCATGTAATTTTATAGTGTCATGTGATATGCGATGCCTAGTAGAATAATATGTGAATAGAATAACGTACTTTATAACACTTGAAATTTTATATATCTACGTTTTCTTTTATTTATAAACTTTTTCAAGTCGCTCATTTTATTGTTGATATTAGTTATAATTATTTTGTTATCTAATACCCATTCCTACTCGTGTAATTTAGATGACATTCATAAATGTATTTATTTATAATGCTGGCACAATGCCTGTCTTAATTAAGAGGGACGTAAGTTCCTCCGTCTTCTAATAACATTCATTTTTCCACTATAATCCACCTTGTCTATAATTATTATCACATTTGCTTTGTGCGCTTCGTAAGGTGAAGTCAAAGATCTGTAATTAATTCATGGTATAACTAAACAAATCTTCGATGACAATTGTGTTGCAGAGGTCTCAGACTTCTACAACACAATTGTCCTCAAAGATTTGTTTAGTTATACCATGAATTAAGGAAAGATCCTGGACTTCACCTTACGAATTATGAACAATGTAGATTATAGTGGAAAAATGTATGTGTTATTAGAAGACGGAGGAACTTACGTGCGTCTTAACTCCCTGTGTGTGTTGGTGTGTCTCAGGGGTGACTGCGCTGATCGTAGCAACTGTGTGGGGAAGAGTGAGGGTGGTACCAATACTACTGCAGGCACTAGCCAACCCTAACATAGTGGAGAAAGACGGTGAGTAGAATGAAGATGTAGAGTGGAGAGAGCCAGAAGAGCATGGTAGATGTAGATGATGATAAATGAGTTGTAATTCTAATGAATAATTATGTAAATGGTACATAACACCGACAAGTAAGACACAGCTGAAACAGTTGGGTATCTTTATTGTGGGAACAGTTTGCCTGTACAGTAGGCTTCTGCCTCCCCCCCCCCCTCTCTCTTTCCTCTGTAGTCGACTGAAGAAACCTACTGTGTAGGCGAAACGTTTCGACAGTGAAGATACTAAAGTGACGCACTTGTATTTTCCTCAATTCGAGTGTAGGCGTCATGTTAAGGAAGTTTTTCTTTTCATATTGAGATAAGAATAAACAAGGTTAGATTTTAATTGCACACGATTCATGCTAGGAGGTAGACGCAAATATTATCTGGATTATTAACCTTGAAGGTTAATAATCCAGGATAATCCAAGAAAGTAGGTGAAGTTAATTTCCACGGGGGAAGGGGCCCTTTGATCCTCGTACCCCGGGATGCGACCTACATCAGCCGGTTAAGAACTAGGTACCTACTTACTGCTGCTAGGTTAACAGGGACAGCAAGTGTAAGGAAGCATGGCCCAACATTCCCACTCATACCATAGTTACGTTAGGTTAGGTAAGATTTGACAGGATATTGGACAAGTGTTTTCCGACGCGAGTCACATGATGATCCGCTGCTGGAACTTTTGATCATCTCGTACCAAGCTATGGCTGGAGCCGTAGCCGGGTCGAGACATTCAGTGTAAACTCAGTCAAGTCATGATAGTAGCTTCCTGACTGTCCTTTCACAGCGCTTCACTAGGCTGTGTATTATCCTTCCTAACCACCTCTTCACCGGTAGAGTTTACAGCTCTGCGCAAGGCTGTGTACTATCCTTCCTAACCACCTTCACCGGCAGGGTTTACAGCGCTGCACAAGGCTGTGTACTACCGTCATGCAGAGATCGTCAAGGCGTTACTGAACCACCGTGCTCTCGTCAACGTCCAAGACTCCTTCGGTAATTTCACTACTTTACGTATAGTACTCTTTATGTTGCCTCTCATGAGGAAACAAGCGATCCCACACGCAAAAAAAAAAAGACGCAAGATAAAAAGGGGTATGAAAAATAGAAAAATAAAGTCGTGTATATTGAGAACTTCAGCCATAGGGCGAAATATATTGCTGTTTACAAGAATGAAGACAGAGAGACATATAGCAAGAAGAAACCTACACTGGGGCAACGTTTCTCTCTACGAAGAGCGAAACGTTCTCTAGGCAGTACGCTGTCACAACAGATCATTAAATAAGACATTGTGTACGTTTCGACCCATCACTAAAGCTCTCTTTATACACGACTTTCTATTTTCTGTGTTATTTTTCATGTGGTTTCGTTTGTATATTTAATCAATGCTTAGAATTTTTACATTTATTCGTTAACTTTCAAAAATGTAATAACTTGGTTTGTAAGCTAAATAATGTATTATTATTATTATTATTATTATTATTATTATTATTATTATTATTATTATTATTATTATTATTATTATTATTATTATTATTATTATTATTTAAAAAAATCAGTTAGTCCAGTTATCATATATCAGCTAACCCACAAAATGGTGATGAAAGTAGATGACGTTTCGATCAGGTGGGTAAAACGAAACTTACTGTATTTTTTTCAGTCAATATTTAGATTTCAGAAACAGATGAATATGTATATTAATGAAGCATCATGCCAGATATACTCCTGTTAGCCCTTTTTTGACCTAGTTCCTATAGGACTTTCGTGTATCCATATGCTCTTGTGGTACTTTCCACAGGATGGCTATAAAATCCACAATAAACTAGCCACTTCTGTGGCAATATCTAATCAAAATCTAATGCCGTGAGTGCCCCTCTTAACGTAGACTTCCTTTCCCCCATACTGCGACCTGCAGACGCTACTAACCGCTTGTAAACAAAGCATATGTAGAATATCTGGTTTAATCTTCGGTTAGGGTGCGCGTGCCGCATTAAGATGTCCCTTCCCACTGTAGGAAGAACACCGCTCCACTATTGTGTGGTGAGGAGGAAGGGAGAGTGGAAAACAGGCTCTCCCAGGGCCTCGTCCAAGACCACTGCCACCAAGGTGACCATGATGATGGAACTGTTAACCAGTTGTCCTGATGTTACCATCACTGATAATTCAGGTGGGAGAGAGAGAGAGAGAGAGAGAGAGAGAGAGAGAGAGAGAGAGAGAGAGAGAGAGAGAGAGAGAGAGAGAGAGAGAGAGAGAGAGAGAGGATTACAGACTCATTTGTGGATTTGTGGATATATATAATATATATATATATATATAATATATATATATAATATATATATATATATATATTATATATATAATTAAGTTGTGTCGTTAATAACAATAATAGTAATTTATAAATTATGTTATTATTATTATTATTATTATTATTATTATTATTATTTATTATTATTATTATTATTATTATTATTATTATTATTATATTTACAGGAAGCCCAAAGCTTAAAAGTATCAAATAGCCATGGGGGAACTGGAAGGTAATCGGGTTTGATCCAAGGATGGGGAAGAATAATCTCAATGGTCTTATCTTGTTTATCTCAGGTTTGAACCGTAGTAACAGTAGCTGTTACAGGCCAGCATCTTGAATGGTCAAAGACCGGGGACGTGTTTACTAGACGGAGGATCGAGCCTCCATCATCTTTCGTAGCGATTATCCCCTTAGGCCTAATGGTCTTAGGCCTAGCAATATTATAATTATTCTTGCTTTTCAGGCAAGACGGTCTTGGACCTGGCTGAAGAGTTTCAAGCAATTGAGCTTCAGGATGTACTTAAAGGTATGTAATGTGTGTGTACGCGCCTGTATGTGGCTGCAGGGGTCGAGTCATGGCTCCTGCGTGTGTGCGAGTCCTGCGCTCAGGTGTCACAGTCTGCGACATCTACTGTAAATTTTTGTAAAGCTTCTGCCTTGTTAACATAGTAGATCTCTGCTACTACTACTACTACTACTACTACTACTACTACTACTACTACTACTACTACTG
Source organism: Cherax quadricarinatus (assembly GCF_026875155.1). NCBI lineage: Eukaryota > Metazoa > Arthropoda > Malacostraca > Decapoda > Parastacidae > Cherax > Cherax quadricarinatus. The sequence continues at coordinate 82,846,469 of NC_069403.1, forward strand.
CTAAATGCTACTACTACATACTTAATAAATGCTACTAACTACTAAAATACTACTACTACTACAAATCTGTCTGCTAAATACTACTACTACTACTACTACTACTACTACTACTACTGCTACTGCTACTACTACTACTACTACTACTACTACTACTACTACTACTACTACTACTACTGCTACTGCTACTACTACTACTACCCACTAAATACTACTACACTACTACTCTACTGCTACTGCTACTACTACTACTACTAACTACTACTACTACTGCTACTGCTACTAAAAGCTACTACTTTGCTACTACTAACTACACTACACTACTAACTACTGCTACTGCTAACTTTCTACTACTACTTTCTACTACTACTAAAATAAATACTATACTGCTACTGCTCTACTACTACTACTACTACTACTACTACTGCTACTACTCTACTATACTACTACTATCCACTACTTACTACTACTACTACTGTACTAACTACTACTACTATTTACTGATACTACTCCCTACTCTACTACTGCTCTACTACTACTACTCTAATACTCTCACTACTCTACTACTCTACTACTGCTCTACTACTTACTACTACTACTACTGCTACTACTACTACTACTACGACTCACTACTACTACTGCTACTGCTACTACTACTACTACTACTACTATACTACTACTACTACGCTACTACTACTACTACTACTACTACTACTCTACTACTACTACTACTACTCTACTCTACTATTTCTACTATCTACTACTACTACTACTACTACTACTGTTTGCTAACTATTTACTACTGCTCCCTTACTACTACTACTATACTACTACTACTGCTCCCTACTACTACTCTACTACTATTACTACTACTACTACTACTGCTACTACTACTACTACTACTACTACGACTCCCTTATTTACTACTACTGCTACTGTACTACAAACTCCCTACTACTACCACTACTACATACTACAAACTACTGCTACTACTACTACAAATACTACTCTATATACTACTACTACTGCTACTACTGCTACTACTACTACTACACTACTACTCCTCTACTACTACTACTGCTACTACTACTACTACTACTCTACTACTACTACTACTACTCTGCTACTATACTACCTACTACTACTACTACTCCCCTACTACTGCTATACAAACTACTACTACTACTGCTACTACTACTACTACTATACTACTACATGCTCTACTACTACTACTACTACTAATTACTACTACTACTACTACTATACTGCTACTACTACTACTACTCCCTACTGCTACTACTACTACTACTACTATACTACTACTATTTACTACTGCTCCCTACTACTTACTACTAACTGCTACAATACTACACTACTCACTATACTACTACTACTACTGCTACTACTACTACTATTTACTACTACTACTACTACTTATTTACTACTGCTACTACTACTACTACTAAACTACTACTACTACTACTACTACTACAAACTACTACTACTACTGCTCTACTTACTCCCTAAAATACTACTACTTATTTACTACTACTACTACTACTATATTTCTACTACTACTGCTACTACAACTATACTACTACTACTACTATTTACTATATACTAATACTTACTACTCTACTGCTACTACTACTACTACTACTGCTACTACTACTACTACTACTACTACTACTACTACTACTGCTACTACTACTACTACTACTGCTACTACTACTACTACTACTACTACTATTTACTACTACTACTACTACTATTTACTACTGCTACTACTACTACTACTGCTACTACTACTACTACTACTACTACTACTGCTACTACTACTACTACTACTACTACTACTACTACTACTCCTACTACTACTGCTACTACTACTACTACTACTGCTACTATTTCTTCACTATTACTACATCTCAGCAATTTTTTTTTGTTTAAGTTTTCCACTACTGTTACTACAGTTCCTTCCATTCTATCAGACCCTTCCTCTTCCCCCTCTCGTATATATTTTATTGTAAGCGCAACTATTATTATTATTATTATTATTATTATTATTATTATTATTATTATTATTATTATTATTATTATTATTATTATTATTATTATTATTGTAGTATATATATAGTTTATCCACGCTAAATAAGATAATAATAAGATGTAGCCTCTTGTAACTAGTCCTTCATAACAACTTCATATTTTTAGGCTACGACAAGTCGAGGTGTGGGTAGCCTGGCACTACTACCCTCCCTGAGAGATCAGGTCACTGATCCTCCTTCCTTGGAGGTCAAGTCAGTCCTCCTGCTACCTACGTGGATGGGCGTCACTGTTCCTACCCTCGTGATCATGCCAGTATCTTTCTGCCTAGGGGCATTTACTTCACTCTTCCTACCTACGTGGATTGGGGCAAGACATTTGTAGTGTTGTATAATGTTTCTCTGCCCAGGAATAATAAGCATCACTTACCATAGTGAGAGAAGATGATATCACTACCTACCATACTGAGAGAAGCTTGACGTCACTACCTACCACACTGGGAGAAGCTTGACGTCACTACCTACCACACTGAGAGAAGCTTGACGTCACTACCTACCACACTGGGAGAAGCTTGACGTCACTACCTACCACACTGGGAGAAGCTTGACGTCACTACCTACCACACTGAGAGAAGCTTAACGTCACTATCTACCACACTGAGAGAAGTTTTTCTTTTTCGGGCCACCCTGCCTTGGTGGGAGGCGGCCGAGGTGTTTATCATTATCTGATTTAATGTTAAAGCTTTTTCTATGAACATGCAATGTGCTCATACATTCTCCAGGAGATGGGAAGTCTCCACAAACTCGTACGAAACATCAGGTCTGGTGTCTGGAAAGCAAGGCCTTGACGGGATGTCGGAAGACTTGTCATGTATATGTGACGTTTTCAACACACATGATGCCTCACACAACGCGCAAGTTTAGATTAAACATTGCTTCATACAAAATAAGTTTATTCAGGTATAGGTACACATAATAATGTATATGAAAATTACCTAGGATAACATCCCCCCCCCCAAAAAAAAAGTCAGACTGTCCATTCATTTTGCTTTCTTGCGACCATCGACGTCAGCACAGTTTACAGGCGCAGAGAATATCTGAACATGCTTCCAGCGACGTATGTAGGCATCGTATTGGCTAGTATGTTTGTTGTCTCCTGAGACATATTCCCATGTCTTGAAAGGTAAAAGGACGAGTTAATTATCTTTGATGGTTCCATCACAAAGTGCTTACAAAGATTATGTTTAGGTCTTATTACTACGTTAAACACCTACGTCCACTGTGAGAGCATTGTTAGTCAAGGTTCTTACTTAAGGAACACTGCAGAAACTTTTAAAGTCCATCAGACACAATGCAAATTATAATTTGCAGGTCACAAAAATATAAATATGCACAACCCCCCTGATCCCACCCAATTTTTTTTCTTCTGAAATCCACGAAAGAGGAAGAACGTACAGGATGCATTTCAAATAGTTACTAAGATAATTATCTTCATTCCAATGGTATCCCAGTTCACCTAGCAGCAAAATAGGTACCTGGGTTTTAATCGACTGGTGTGGGTCGCATCTTGGAGACAAAATTAACTTAAGCTGCCCGAAATTCTCTTCATAACAAGGGGCTTTCTGCATAGTATGTCACTGTCGTCAGCTATGGTCTGTATTAGTTGCATCATGTACCTGTTAAAATAAATATTATTAATGTTATTATTAGTTGTGTGGATGGAGTTACAGTAAGTACTGGAAGGCTCCCATATACACAGCGATTTTTTGTAGATATGACTGACGAAAAGGAGTACGGGAAAGTAAAAAACCCCTTGCAGCTTTCGATTACTCCCTTTTTTTTCAATAGCACTTATAAAAAAAGAACGCACTCTAAAGAGAGGTCTTAAACGAGTGCCTTTTGTGGTTAGATGGCAGTGCTGGTGCCTCGAGGTTCGTGGCACCTCTCTGGCCCTAGGCTCACTAACCACCTCTTATTATTGTCTTACTAAAAGTATTGTATGTTATCAGTAAAAATTTTAACTATGTTTTTAAACCTGTGTATCTGTGACCCTAACTGAAAGGTCTTATATATATATATATATATATATATATATATATATATATATATATATATATATATATATATATATATATATATATATATATATATATATATATATATATATATATATATATATATATATATATATATATACAAAACAACCACTGTGAAAGAATAGAGAAATATCAAGCGCTTTCGTGACTACTCACATTATCAAGGAACAATAAAAGTAATGCATCAAAGGAAGGCATGTAAAGGGTCTACACCACACCTCACTATCACATCCCACAACAAAGCAACACCTGACGCGCGACTCATAAGAAAGGGAACACTGCAGCAGGCCCGCTGGCCCAACTAGACACGTCCTTCACACAACCCACAAACTATTCTACCCAAGAATTAAGAATCTTAAAATTTATTATTTGTCCAATGCATTATTAAATTCTTCCCAAATTCTATTAATTATAAATGGATCTAATTTATATAAACCAAAGGAAATATTCATATTATTGTCAAAACTGCTTTTTATGAAACAAGATTCAATTATATTCATGTCGACCATGGACTTGCTTGATACTACTTTCTCAACTTTTTGAAAATCAATTGGATGGTTAAAATCTCTCACATATTTTTGAGAACTTTCCCTATTTGTAGTCCAGAGTTCATAGATGAGGAAATATCCAAAATTTATGAAATAGCTAATGATTTGAAATACCCAAGAAACGTAATTGATAAATCTTTTAAAGTTGCTAGAAATACTTTTTACAATCCAAAAAGGGACAACCAGCCTTATTCAACTAAAAATATGTTGGTTCTCCCTTACCATGAAAACTTGGTTGATATGCCTTCTCTTCTTAAGACTTTTAATATTAAAGTTGTATTCAAAAATCTTGATGCAGTAAAAAAACTTTTGATAAAGAATTCCCCCCAAAATGCTGATGGATGTGTCTATAAGATTCCTTGTAAAATTTGCGATAAAGTTTATTATGGTCAAACTGGTAAAAATCTCGAACTAAGATTAAAACAGCATAAATATAGCATTAGAACTGGACAAGATTTCAATGCTCTATTTATTCATGTAAGAGATTTTAACCATCCAATTGATTTTCAAAAAGTTGAGAAAGTAGTATCAAGCAAGTCCATGGTCGACAGGAATATAATTGTAAAGTAAAAGGACACAAGTGCAACTAATGTGACATTTATTGTGGCAACGTTTCGCTCTCCAGGAGCTTTATCAAGCTTGATAAAGCTCCTGGAGAGCGAAACGTTGCCACAATAAATGTCACATTAGTTGCACTTGTGTCCTTTTACTTTACATATTGTCGGTAATTCTACCAACTTTATTACAGGAATATAATTGTAGATGAATGGTTCACAGAACCGACATGTTGAATTAGACACATGTGCAACTCTTGGGTATCTTTATAGAGGAAACGTTTCGCCACACAGTGGCTTCATCAGTCCATACGAAGGAGAAACTTGAAGAACAGGAGGAGAATGAGGTAATCAGTCCCTCAGCCTTGAGTCGATGTGGTCAGTCCATCAATCTTGAATAGAACACGGCAAATGAGCGGAGAAGCAGCTTATAAACCGTAGACAGGTGAGGGGCAGCAGTCGTAGGTGGTGTCACATTTGTCCAATTCATTCCTGTCAGACACTGCAACTTCTTGGGATCTTAATACTTGGGAATTCTTCACTTGCCTAACCCTTGGGCACGACCTACTTCCACATTGGACAAATGTGACACCACCTACGACTGCTGCACCTCACCTGTCTACGGTTTATAAGCTCCTTCTCCGCTCAAATGCCGTGTTCTATTCAAGATTGATGGACTGATCACATCGACTCAAGGCTGAGGGACTGATTACCTCATTCTCCTCCTGTTCTTCAAGTTTCTCCTTCGTATGGACTGATGAAGCCACTGTGTGGCGAAACGTTTCCTCTATAAAGATACCCAAGAGTTGCACATGTGTCTAATTCAACAGAAATATAATTGAATCTTGTTTCATAAAAAGCAGTTTTGACAATAATATGAATATTTCCTTTGGTTTATATAAATTAGATCCATTTATAATTAATAGAATTTGGGAATAATTTAACAATACATTGGACAAATAATAAACTTTAAAATTCTTAATTATTGGGTAGAATAGTTTGTTTGTGGGTTGTGTGAAGGACCTGTCTAGTTGGGCCAGTGGGCCTGCTGCAGTGTTCTCTTTCTTATGAGTCGCGCGTCAGGTGTTGCTTTGTTGTGGGATGTGATAGTGAGGTGTGGTCTAGACCTTTTACATGCCTTCCTTTGATGCATTACTTTTATTGTTTCTTGATAATGTGAGTAGTCACGAAAGCGCTTGAAATTTCTCTATTCTTTGACAGTGGTTGTTTTGCATATTCTAAAATCACCTGTTTACTGTGATCTTATTGAATATATATATATATATATATATATATATATATATATATTATATATATATATATATATATATATATATATATATATATATATATATATATATATATATATATATATATATATATATATATATATATATATATATATATATATATATATATATATATATATATACAGGAGGATGCTTATATAAATATCAGTAACACAGGAGAGTGTTTATATAAAAATCAGCCACACAGGAGAGTGTTTATATAAACATTAGCCACACAGGAGAGTGATTGTGTCACTCTCAGTTG
>NC_069403.1:82860762-82913262 GCF_026875155.1 Cherax quadricarinatus
TGGAAGCACATTAGCGCCACTAGAGATACACAAGCGCCACTAGAAGTACATTAGCGCCACTAGAGATACACTAGCCCCACTAGAGGTACGCTAGCACCAATAGATGTGCACTAGCGTCAATAGAGGTACACTAGCGTCAATAAAGGCACACTAGCGCCACTAGAGGTACATTAGCGCCACTAGAGGTACACTAGCACCAATAGAGGTACACTAGCGCCAATAGAGGCACACTAGCGCCACTAGAAGTACATTAGCGCCACTAGAGATACATTAGCGCCACTAGAGGAACACTAGCGCCACTAGAGATACACTAGCGCCACTATAGGTACACTAGCGCCACTTGAGGTACACGAGCGCCACTAGAGGTACACTAGCGCCACTAAAGGTACACTAACGCCACTAGAGATACACTAGCGCCACTAGAGGTACACTAGCGCCACTAGAGGTGCACTAGCGCCACTAGAGGCACACTAGCGCCACTAAAGGTACACTAGCGCCACTAGAGGAACACTAGCGCCACTAGAGATACACTAGCGCCACTAGAGGTACACTAGCGCCACTAAAGGTACACTAGCGCCACTAGAGGTTCACTAGCGCCACTAGAGATACACTAGCGCCACTAGAGGTACACTAGCGCCACTAAAGGTACACTAGTGCCACTAGAGGTTCACTAGCGCAACTAGAGGTACACTAGCGCCACTAGAGGTACACTAGCGCCACTAGAGGTACACTAGCGCCACTAGAGGTACACTAGCGCCACTAGAGGTACACTAGCGCCACTAGAGGTACACTAGCGCCACTAGAGGTACACTAGCGCCACTAGAGGTACACTAGCGCAACTAGAGGTACACTAGCGCCACTAGAGGTACACTAGCGCCACTAGAGGTACACTAGCGCCACTAGAGGTACACTAGCGCCACTAGAGGTACACTAGCGCCACTAGAGGTACACTAGCGCCACTAGAGGTACACTAGCGCCACTAGAGGTGAGTTGTTCTTAGAATGTAACAACTTTTCTCGGACAGCCGGATGACGACAATTACGTCACAAGACGGGCAGGGGAGAATATCAACAGCAACACTCTGGAGGCTGGAAGACGTAGCAAGTCGTCCAAGGAGTGAAGACAAGTAAACCAACAACGTTTTGCTCAAAGGAGCGAAAAGTTTCGCTGAGAGCAACTTTAACGCTGGTTTACATTCTCAAGGACAATCATACATTCTCAAGGACGATCATACATTCTCAAGGACAATCATACATTCTCAAGGACGATCATACATTCTCAAGGACAATCATACATTCTCAAGGACGATCATACATTCTCAAGGACAATCATACATTCTCAAGGACAATCATACATTCTCAAGGACGATCATACATTCTCAAGGACGATCATACATTCTCAAGGACAATCATACATTCTCAAGGACGATCATACATTCTCAAGGACGATCATACATTCTCAAGGACGATCATTCATTCTCAAGGACGATCATTCATTCTCAAGGACTATCATACATTCTCAAGGACGATCATACATTCTCAAGGACGATCATACATTCTCAAGGACGATCAAACATTCTCAAGGACGATCATGCATTCTCAAGGACGATCATACATTCTCAAGGACGATCATACATTCTCAAGGACGATCATACATTCTCAAGGACAATCATACATTCTCAAGGACTATCATACATTCTCAAGGACTATCATACATTCTCAAGGACGATCATACATTCTCAAGAACTATCATACATTCTCAAGGACGATCATACATTCTCAAGGACAATCATACATTCTCAAGGACGATCATACATTCTCAAGGACGATCATACATTCTCAAGGACGATCATACATTCTCAAGGACTATCATACATTCTCAAGGACGATCATACATTCTCAAGGACTATCATACATTCTCAAGGACGATCATACATTCTCAAGGACGATCATACATTCTCAAGGACGATCATACATTCTCAGGGACGATCATACATTCTCAAGGACGATCATACATTCTCAGGGACGATCATACATTCTCAAGGACGATCATACATTCTCAGGGACGATCATACATTCTCAAGGACGATCATACATTCTCAAGGACAATCATACATTCTCAAGGACGATCATACATTCTCAAGGACGATCATACATTCTCAAGGACGATCATACATTCTCAAGGACGATCATACATTCTCAAGGACGATCATACATTCTCAAGGACGATCATACATTCTCAAGGACGATCATACATTCTCAAGGACTATCATACATTCTCAAGGACGATCATACATTCTCAAGGACGATCATACATTCTCAGGGACGATCATACATTCTCAAGGACGATCATACATTCTCAGGGACGATCATACATTCTCAAGGACGATCATACATTCTCAGGGACGATCATACATTCTCAAGGACGATCATACATTCTCAAGGACAATCATACATTCTCAAGGACGATCATACATTCTCAGGGACGATCATACATTCTCAAGGACGATCATACATTCTCAAGGACAATCATACATTCTCAAGGACGATCATACATTCTCAGGGACGATCATACATTCTCAAGGACGATCATACATTCTCAAGGACAATCATACATTCTCAAGGACGATCATACATTCTCAGGGACGATCATACATTCTCAAGGACGATCATACATTCTCAAGGACAATCATACATTCTCAAGGACGATCATACATTCTCAAGGACGATCATACATTCTCAAGGACGATCATACATTCTCAAGGACGATCATACATTCTCAAGGACGATCATACATTCTCAAGGACAATCATACATTCTCAAGGACAATCATACATTCTCAAGGACGATCATACATTCTCAAGGACGATCATACATTCTCAAGGACGATCATACATTCTCAAGGACGATCATACATTCTCAAGGACGATCATACATTCTCAAGGACGATCATACATTCTCAAGGACTATCATACATTCTCAAGGACGATCATACATTCTCAAGGACGATCATACATTCTCAAGGACGATCATACATTCTCAAGGACGATCATACATTCTCAAGGACGATCATACATTCTCAAGGACGATCATACATTCTCAAGGACGATCATACATTCTCAAGGACGATCATACATTCTCAAGGACAATCATACATTCTCAAGGACAATCATACATTCTCAAGGACGATCATACATTCTCAAGGACGATCATACATTCTCAAGGACGATCATACATTCTCAAGGACGATCATACATTCTCAAGGACGATCATACATTCTCAAGGACGATCATACATTCTCAAGGATTATCATACATTCTCAAGGACGATCATACATTCTCAAGGACGATCATACATTCTCAAGGACGATCATACATTCTCAAGGACGATCATACATTCTCAAGGACGATCATACATTCTCAAGGACTATCATACATTCTCAAGGACGATCATACATTCTCAAGGACGATCATACATTCTCAAGGACGATCATACATTCTCAAGGACGATCATACATTCTCAAGGACGATCATACATTCTCAAGGACTATCATACATTCTCAAGGACGATCATACATTCTCAAGGACTATCATACATTCTCAAGGACGATCATACATTCTCAAGGACGATCATACATTCTCAAGGACTATCATACATTCTCAAGGACGATCATACATTCTCAAGGACGATCATACATTCTCAAGGACGATCATACATTCTCAAGGACTATCATACATTCTCAAGGACGATCATACATTCTCAAGGACGATCATACATTCTCAAGGACGATCATACATTCTCAAGGACGATCATACATTCTCAAGGACGATCATACATTCTCAAGGACTATCATACATTCTCAAGGACGATCATACATTCCTGCTGTGCATGACATTCACAGGACGATCTTACATCCATCCTGGTAATGAATTTTGATCCAAGGAGAGAGTGACACTAAGTCCCTTGATCAATATTATTATTATTATTATTATTATTATTATTATTATTATTATTATTATTATTATTATTATTATTATTATTATTATTATTATTACCATTATTATTATTATTATTATTATTATTATTATTATTATTATTATTATTATTATTATTATTATTATTATGATTGTTATTGTTATTATTATTATTATCATTATTATTATTATTATTATTATTATTATTATTATTATTATTATTATTATTATTATTATTATTATTATTATTATTATTATTATTATTATTATTATTATTATTATTATTATTATTATTATATTCATTGAGAATCGGTAAACCTGTAGGGGCCAAACAGCACTAGAACTAATTAGGCAATATTGTCAGTGTCATGTTGATTTTCATATATTGACTAAAGAATGTATCTTCTGGTCGACTTCAAACCATACACAAATAGTTAAAAAAAAATCTGAGAAGGGTTGGATACCCAGTGATAACTCGAGAATGCTTCGTCTGGTCGACTTTAAACTTTTAACGTTAGTGTGTTTTACTTAGAAGGAATTTGAAATTTTTAGTGGCCATTTCAGCCTCTAATTTTCTAGATTTATATAAAAAAAATTGGAGAAGAGAAAAAATAAATCGATTTTTTTTAGATCATTTTAAATTTCATGAATTTTTTTTTAAGCCTTTTATGAGAATTTTTTTTGTCTGGAACCTGCAAAAAATATTAAATATTAAGCTGAATTTAAAGCATTTATTAATTTCTTATAGAACTATGATCTGGTATATGTTCTTTCAGAGTAGAATAACTTGCATCAGTTTCATTACGATCGGTCTATTGATTACATCAGTGGTTCTTAACCATAAGAACATAAGAATTGAGGAACACTGCAGAAGGCCTAGTGGCCCATACAAGGCAGGTTCTTATCAAAATCAGTGGTTAAGAACCACTGATGTAACCAGTAGTTGAAACATGGCTGGCATTTCCCGTAGACTTTATCCGGGTGTCAGGGTGTACAGTACCCCCAAGGGGAAGTACCTGGGTTCCCTGGGGATTATACCTGGGTTCCCTGAGGGGTATACTTGTGCTCTCAGGGAATACCTGTGCTTCCTAGGGATACAAGAAACAAAACCAGGGTTACCAGACTAAACTGTATCATCGGGACACTACAATACCATCACTACCAGGGAATTTTTTTCTAGGCTCTCAGACTTCACACCAAAAAATATAAGAGTTTGGAAAAATTCCATTTCGAGACAGTCTCGCTAATTTTCCTTCACTGGATGAGACTGAGTTGGTGTGGAAGAAAGAACTCTGCATCACGAGTAAATTGAAATATTTGTTGGCACTTACTCAGTGTTCCACAGGTAACTTTCACCACGGAGAGTTGATCAATTAGACACATGTGCAGCACCTGGGTATCTTTATTGCGGGAACGTGTCGTCACACAGTTGCCTCATCAGTCCAGTACAAAGAACGATGGTGAAGATCGGAAGGAGTTTGAGGCAGTCAGTTCCTCAAGATTGATTACATCGACTCCAGGCTGAGTGACTGATTACCTCAAGCTCTGATTATCACCATTCTTCTCTGTATTGGACTGATGAAGCCACCGTGTGGCGAAACGTTTCCGCAATAAAGATACCCAAGTGTTGCACATGTGTCTAATTTATCAACTTGTCGGTTCTCTGAACCATTAACCACTTAGAGGTTTGTTGAGTTCACACTGGATACGGAACATTTCAGTCAGGATTCCATGGATGATTGTTATATAATGACCGATAATCTTTACACACTAAAACCTCACATAGGAGAGAGAAACTTATGACGACTTTTGGGTCCGAGTTGGACCATTTACAAGTCACACTGACACACGAAGGTGAGGGGGGGATAGGGACGGAACGAAGAGAGGAAGAAATAAGAAAGTGGAGAAGTAGGCGTAGCTCAAATGGAATGTGAATTACTAAGGTGTAAAACACTTCGGGTGAGCACAACACAAAGCAGGTTTGGGTAGGTTCACCGGGACGGGTCTTGGCCCGGGTCTTCTCCATGTAGTGACCCGTCAAATGTAACCCAAGACTTTCCCACAAGACACAGAAAAAAAAGGTTCCGGCGACATTTACCACCACGTATCTTGTTTTCCGGCATATAAGGCGCGGCCTTTTTCCCGCAATCTTGGAAATTCAGCCTGCGCCTTATATGATGAAGGTCAGGGTCAAGGGTAGCCTTTGTGTTAAGCTTTAGCCTAAAGTAAGAGGGTAATTAACTCTTGAATATTAGTACTTAATTACCGTTGTGATATTTGTCGTGCGTCTTATATGCCCAAAAATACTATTTATGAGTTTCGCACACAAAAAATCGAAGGCCAGAAACCGTCTCGACGCAAGTGATGACACACCCGACCATCATCATTAATAATAATTATCATTATTATCATCATCATTAATGATCATCATCCCTAATTATTATCATCATCAAAGATCATCATTAATTATTATCATGATCATCAGCGTTATTATCATCATCATTAATTACCACCACCATAATTATTAATCATCATCATTAGCTTTATTATATTATCCTCATTAATCATCATTATCATCACCATTATTAATTATCATCATTAATCGTTGTCATCACCATTAATTATCATAATCATCACCATTAATTATCATCATCATTATCATCATCATCATCGCTGAACGTCAACAACAACAACAACAACAACAACAACAACAACAACAACAACAACAACAACAACAACAACAACAACAGCACCAACAACAACAACAACAACAACAACAACAACAACAACAACAACAACAACAACAACAACAACAACAATAACAACAACAACAGCAACAACAACAACAACAACAGAGCCATTAAATACGACAAATGTATTTTTTTTTGTTAATAAATGAATACTCATAAATAATTTCTTGTTCGTAATTGTCTCGGTGATCTGCTTTATCTTAATATTAGTTAACCTTTAAAAATGTAGATGCTTTTACAGACCAACAAACGTTTTAAGCCACTTTTGACACCCAGTATGATTTTTTTTCCAGCCTAAAATGAGTTTTTTATTATCCTGTTATATCCAATTCAAACACTTGCACGAATACATACGTATGTGTATACAGAAGCGCATATACACGTAAGCATACACGTACATACACACAAGCTCACGGAACATGGAGAAAGTGAACCTAGTAGCGACCAATGAAGAGACGGGGCCAGGAGCTGCAACCACAGTTTGGTGAGTACACATACACACCCCAGTGAATCATACACTTCCAAGGGAATGGATGGAAATCGGATCTGATTAGGGGAATTGAAGGATAACTTCGATTCTTTGCATGAAAAGCCCTTTACAAGCATCAAGGTTCCTTTACAAGCATCAAGGTACCTTTACAAGCATTAAGGTACCTTTACAAGCATCAAGGTACCTTTACAAGCATCAAGGTACCTTTACAAGCATTAAGGTACCTTTACAAGCATCAAGGTACCTTTGCAAGCATCAAGGTACCTCCATAAGTATCAAGACACCTTCACAAGCATCAAGGCACCCCCACAAGCATGAAGGTCCTTCATTAAGGGAAGGACTCTCTTAATTGTAAAAACGTGAGCATTATAACTGCTTCAGAATAGTGAAACTGGAGTCTATAAACAGACTACAGATGCTATCTTGACAGATGAGCTCATGGTAGAGAGAGAGAGAGAGAGAGAGAGAGAGAGAGGAGAGAGAGAGAGAGAGAGAGAGAGAGGAGAGAGAGAGAGAGAGAGAGAGAGAGAGAGAGAGAGAGAGGAGAGAGAGAGAGAGAGAGAGAGAGAGGAGAGAGAGAGAGAGAAGAGAGAGAGAGAGAACTTGTTAAGGGATAACTCTTCTAAATAGGTATCTATAGTAGAGGGTAAGTCATGTATTGTGACAACTGAACGTATTTGTTGCTGAACCAGGCTTGAATTTCCCTGTTGATAGTTACACACACACACACACACACACACACACACACACAACACACACACACACACACACACACACACACACACACACACACACACACACACACACACACACACACACACACACACACACACACACACACACACACACACACACACACACACACACACACACACACGATAAACTCTAAAGCGGTTACCATCACTTTACTTAACGACTATTGCCAATAGTTCTTGCAGTGTATAGAGACTCTGATCTTCATTTTAGATTATAGACACTGACCTTCAACTGAGAGATAGCCACCTACTCTATCTACCTTCACATTATAGAACTACAACTAGCTATATAAACTCTGGTAAGAGCCGCTGCTGTACCACTAGTTAAAAAAATAATTATTAATTTTACTAGTGTAAGAATTCACAATTAACTCACAAAATTAGGATAATTCTTTACACGACTTTTGGGACCGTTTTGACCATTGTCAGTTATGCCTCGTGACTTGATGTTGTCCAGGATGGAACGAAACGTGGACTGAAGATGTACCTCAATTACATGGGTTAGTTGTGAGTTGTTCCAGCCATGGTACCCTGATACTTATTCTTGGTGTAAGAATTACTGAGAAATTCTCTTAATTGTGGGTAATTTTTATTCATATCCCACTTCTGCCACCATTTATTGTACGTTAGTGTTTGTATCCCACCGCTGCCACCATTTATTGTACGTAAGTGTTTGTATCCCACCGCTGCCACCACTTATTGTACGTTAGTGTTTGTATCCCACCGCTGCCACCACTTATTGTACGTTAGTGTTTGTATCCCACCGCTGCCACCACTTATTGTACGTTAGTGTTTGTATCCCACCGCTGCCACCACTAATTGTACGTTAGTGTTTGTATCCCACCGCTGCCACCACTAATTGTACGTTAGTGTTTGTATCCCACCGCTGCCACCACTTATTGTACGTTAGTGTTTGTATCCCACCGCTGCCACCACTTATTGTACGTTAGTGTTTGTATCCCACCGCTGCTACTGCTGCCACCACTTATTGTACGTAAGTGTTTGTATCCCACCGCTGCCACCACTTATTGTACGTTAGTGTTTGTATCCCACCGCTGCCACCATTTATTGTACGTTAGTGTTTGTATCCCACCGCTGCCACCATTTATTGTACGTTAGTGTTTGTATCCCACCGCTGCCACCACTTATTGTACGTTAGTGTTTGTATCCCACCGCTGCCACCACTAATTGTACGTTAGTGTTTGTATCCCACCGCTGCCACCACTTATTGTACGTTAGTGTTTGTATCCCACCGCTGCCACCACTTATTGTACGTTAGTGTTTGTATCCCACCGCTGCCACCACTTATTGTACGTTAGTGTTTGTATCCCACCGCTGCCACCACTTATTGTACGTTAGTGTTTGTATCCCACCGCTGCCACCACTTATTGTACGTTAGTGTTTGTATCCCACCGCTGCTACTGCTGCCACCACTTATTGTACGTAAGTGTTTGTATCCCACCGCTGCCACCACTTATTGTACGTTAGTGTTTGTATCCCACCGCTGCCACCATTTATTGTACGTTAGTGTTTGTATCCCACCGCTGCCACCATTTATTGTACGTTAGTGTTTGTATCCCACCGCTGCCACCATTTATTGTACGTTAGTGTTTGTATCCCACCGCTGCCACCACTAATTGTACGTTAGTGTTTGTATCCCACCGCTGCCACCACTTATTGTACGTTAGTGTTTGTATCCCACCGCTGCCACCACTTATTGTACGTTAGTGTTTGTATCCCACCGCTGCCACCACTTATTGTACGTTAGTGTTTGTATCCCACCGCTGCCACCATTTATTGTACGTTAGTGTTTGTATCCCACCGCTGCCACCATTTATTGTACGTTAGTGTTTGTATCCCACCGCTGCCACCACTAATTGTACGTTAGTGTTTGTATCCCACCGCTGCCACCACTTATTGTACGTTAGTGTTTGTATCCCACCGCTGCCACCACTAATTGTACGTTAGTGTTTGTATCCCACCGCTGCCACCACTTATTGTACGTTAGTGTTTGTATCCCACCGCTGCCACCACTTATTGTACGTTAGTGTTTGTATCCCACCGCTGCCACCACTTATTGTACGTTAGTGTTTGTATCCCACCGCTGCCACCACTTATTGTATGTAAATGTTTGTATCCCATCGCTGCCACCACTTATTGTACGTTAGTGTTTGTATCCCACCGCTGCCACCACTTATTGTATGTAAATGTTTGTATCCCACCGCTGCCACCACTTATTGTACGTTAGTGTTTGTATCCCACCGCTGCCACCACTTATTGTACGTTAGTGTTTGTATCCCACCGCTGCCACCACTTATTGTATGTAAATGCTTGTATCCCACCGCTGCCACCACTTATTGTATGTAAATGTTTGTATCCCACCGCTGCCACCACTTATTGTATGTAAATGTTTGTATCCCACCGCTGCCACCACTTATTGTACGTTAGTGTTTGTATCCCACCGCTGCCACCACTTATCAATAGCAGAAAGAAACTGCTCGGAGCGAAACTTTATTTATAGCATACATATTGCCTTAAACAAACCTTTATCAAGGTGTTAGACAATGTCATCAGGCAATAAGTGGCAATTTCAAAATCTTTAGAAGGAATAACCTTCATTTTACGATGTTTCACCCTTTAGCTAAATAAAATACCTGGAAGGTAAAAGCGGAATATAGCCTTGGTATATCTGTGTCAACAATACTAAAAGAGAATTAAATAATTAACTGGAGTGCCCTAGGAATACAGCTTGAAGCTTATGTAGATCTTTAACTCACATTAACGCAGCAACTTGCTATATAAATAGGGCAGGTGTGTGCCTCTCACAAGATGCCTGGATGTAAACAATGATGTGTACACTAGTGATTGACTGAGACTTATCAACATTAGAAACACGAATTGACCAAAGATTCTTGATGGTTGGCGTTTTCGAGGATGGTGTTGGAAGGGTGGCATGGGTGGGGGGGGGGATGAGCTCGTGGGATGATAGAGGACGGAATAGATGGGGTGAATGAGGGATAGAGAGGGTAGGAGGGATGGGATAATCTGGATAGTATCAGCCAAATCATCTGCCACAGTACTGATTCCTAGTATTGCAAGTCCGTTCATCCCTGTAACTGCATGCTTCTGTGTATGATAATTTACGTAACTGTATTTGTCTATACCTGAATAAACTTACTTACTTATTACTCTCCTAGGCAAGTACCTTGATGCTGGTAAAGATCTCTTGATGCAAGGATTTAGAACTACCCACCATTTCCTTGGATCAAACCTGATTACTTACCCTTCCCCAGGCGCAGCATGACTTTGGCCAGCTACCGAGATATCCAAGACCAGCCACCCAGTTGTCGAGGTCCAGCCACCGAGATATCCAGGACCAGCCGCCCAGCTATTGAGGCCCAGCCACCCAGATATCCAGGACCAGCCGCCCAGCCACCCAGCCACCCACCGCTGGTAGAGAGAGCGGCTGTTTCAGTTTGTGTGTGGCGTCGAAGGCGCGCGGGTGAGGCAGTGGCAACTGCTTCCATCCTAACTCACTCAACGCTCAATGGCTCTCACGGGCTTAGCGCTTCTTTGTGAACATATAAATAATAACTCATGCTCCTCCAGTACTAGTTAGTAGCATACTAGCGAACTATTCTAGAGCTCATGTACTTTGCGTACTCTACTACTCTGGAGGACTATTGTCATGATGCCCAAAGTGGTTACAGTGTTTTGTCTCTAGTCGGTTCGGATGGACATGACCCCTGCGGCCCGATCCCAGACCAGACCTATATAGACTACCCAAGGTGTGGTGATTCTCTGTTTTTTAAATGGGGTGAAAACCATAGCGGATGCATAAGCACTGACAAGGTTGTTACATCATACACCAGAGTCGACTGACGGGGTTGTTACATGACTGACCAGAGTCGACCCTCAAGGTCGTTACATGAGAGACCAACGTGAGTGACAGGGTCGTTACATGACTGACCAGAGTCGACCCTCAGGGTCGTTACATGAGAGACCAACGTGAGTGACAGGGTCGTTACATGACTGACCAGAGTCGACCCTCAGGGTCGTTACATGAGAGACCAACGTGAGTGACAGGGTCGTTACATGACTGACCAGAGTCGACCCTCAGGGTCGTTACAAGACAAACCAGCGTAAGTGACAGGGTCGCTACATGGCAGACAAGCGTGACTGACAGGAAGGGGGGTCGTTACAAGACAAACCAGCCTCACACGACACTTTCCCCTAATTCTAAACTACACGCTGCCACCACCTCCACCAGTCCACTAACTACCGAACTACCCAATACTCTCTCTCACTCAAGAATCAAAACACCGGACCAACGCTACGTTGTACAGAGGTAAAGACAGTGCTTCAGACTAGTACATATTTCTACAGCGGTTACATTGAGCACACGAACAGTTACAGAGACACATTCGTGCTAAGACGTGCTGTACTCCTGCGGTGGTGGGAAGAGTACCAACAGTCTTGATTAGTTAAGGATAAGTCTTGATTAGCAGACGGAGGATGGAGCCTTCATTACTCTTTGTACTAAATGAGTCCCATAAGTCTGGCGCCTTGTTCATATAATTAGTGGCCAATTATCCTGTTATCCAACATTAGTGACGAGTTATTCAACATTAGTGATGAGTTATCCAATATCAGTGATGAGTTATCTTGTTATTTAACATTAGTGATGAGTTATCCAACATTAGTGATGAGTTATCCAATATCAGTGATGAGTTATCTTGTTATCCAACATTAGTGATGAGTTATCCAATATTAGTTATGAGATATCCATTATTAGTGATAAGTTATCCATTTTTAGTGATGAGTTATCCAATATTAGTCATGAGTTATCCTGTTATCCTCCAGTACAGAAAAGTTATCCTGTCGTTCTACTCAGACGAAAACATATTACAATGAACGTTCCATGTTTGTTACAATGAACGTTCCATGTCTGTTACAATGAACGTTCCATGTCTGTTACAATGAACGTTCCATGTCTGTTACAATGAACGTTCCATGTTTGTTACAATGAACGTTCCATGTTTGTTACAATGAACGTTCCATGTCTGTTACAATGAACGTTCCATGTCTGTTACAATGAACGTTCCATGTCTGTTACAATGAAATGTTCCATGTCTGTTACAATGGACGTTGCATGTCTGTTACAATGAACGTTCCATGTCTGTTACAATGAACGTTCCATGTCTGTTACAATGAACGTTCCATGTCTGTTACAATGAACGTTCCATGTCTGTTACAATGAACGTTCCATGTCTGTTACAATGAACGTTCCATGTCTGTTACAATGAACGTTCCATGTTTGTTACAATGAACGTTCCATGTCTGTTACAATGAACGTTGCATGTCTATTACAGCTAACGTTATGTCTGTTACAATGAACGTTACATGTCTGTTACAATGAACGTTCCATGTCTGTTACAATGGACGTTCCATGTCTGTTACAATGAACGTTCCATGTTTGTTACAATAAACGTTCCATGTCTGTTACAATGAACGTTGCATGTCTATTACAGCTAACGTTATGTCTGTTAAAATGAACGTTACATGTCTGTTACAATGAACGTTCCATGTCTGTTACAATGAACGTAGCAGAAATGAGAAAAACAACATTTGGGTCGTTGGCACTCTCTGGCGTTCATTACATTCAGATGGCGAGAGATGGTGCCATGTAGTGAACGCCTCTGTGATCATCATACAGTGAAAGCCTGAGCGAACGTCATACAGTGAACGCCGTATAACGAACGCCATACAAAGATCGCTATGAAGTGAAAGAAAGTGTAAATTCTACATAGTGAACGCCTGAGTTAGCAGTATAAAGTGAACGACACTATAACAGTGAATAACAGTGAACACATAAGTCGGAAACCATTGGGTGAACGCCAAGCAGTGAACGTCAGAGTGAACATTATGCAGTGAACGCCAAATAGTGAAAGTCGGAGTGAACATTATACAGTGAACGCCAAGCAGTGAACGTAAGAGTGAACACTATATAATGAACGCCAAGCAGCAAACGTAAGAGTCAACACTTTGCAATGAACGGCAAGCAGTAAACGTCTTAGCGTAAATTATATAGCGAACGCCCGAGTAAGCGTGAAAACACTAGTAAGCACATTTAGTGAACGAAAGAAAACCCAATGCGGTGAACGCAAGAGAACGCCGTACAGTGAACGCAAGAGAACGTCAGGTGTGTCGAGAAGATGACCACGTGGCCCTTCATCTTCTGCCTCACGTTCACCACTCTGGTCCCACTGGGTGAGTGTGAGTGTGTGTGTGTGTGTGGGTGGGAAGGCGGTGTATGACTGTATGTGTGGAGGCGTGTGTATGACTGTATGTGTGGGGGCGTGTGTATGACTGTATGTGTGGGGGCGTGTGTATGACTGTATGTGTGGGGGCGTGTGTATGACTGTATGTGTGGAGGCGTGTGTATGACTGTATGTGTGGGGGCGTGTGTATGACTGTATGTGTGGGGGCGTGTGTATGACTGTATGTGTGGGGGCGTGTGTATGGCTGTGTGTAGGGGAAATATGTAGGACTGTGTGTGGGATGTAAGACTGTATATGTGTACTCATCTGTATTTGGTTGCAAGTGTCGATAAGTGTCGATTTACAGCTCTTGGCTTCGCTACGTATATATATATATATATATATATATATATATATATATATATATATATATTATATATATATATATATATATATATACATATATATATATATATATATATTATATATATATATATATATTTATATATATATATATATATATATATATATATATATATATATATATATATATATATTATATATATATATATATATATATATATATATATATATATGTATGCATGTATTCTCCATGGGGAAGTGGAACAGAATTCTTCCTCCATAAGTCATGCGTGTTGTAAAAGGCGACTAAAATGCCGGGAGCAAGGGGCTAGTAACCCCTTCTCCCGTATAAATTACTGAATTTAAGAGAAACTTTCGTTTTTCTTTTTGGGCCACCCTGCCTTGGTGGGATACGGCCGGTGTGTTGAAAGAAAGAAATATGTATGTATGTATGTACACAATTCCCCTGTAAATATTTTTCCAATAGCATTCATTCTGTTATATACACAACATCGGTCCCTTGTACGCACAAGACTCCCCCCACTCTCTGTTTTCCTATATTCAAACTAAACAAAGAGAGTCGAATGTTTGTGGCATTTCCGAGGCTTCTAGCAACACAGACTTGCTAGATGCTGCTGCAGCACAGACTTGCTAGATGCTGCTGCAACACAGACTTGCTAGATGCTGCTGCAACACAGACTTGCTAGATGCTGCTGCAACACAGACTTGCTAGATGCTGCTGCAACACAGACTTGCTAGATGCTGCTGCAACACAGACTTGCTAGATGCTGCTGCAGCACAGACTTGCTAGATGCTGCTGCAACACAGACTTGCTAGATGCTGCTGCAACACAGACTTGCTAGATGCTGCTGCAACACAGACTTGCTAGATGCTGCTGCAACACAGACTTGCTAGATGCTGCTGCAACACAGACTTGCTAGATGCTGCTGCAACACAGACTTGCTAGATGCTGCTGCAGCACAGACTTGCTAGATGCTGCTGCAACACAGACTTGCTAGATGCTGCTGCAGCACAGACTTGCTAGATGCTGCTGCAACACAGACTTGCTAGATGCTGCTGCAACACAGACTTGCTAGATGCTGCTGCAACACAGACTTGCTAGATGCTGCTGCAACACAGACGGAGAGAATATTAACGTAGTTAGAGCCAGGTTGCTAAGGGAGATGTTTGAAAATGATGTATTAAATTTCTTTTTTCCTGTTTATACAATATTAAAATGTCTTTTCGTTATTTAGTTTCATATAGGAAGTATAAATTCATATTAATGGTAACAATTTACTAATAACTTTCAGAAGGAAGTTCATGGTCGAGGTACCTATTTACGTTACGGGAGTACAGCGATAGGTACTCGAACACCACAACACTGTCGCTGGAACAACACTCAACTAACTCACAACATTGTCACTGGGACAACATTCAACTAACTCACAACATTGTCACTGGGACAACACTCAACTAACTCACAACATTGTCACTGGGACAACACTCAACTAACTCACAACATTGTCACTGGAACAACACTCAACTAACTCACAACATTGTCACCGGGACAACACTTAACTAATCCACAACATTGTCACTGGAACAACACTCAACTAACCCACAACACTGTCGCTGGAACAACACTCAACTAACCCACAACATTGTCGCTGGAACAACACTCAACTAACTCACAACACTGTCACTGAGGCAACACTCAACTAACCCACAACATTGTCACTGGAACAACACTCAACTAACTCACAACACTGTCACTGGGACAACACTTAACTAATCCACAACATTGTCACTGGAACAACACTCAACTAACCCACAACACTGTCACTGGAACAATACTCAACTAACCCACAACATTGTCACTGGGACAACATTCAACTAACTCACAACATTGTCACTGGGACAACATTCAACTAACTCACAACATTGTCACTGGGACAACACTCAACTAACTCACAACATTGTCACTGGGACAACACTCAACTAACTCACAACATTGTCACTGGAACAACACTCAACTAACTCACAACATTGTCACTGGAACAACACTCAACTAACTCACAACATTGTCACTGGAACAACACTCAACTAACCCACAACATTGTCACTGGGACAACATTCAACTAACTCACAACACTGTCACTGGAACAACACTCAACTAACTCACAACATTGTCACCGGGACAACACTTAACTAATCCACAACATTGTCACTGGAACAACACTCAACTAACCCACAACACTGTCGCTGGAACAACACTCAACTAACCCACAACATTGTCGCTGGAACAACACTCAACTAACTCACAACATTGTCACTGGGACAACATTCAACTAACTCACAACATTGTCACTGGGACAACACTCAACTAACTCACAACATTGTCACTGGGACAACACTCAACTAACTCACAACATTGTCACTGGAACAACACTCAACTAACCCACAACATTGTCACTGGGACAACATTCAACTAACTCACAACACTGTCACTGGAACAACACTCAACTAACTCACAACATTGTCACCGGGACAACACTTAACTAATCCACAACATTGTCACTGGAACAACACTCAACTAACCCACAACACTGTCGCTGGAACAACACTCAACTAACCCACAACATTGTCGCTGGAACAACACTCAACTAACTCACAACACTGTCACATGAGGCAACACTCAACTAACCCACAACATTGTCACTGGAACAACACTCAACTAACTCACAACACTGTCACTGGGACAACACTTAACTAATCCACAACATTGTCACTGGAACAACACTCAACTAACCCACAACACTGTCACTGGAACAATACTCAACTAACCCACAACATTGTCACTGGGACAACATTCAACTAACTCACAACATTGTCACTGGAACAACACTCAACTAACCCACAACATTGTCACTGGAACAACACTCAACTAACTCACAACATTGTCACCGGGACAACACTTAACTAATCCACAACATTATCACTGGAACAACACTCAACTAACCCACAACACTGTCGCTGGAACAACACTCAACTAACCCACAACATTGTCACTGGAACAACACTCAACTAACTCACAACACTGTCACTGAGGCAACACTCAACTAACCCACAACACTGTCACTGGAACAACACTCAACTAACCCATAACACTGTCATTGGAACACCACTCAACTAACCCACAACACTGTCACTGGAACAACACTCAACTAACCCACAACATTGTCATTGGAACAACACTCAACTAACTCACAACACTGTCACTGAGGCAACACTCAACTAACTCACAGCACTGTCACTGGAACAACACTCAACTAACCCACATCACTGTCATTGGAACAACACTCAACTAACCCACAACACTGTCATTGGAACAACACTCAACTAACCCACAACACTGTCATTGGAACAACACTCAACTAACCCACAACACTGTCACTGGAACAACACTCAACTAACCCACAACACTGTCACTGGAACAACACTCAACTAACCCACAATACTCACTGGAAGAACACTCAACTACCCACAACACTGTCACTGGAACAACACTCAACTAACCCACAATACTGTCACTGGAACAACACTCAACTAACCCACAATACTCACTGGAAGAACACTCAACTACCCACAACACTGTCACTGGAACAACACTCAACTAACCCACAATACTGTCACTGGAACAACACTCAACTAACCCACAATACTCACTGGAAGAACACTGAACTACCCACAACACTGTC
Source organism: Cherax quadricarinatus (assembly GCF_026875155.1). NCBI lineage: Eukaryota > Metazoa > Arthropoda > Malacostraca > Decapoda > Parastacidae > Cherax > Cherax quadricarinatus. Next base: position 82,879,115 of record NC_069403.1, read on the forward strand.
ACTGGAACAACACTCAACTAACCCACAATACTGTCACTGGAACAACACTCAACGCTGGAACAACTCTTAGAAGAAAGAATTAATTAACAAACAGGATTCTGTTCACAGTCGTTAACACTCTCTTACAGAGCCAAATCATGGAAAGATATGCTCAACGTGAAAGATACTCGTTGAAGACGCGTGTACAGCGTGACACGAAAAAAAATCTTGTCTTTGTTGAGTATATGTCGTGGACCGGGCCGCGGGGGCGTTGATCCCCGGAATGCCCTCCAGGTAGACCCTCCAGGTAGACCCTCCAGGTAGACTCTCCAGGTAGACATCAAACAGAAACGGTCATAGTATATAATAACAAACGCTATGATGTCTAATATTCTTAGTGTTTTTTTTTCAGTTTGTGTAGAAATCCGTTTTCAAATTTCTAATGCCTTTCTTTCCTGAGTATCGGAAATCTGATGATCAATGAAAAATCCATTGAAGGCATCAATGACGTCAATCTTAAAATAAGCTTCGTGGCGAGAGAGCATAAATTGAAGGTCGCAGGACCATCAGGACCGGGAAGGACCTCGAGAACCGGCTGGTCTAGGCAGAGTGGTCTCGGCCAACCATCCGACGCCGGTACGATACACTCGGGTTCAGAAACCTTCCTCAAATGTCAACACGTATTTATTAGGGTTCAAAACAAAACAAAAAAATTTCACTGAAAATATCCCAAAAAAATGTTTCAGAGGCCGAACATTACACATTATCCGAAGCCATAAATGTTCCTATAAAGTATCACCCCATACTGTACGTCGCTGCTGCAACACATAACACAGAGTTGCTGCAACACCTAGCACATAGTTGCTGCAACACATAACACAGAGTTGCTGCAACACATAACACAGAGTTGCTGCAACACCTAGCACATAGTTGCTGCAACACATAACACAGAGTTGCTGCAACACCTAGCACATAGTTGCTGCAACACATAACACAGAGTTGCTGCAACACATAACACAGAGTTGCTGCAGCACCTAGCACATTAGTTGCTGCAACACATAAACAGAGTTGCTGCAACACATAACACAGAGTTGCTGCAACACCTAGCACATAGTTGCTGCAACACATAACACAGAGTTGCTGCAACACATAACACAGAGTTGCTGCAGCACCTAGCACATAGTTGCTGCAACACATAACACAGAGTTGCTGCAACACATAACACAGAGTTGCTGCAACACCTAGCACATAGTTGCTGCAACACATAACACAGAGTTGCTGCAGCACCTAGCACATAGTTGCTGCAACACTTAACACAGAGTTGATGCAGCACCTAGCACATAGTTGCTGCAACACATAACACAGAGTTGCTGCAGCACCTAGCACATAGTTGCTGCAACACCTAGCACATAGTTGCTGCAACACATAACACAGAGTTGCTGCAACACCTAGCACATAGTTGCTGCAACACATAACACAGAGTTGCTGCAACACATAACACAGAGTTGCTGCAACACCTAGCACATAGTTGCTGCAACACATAACACAGAGTTGCTGCAGCACCTAGCACATAGTTGCTGCAACACATAACACAGAGTTGCTGCAGCACCTAGCACATAGTTGCTGCAACACATAACACAGAGTTGCTGCAACACATAACACAGAGTTGCTGCAACACATAACACAGAGTTGCTGCAACACCTAGCACATAGTTGCTGCAACACATAACACAGAGTTGCTGCAACACCTAGCACATAGTTGCTGCAACACATAACACAGTTGCTGCAGCACCTAGCACATAGTTGCTGCAACACATAACACAGAGTTGCTGCAACACCTAGCACATAGTTGCTGCAACACATAACACAGAGTTGCTGCAACACCTAGCACATAGTTGCTGCAAACACATAACACAGTTGCTGCAGCACCTAGCACATAGTTGCTGCAACACATAACACAGAGTTGCTGCAACACCTAGCACATAGTTGCTGCAACACATAACACAGAGTTGCTGCAACACCTAGCACATAGTTGCTGCAACACATAACACAGTTGCTGCAGCACCTAGCACATAGTTGCTGCAACACATAACACAGAGTTGCTGCAACACCTAGCACATAGTTGCTGCAACACATAACACAGAGTTGCTGCAACACCTAGCACATAGTTGCTGCAACACATAACACAGTTGCTGCAGCACCTAGCACATAGTTGCTGCAACACATAACACAGTTGCTGCAACACCTAGCACATAGTTGCTGCAACACATAACACAGAGTTGCTGCAACACCTAGCACATAGTTGCTGCAACACATAACACAGAGTTGCTGCAACACCTAGCACATAGTTGCTGCAACACATAACACAGGGTTACTGCAGCACCTAGCACATAGTTGCTGCAACACATAACACAGAGTTGCTGCAACACATAACACAGAGTTGCTGCAACACCTAGCACATAGTTGCTGCAACACATAACACAGAGTTGCTCCAACACCTAGCACATAGTTGCTGCAACACATAACACAGAGTTGCTGCAACACATAACACAGAGTTGCTGCAACACCTAGCACATAGTTGCTGCAACACATAACACAGAGTTGCTGCAACACATAACACAGAGTTGCTGCAACACCTAGCACATAGTTGCTGCAACACATAACACATAGTTGCTGCAACACCTAGCACATAGTTGCTGCAACACATAACACAGAGTTGCTGCAACACCTAGCACATAGTTGCTGCAACACATAACACAGAGTTGTTGCAACACATAACACAGAGTTGCTGCAACACCTAGCAAATAGTTGCTGCAACACATAACACAGAGTTGCTGCAACACCTAGCACATAGTTGCTGCAACACATAACACAGAGTTGCTGCAGCACCTAGCACATAGTTGCTGCAACACCTAGCACATAGTTGCTGCAACACTTTACACAGAGTCGCTGCAACACCTGCCCAAGTTCGCAAACACATAACCGAGTTGCTGAAACACATAACACAGAGTTGCTGCAGCACCTAGCTATGTTGCTGAACACATAACACGGTTGCTGCAGACTAAAACAGGTTTGCAGCCCCTAGCAATAGTTGCTCAACCATTACACGAGTCGCGCAACACCTAGCACATAGTTCTGAAAACACATAACACAGAGTTGCTGCAGCACCTAACACAGAGTTGCTGCAGCCCCTACACATGTGCTGAAAACCAAAAAACCCAAGGTTGCTGCGCCCCTACACATAGTTGCTGAAACCCTAGACATAGTTCGAAACACTTTACACAGGTCGCTGAAAACCTAGCACATTTTGCGCAAACAAACCAAGTTTGCAACATAACAAGAGTTGCTGCAGCACCTAGCAATAGTAGCTACAACACATAACACAGAGTTGCTGCAACACCTAGCACATGTTGCTGCAAACCCCTACCCTGTTGCGCAGCACATTCACATGGGACCTGCAACACTTTACACTACCTGCTACAGCACACAACACATACGTTGTTTAACATGTTAAAATAACAAGTAATTCTGTTTTATTAAGACTAAGGAACAATATAATATATATATATAATTTATAATATTTTAATATTATATTAATAATAATTTATATATATATTATTATTATAATATTATATATTATTATTTTTAAAAGAATGTGTGTGTCTTTTATTTTTTAACAAATAATATTTAAAAAGTAACAAGAGTTTTAAAGAAAGTCTGCAATAAAATTTTTGTTGTTCCTTTCAAAAAAATTTGCAAATACATCAAAGGAAAATAGTATTGTGTGGTGGGGGAAAATTGGAGTAAATTTTTGGACATTATAAGGCGGTTGAAGGTAATTAAAGACGCTTTTTGCTTAGTTTTCTTACGTCTGGTTATCTGTGTTGGGTTGTACTGTGGTGTGGTCGTGTGCGTGTGTTGTGTGTGTGTGGGTGTCTGTTGTGTGTGTGTGTTGTGTGTGTGTGTGTTGTGTGTGGGTGTGTGTGTACTCACCGTTGTACTCACCTATTGAGGTTGGGGGGGTCGCCCGACTCCGGGGCCCCCCCTCTTATGATCGTACTAGGTCACTCTCCTGACCCTTTGGGCTTTATCTACCTCGCTTAAAGTATGTAGGGTCCTGCCCCCCTACATCGCTTCCCAAATTTCCACTTATGACTATCTGTGACTGAAGAAATACTTTTAACATCCCGTGATTATCTGGTTTCATTCCAACTTTTCCCCCTTTTTAGGGGTCCAATCTCTGGAACATCCTGTCTTTGTCCACCTTGTCAATTCCTCTCAGTATTTTGTATGTCGTTATCATGTCCCCCCTATCTCTCCTGTCCTCCAGTGTCGTTAGGTTGATTTCCCTTAACCTCTCCTCGTAAGACATACCTCTTAGCTCTGGGACTAGTCTTGTTGCAAACCTTTGCACTTTCTCTAGTTTCTTCACGTGCTTGGCTAGGTGTGGGTTCCAAACTGGTGCCGCATACTCCAATATGGGCCTAACGTACACGGTGTACAGGGTCCTGAATGATTCCTCATTAAGATGTCGGAATGCTGTTCTGAGGTTTGCTAGGCGCCCATATGCTGCAACAGTTATGTGTGTCTGTGTGTGTGTGTGTGTGTTGTGTGTGTGTGTGTGTGTGTGTGTACTCACCTAATTGTGGTTGCAGGGGTCGAGACTCAGCTCCTGGGCCCGCCTCTTCACTGATCGCTACTAGGTCCTCTCTCCCTCTCTCTCTTCCTTGCTGGTGCCGTTCTCCTCCGTGCCCAGCATTGAATCAATGTTTGTTTAATTGTTGTTTTCCCTGTCTCTGAGTGTATTATGCATGTCGTAATCATGTCTCCTCTTCTAGGTTTCTCCGGAGACGTAGTTCTTTTGGGTTTAGCTTATTACTCACGTTTCGCAGTTTTCCTAGTCTTTATAAATGAATAATAATAATAATAATAATAATAATAATAATAATAATAATAATAGTAATATATAAATATATAATAATAATAATAATAATAATAATAATAATAATAATAATAATAATAATAATAATAATAATAATATAATAATAATAATAATAATAATAATAATATAATAATAATAATAAAATAATAATAATAATAATAATAATAATAATAATAAATAATAATAATAATAATAATAATAATAATAATATATAATCATAATATAATAATAATATAATAATAATAATATATAATAATAATAATAATAATATAATATAATAATAATAATCTAATAATAATAAATAATAATAATAATAATAATATAATATAATAATAATAATAATAATAATAATAATAATAATAATAATAATAATAATAATCATAATAATAAATATTAATAATAATAATAATAATAATATAATAATATAATAATAATAATAATCATTAATAATAATAATAATAATAATAATAATAATAATAATTAATATAATAATAATAATAATAATAATAAATAATAATAATTTTAATAATAATAATATAATATATATAAATTTATTAAAAATTAATAAAAATAATATTAATAAAAATAATAATAATAATATAATAATAAAAATAATAATAAAAAATAATAATAAAAATTAATAATATAATATATAATATAATATTAATAATAAAATATAATAAAAATTTAAAAATAATATTAATTAATAATAATAATAATAATCATAATCATAATTATTAATAATAATAAAAATTTAATAATAATAATCATAATCAATAATAGTATTTATTAATATTAAAAATTAATAATAATAATAATAAAAATTAATATAATAATATTATAATAATATCAAAATCTTAATGTAATTTAATAATAATAATAATAATAATAATTAATATAATAAAAAATAATACATCAAGAGCTAAGCGCTAAACCCACAAGGGTAATACAGCGCTGTAATGAAGGTATAAATATAAACTTCCTGTGGAATTATGATAATTCTTGTGTTTGTTCACAACATAACATTAATTCTGTTATTTACTCGCTTACTGGAACAAAAAAAAAAGTCAGATATGTCTGAAAAAGGTCGAACCTTTCTGAAACTTTAAATTCTGTGGTACTAAACGACAAGTTTTCTCTGTAAGTTTGGCTTGGTGAGGGTTCCACTCTGGTGCTGTGTACTCGAGGACTGGTTGCTTGGTGAGGGTTCCACGCTGGTGCTGTGTACTCGACGACTGGTTGCTTGGTGAGGGTTCCCCGTGGTGCTGTGTTACTCGAGGACTGGTTGCTTGGTGAGGGTCCACGTGGTGCTGGTACTCGAAAGACTGGTTGCTTGGTAGGGTTTTCCCGTGGTGCTGTGTACTCGAGGATGGTTGCTTTGGGGTGAGGGTTCCACGCTGGTGCTGTGTACTCGAGGACTGGTTGCTTGGTGAGGGTTCCACTCTGGTGCTGTGTACTCGAGGACTGGTTGCTTGGTGAGGGTTCCACGCTGGTGCTGTGTACTCGAGGACTGGTTGCTTGGTGAGGGTTCCACTCTGGTGCTGTGTACTCGAGGACTGGTTGCTTGGTGAGGGTTCCACGCTGGTGCTGTGTACTCGAGGACTGGTTGCTTGGTGAGGGTTCCACGCTGGTGCTGTGTATCGGGACTGGTTGCTTGGTGAGGGTTCCCGTGGTGCTGTGTACTCGACGATGGTTGTTGGTGAGGGTTCCACGTGGTGCTGTGTACTCGAGGACTGGTTGCTTGGTGAGGGTTCCACTGGTGTGCTGTGTACTCGACGACTGGTTGCTTGGTGGGTTCCACGCTGGTGCGGTATCGGGACTGGTTGTGGGAGGGTTCCCGCTGGTGCTGTGTATCGAGGACGGTTGCTTGGTGAGGGTTCCACTCTGGTGCTGTGTATCGAGGACTGGTTGCTTGGTGAGGGTTCCACTCTGGTTTCTGGTACTCGAGGACGGTTGCTTGGTGGGGGTTCCACGCTGGTGCTGTGTACTCGAGGTTGGTTGCTTGGTGAGGGTTCCACGCTGGTGCTGTGTATCGAGGATGGTTGCTTGGTGAGGGTTTCCAGCTGGTGCTGTGTACTCGAGGACTGGTTGTTGGTGAGGGTTCCACGCTGGTGCTGTGTACTCGAGGACTGGTTGCTTGTGAGGGTTCCTGTTGGTGCTGTGTACTCGGGGGACTGGTTGTTTTGGTGAGGGTTCACGCTGGTGCTGTGTACTCGGGGGAATGGTTGCTTGGTGAGGGTTCCACGTGGTGCTGTGTACTCGAGGACTGGTTGCTTGGTGAGGGTTCCACGTGGTGTGTGTACTCGAGGACTGGTTGCTTAGGTGAGGGTTCCACTGGTGCTGTGTACTCGAGGACTGGTTGCTTGGTGAGGGTTCCACGCTGGTGCTGTGTACTCGAGGACTGGTTGCTTGGTGAGGGTTCCACGCTGGTGCTGTGTACTCGAGGACTGGTTGCTTGGTGAGGGTTCCACGCTGGTGCTGTGTACTCGAGGACGGGTTTTGCTTGGTGGGGGTTCCCCCTGGTGCTGTGTACTCTAGGACTGGTTGCTTGGTGAGGGTTCCACGCTGGTGCTGTGTACTCGAGGACTGGTTGCTTGGTGAGGGTTCCACGCTGGTGCTGTTGTACTCGGGATGGTTGCTTGGTGAGGGTTCCACGCTGGTGCTGTGTATCTAGGACTGGTTTGCTTGGTGAGGGTTCCAGCTGGTGCTGTGTACTCGAGGTGGTTGCTTGGTGAGGGTTCACCTGGTGCTGTGTACTCGAGGAATGGTTGCTTGGTGAGGGTTTCCCAAACGCTGGTGCTGTGTACTCGAGGACTGGTTGGGCTTGGTGAGGGTTCCACGCTGGTGCTGTGTACTCGAGGACTGGTTTGCTTGGTGAGGGTTCCTCTGGTGCTTTTGTACTCGAGGACTGGTTGCTTGTGAGGGTTCCCGCTGGTGCTGTTGGTACTCGAGGACTGGTTCCCTTGGTGAGGGTTCCACATGGTTTGCTGTGTACTCGAGGGACTGGTTGCTTGGTGAGGGTTCCACGCTGGTGCTGTGTACTCGAGGACCTGGTTGCTTGGTGAGGGTTTCCCACGTGGTGCTGTGTACTCTAGGACTGGTTGCTTGGTGGGGTTCCACGCTGGTGCTTTTGTACTCGGGGGCTGGTTGCTTGGTGAGCGTTCCACGCTGGTGCTGTGTACTCGAGGACTGGTTGCTTGGTGAGGGTTCCACGCTGGTGCTGTGTACTCGAGGACTGGTTGCTTGGTGAGGGTTCCACGCTGGTGCTGTGTACTCGAGGACTGGTTGCTTGGTGAGGGTTCCACGCTGGTGCTGTGTGCTTGACGACTGGTTGCTTGGTGAGGGTTCCACGCTGGTGCTGTGTACTCGACGACTGGTTGCTTGGTTAGAGGTTCCACGCTGTTGCTGTGTACTCGACGACTGGTTGCTTGGTGAGAGGTTCCACGCTGGTGCTGTGTACTCGACGACTGGTTGCTGGGTGAGAGGTTCCACGCTGGTGCTGTGTACTTGACAACTGGTTGCTTGGTGAGGGTTCCACGCTGGTGCTGTGTACTCGACGACTGGTTGCTTGGTGAGGGTTCCACGCTGGTGCTGTGTACTCGACGACTGGTTGCTTGGTGTGAGGTTCCACGCTGGTGCAGTGTATCCGAGGACTGGTTGCTTGGTGAGAGGTTCCACGCTGGTGCTGTGTACTCGACGACTGGTTGCTTGGTGAGAGGTTCCACGCTGGTGCTGTGTACCCGAGGACTGGTTGCTTGGTGAGAGGTTCCACACGTCAGCTCCTCTAACTCTAATTTACTTTTTTCACATCTCCTCCAAGAAATTCTTCAGTCTATTTCTCTGTTGTAGAGATCTCTTAAGACGTAGAGTTTGACATATATTACTAAATTACGTCCAAAAAGGGGAAAAGGAGCAAGGGGGGTCGTGTCCCCTCCCTGTTTTCCACACTGCAAAGGAGGGGGAGGAGGGAGAGTCATGCAACACTCCAACAAACACATTGTTATTGTCGTATCCAGACTGTGTTTACCAGCAACTCTGTCTGACAGACACAAAATTCTCTAAGATAATCAATGATCAACTCTTCACGTTATTATAATTGTTACAATAAAAAAACTAAGCACTAAACACACAAGGGTCAATGCAGACATTAAGTCTGCACAGTCATCAGAATCTGTCATTGTAACATCATCGGATGTCCAGTGTTTTCTAGTTATCAGTTCCAAGCTTCCACTTCTTCTCTTCCTTTCTACTGTTTGGTAGCAACAAGGCAAGATGGCATCACTTTTCTAAATATTTTTAGTATATATGATAAAAGTATCATGAGCTCTCTTCCATAGTCATTTAAATCACTGATATTATTCGAATTCATTGGTTCGTGTACATTAATTTGATGTTTTCAGATTTGTGATTTGGTGTGGACAGGTGTTAAGGAGAGGAGAGGTGTGTAACGTAAACAGTGCGTCTGTGTGCAGCTGGGAAGTAAGAACTGATAATAGTAGTGGTGGTAGTGATGCTGGTGGTAGTGGTGATAGTGGTTGCAATGGGTGTATGGAGAGGAGAGATTGGGGTGGGGGAGTTAAAGAAAGTTTTAAGAGGTTGGTGGGTTGGGTGGCAGAGTTCTGGCTGGACTGCATAACTGGTGATGGTAATGCAGGTCATTTTATTTTTTAAATAAAATCAGAAACACCTAGGGTTATAGGCTGCGCTACTCTATATGATAGTTGCAACATAAGCAATCTATATTTCCTCTGTCATATTCTATCACGCAGGATGTTGTTGTGGGAGGCAGTAGCCGGGGCGAGGAAGCTGGATGGCAGTTGCGTGTTTCATTTCATGAAGTCTGTGTCTCCCAGTTATATTGTTAACATATTTCTCCTTGGATATATTTTAGAAAAGCCTCAGCATTTCGTAGGATTCTCATATTTTCCAACATTCTTGTTACTCACCCCGAATCTTTTCAATTACCTCGTCAGGAAGACACTGTATCCCAATTTTTTTTAATTGTACCAAGTTTAAAAAAAATCATTTACCTACACACTGACTCAAAAAATCTTTTCCTCATAATCATAAATTCTGTTTTGTTTTGTATTTGATGTGTTTATTAATAGATGGCATTTCACAGTGCTCGGGATCTCTCCCACATGCGCCTGTCTAGCCTGTCTCCTCTTGTTATTACTCATGCGGAGGTCACAATAACATGGCTGGAACAACTCACAAACAATCTTTTTTTTGCCAGCTCTCTCTTGCCCCCATTGTGTGGCGGAGTTATGTCTGTGCTTCTGTTTTTTACGTGCTGCGATATTTCACCTGGATCTAAGTTCTTTCTTCGAAGAATAATGGCATTTGTTTCTTTGGAGAGGATCTATCAGGCGAAGCTTCGGTCCGCCCTGAACCATTATGAAGCCAAATCTCACAGTTGTGATGGTCTTTAAGGGTCGATGCGCCATGACCAATTTCGTTTACAGGGTGAGAATTATTGATGAAGTACATTTTTAACAATTTGTTACTCAAGGCTTTATCCTTCTCTTCAGAGGCCGATATGGCTGATGTATCACAGTTCAATGTGAGCTATGTTAGGTTCTGTTTCTGGCCATTATTCATGTCGTTCTCTAAGTCGTCCGTCGGGGCAGCCAAAGCCAGCTATTTCTCAACCTCCGTTATCACGGGAAACTCGAAGCTTCAGCGCTGTAGTTGTCCCCTAGTGACCAACTGACCCAGGAGACCAAATCTCCTTCTCAAATATTATTTATTTTTCTTGAAGAATTGGACACATGTGCAACATCTGGGTATCTTTATTGTAGACGTTTCGCCATCTATTGACTTTATCAATACAGGAATATAAGGTGAAGAATGTAGGACTATGTAGGACTGAAGCAGGTGAATAGTAGCGTGGTCTTGAAGACTACGGTGCTTTTCACTGTATTTTATTAAGTAGGTTAGGTTAAGTTAGGTTAGGTTAGATTAGGTTAGGTTAGGTTAGGTTAGGTTAGGTTAGGTTAGGTTAGGTTAAGTTAGGTTAAGTTAGGTTAGGTTACGTTAGGTCCTTAATTTTTGAGCTGAGATAAGAGGTTTAACATATATAACACTGGGTTTTGTTACTCATAGTGGAACGCAAAAAATCTGGACGCAAATGTTTAAGGACGCATTTGACCGGGACACAATCGTCCGCGACGCAAATGACTTAGTACAGTTTTCAATTATATTTGTATGCGACTGTTTTCACGGCTGAATGACAACAAAGGCGCAGGTTGAAGAATTATATTTTATCGGGAGAACGTTACACTCTGCGCAGAGCTTTATTAAATTAGTCAAAGGATGCGAACTGCACAAAATTAAAATATATATAAATTAATATATTATATAATAATATTTTATATATATATATATATATATATATATAATATATATATGTATATATATTATGTATTTATAAAATATATATATATATATATATATATATATATATATATATTATATATTATAATTAAATATATATATACATATATATATATTTTTCTTTTTCCCTTATTCTTTTTAGTAATCTTTACAGGAAAAGGGGGTTTACTAGCCCATTGTTCCCGGCATTTTAGTTGACTTTTACAACACGCAGGCTTACGGAGAAAGATTCTTATTCCACTTCCCCATGGATATAAAAGGAAAAGTAATAAGCCCAGAACTATTAAGATAAAATCAAAGAAAACTCAGATGAGTGTGTATAAATAAACGTGTACATGTATGTGTAGTGTGACCTAAGTGTAAGTAGAAGTAGCAAGACGTACCTGTAATCTTGCATATTTATGAGACAGACAAAAGACACCAGCAATCCTACCATCATGTAAAACAATTACAGGCTTTCGTTTTACACTCACTTGGCAGGACGGTAGTACCTCCCTGAGTGGTTGCTGTCTACGAACCTATGTTGTGTATCTTTATACGTATATGCTTCTAAACTGTTGTATTCTGAGCACCTCTGCAAAAGCAGTGATAATGTGTGAGTGTGGTGAAAGTGTTGAATGATGATGAAAGTATTTTCTTTTTGGGGATTTTCTTTCTTTTTTGGGTCACCCTGCCTCGGTGGGGAGACGACCCACTTGTTGAATATATATATATAATATATATATATATATATTATATATATATATATATATATATATATAATATATATAAATATATATATAATATATATATATGGGGATATGGAGTATATGGAGTATATGGAGAAAAAAGATAGAAGTTTAAAAGAGTGGTGAAGCAATGTAAAAAGAGAGCAATGAGAGAGTGGGTGAAGTTATCAACAAAAATTTTGTTGAAAATAAGAAAAAGTTTTGGATGAGATTTTAAAAGTTAAGAAAGCCTAGAGAACAATGGATTTGTCAGTTAAAAATAGGAGAGAGAGTTATAAATGGGGGATTAGAGGTATTGGGAAGATGGAAGGAATATTTGAGGAATTGTTAAATGTTGATGGGAAAATAGAGAAGCTGTGATTTCGTGTATAGGGCAAGGAGGAATAACATCTTGTAGGAGTGAGGAAAGCCAGTTGTGAGTGGGGGGGGAAGTTCGTGAGGCAGTAGGGAAAATGAAAGGGGGTAAGGCAGCCGGGATTGATGGGATAAGATAGAAATGTTAAAAGCAGGTGGGATAATTGTTTTTGGAGTGGTTGGGGAAATTATTTAATAAATGTAAAGGAAGAGGGTAAGGTACCTAGGGATTGGCAGAGAGCATGGCATAGTTCCTTTGTATAAAGGCAAAGGGGATAAAAAGAGTGCAAAAATTATAGGGGATAAGTCTGTTGGTGTAACCTGGTAAAGTGTATGGTAGAGTTATAATTGAAAGAATTAAGAGAAAGAGGGAGAATAGGATAGCAGATGAACAAGGAGGCTTTAGGAAAGGTAGGGGTGTGTGGACCAGGTGTTTACAGTGAAACATATAAGTGAACAGTATTTAGATAAGGCTAAAGAGGTCTTTGTGGCATTTTGATTTGGAAAAGGCGTATGACAGGGTGGATAGGGGGGCAATGTGGCAGATGTTGCAAGTGTATGGTGTAGGAGGTAGGTTACTGAAAGCAGTAAAAGAGTTTTTACGAGGATAGTGAGGCTCAAGTTAGAGTATGTAGAAAAGGGAAATTTTTTCCCAGTAAAAGTGGGCCCTTTAGACAAGGATGGTGATGTCACCGTGGTTTTGTTTAATATATTTATAGATGGGGTTGTAAGAGAAAGTAAATGCGAGGGTCTTGGCAAGAGGCGTGAGATTAAAAGATAAAGAATCACACACAAAGTGGGAGTTGTCACAGCTGCTCTTTGCTGATGACACTGTGCTCTTGGGATTCTGAAGAGAAGTTGCAGAGATTGGTGGATGAATTGGTAGGGTATGCAAAAGAAGAAAATTAAAGGTGAATACAGGAAAGAGTAAGGTTATGAGGATAACAAAAAAGATTAGGTGATGAAAGATTGAATATCAGATTGGAGGGAGAGAGTATGGAGGAGGTGAACGTATTCAGATATTTGGGAGTGGACGTGTCAGCGATGGGTCTATGAAAGATGAGGTGAATCATAGAATTGATGAGGGAAAAAGAGTGAGTGGTGCACTTAGGAGTCTGTGGAGACAAAGAACTTTGTCCTTGGAGGCAAAGAGGGAATGTATGAGAGTATAGTTTTACCAACGCTCTTATATGGGTGTGAAGCGTGGGTGATGAATGTTGCAGCGAGGAGAAGGCTGGAGGCAGTGGAGATGTCATGTCTGAGGGCAATGTATGGTGTGAATATAATGCAGAGAATTCGTAGTTTGGAAGTTAGGAGGAGGTGCGGGATTACCAAAACTGTTGTCCAAGGGCTGAGGAAGGGTTGTTGAGGTGGTTCGGACATGTAGAGAGAATGGAGCGAAACAGAATGACTTCAAGAGTGTATCAGTCTGTAGTGGAAGGAAGGCGGGGTAGGGTCGGCCTAGGAAGGGTTGGAGGGAGGGGGTAAAGGAGGTTTTGTGTGCGAGGGGCTTGGACTTCCAGCAGGCATGCGTGAGCGTGTTTGATAGGAGTGAATGGAGACAAATGGTTTTTAATACTTGACGTGCTGTTGGAGTGTGAGCAAAGTAACATTTATGAAGGGATTCAGGGAAACCGGCAGGCCGGACTTGAGTCCTGGAGATGGGAAGTACAGTGCCTGCACTCTGAAGGAGGGGTGTTAATGTTGCAGTTTAAAAACTGTAGTGTAAAGCACCCTTCTGGCAAGACAGTGATGGAGTGAATGATGGTGAAAGTTTTTCTTTTTCGGGCCACCCTGCCTTGGTGGGAATCGGCCGGTGTGATAATAAAAAAAAAAAAAAAAAAAATAATAAATAAATATATATAAAATATATATATATATATATATATATATATATATAATATATATATATATATATATATATATATATATATATAATATATATATATATATATATATACTCACATACACACTCCTGCAAACAGAGAAGAGGTTTAGTGAGTAAAATCGCCAGAGTGTAATAGATCGTGACTCTCTGATCAAACTCTCACACCCTCTTACTCTTTCTGGAAAAAAACTCTTGAACGCTCACTCTCCTCTTGTAAAACTCTCTCTCTCTCTTTCTCTCTCCCTCCCGTAAAAACTCTCATCTCTTTCTCACGCTCCCTGGTGCGTGCTGTTCCCAACGCATGATGCTCATTCTTTTGCCAGTATCGTAAAGCACACTTTCTTTCCTATTCTCAGCTGGTAGCGCATTTTTCCAGCTTCCTCCTCTTCTGCCTCCATACTGTGTACACTCTACGCTACTATCGTCAGTCATCCCTTGCTGTGAGTTACTAGCGTTTAACGTCTATGTATCGTAAGGTACACGTGACGTGTTAGGATAGTTTATTAAGAAAACGTTTCACCAATCGTGGCGAAACGTTTTCCCCAATAAAATATCGTAATGCATTAAATGCGTTCAGTGACGTAGCAACCGGCAGGGGAAAAAAGAAGGGGACAAAAGCCCTCCTTAAAGGGCAATTTTTTTCAGTTGGCTAATTTTTACTGTATTATATTAAAGAGTGACCCAAAAAAACACGATAGTCTAAAAAAAAAAGCATGCATCTTGTCATTCTGAATTTTCCCCACAAAAAGAAAATCTTGTCTGCGTTCCTGTGCGTCTAAAAATACGGTGTTGGACGCTATCTTTCAACGTCTACGTTATACCCAGCTGCCGTTCTTACCCTTTTTTTTAACTCTATGGTAAGGACCCGCTAGAGGTGGAGATTTTGAATCATGGTCCTGACTAACATGTAGCGGGTTCCATGGTCCTGACTAACATGTAGCGGGTTCCATGGTACTGACTAACATGTAGCGGGCTCCATGGTCCTGACTAACATGTAGCGGGTTCCATGGTCCTGACTAACATGTAGCGGGTTCCATGGTACTGACTAACATGTAGCGGGTTCCATGGTACTGACTAACATGTAGCGGGTTCCATGGTACTGACTAACATATAGCGGGTTCCATGGTACTGACTAACATGTAGCGGGTTCCATGGTACTGACTAACATGTTGCGGGTTCGAAGCACCGTTCATTCTCACTGAATCGGAATAAGACTTTTGTAAACAAATCAAGGAACGGGTGTTGATTTGAACCTACATTCATCCACTGATAGTCATTTATTACCATTTAAATTGAATTTACAGACAATCTCCTTATTTTTTAAGTCACTAGCATAGTAAAGCCCTGTGTGTGGGCGAAACGTAGCCAATAAAGGATCACATTGTATTTGTGTTTATTTTTCCATTAGCACCTTTCTAAAAAAAATTTCTCGTGGCATCAAGACTTGCAACTTGCAATTTTCAATCTTGCAAGTGATCATTATTTTCACTGTGGGATTCCCTGAGCTCCTTCAGATATTAATATTATGGAGGATGACTATAACCGTAAGGGTTATGCAGCTCCTGTGGGGAATGAGAAGGTAAGCAGGTGTCATCCTAGGGAGGGAAGGCTAGCTCTGGTGTCTTAGATCAAGGGTCTCTTCTCCAGCATCAAGGGCACACACACCCTCATTCACCCTTACCTGGAAGTATATTTAGAGAGAGCTTCGGGGGTCAAAGCCCCCATTTTGAAAATTTTCTACACAAGAAATTATGCATTACTTTTGCTCACTCTTATTGGTTTTCTTTCTCATATATGAAGTGATGCCTCTCTTACTATCACTCACACTCCCATTACCTCTCTTACTATCACTCACACTCCCATTACCTCTCTTACTATCACTCACACTCCCATTACCTCTCTTACTATCACTCACACTCCCATTACCTCTCTTACTGTCACTCACACTCCCATTACCTCTCTTACTATCACTCACACTCCCATTACCTCTCTTACAATCACTCACACTCCCATTACCTCTCTTACAATCACTCACACTCCCATTACCTCTCTCACAATCACTCACACTCCCATTACCTCTCTTACAATCACTCACACTCCCATTACCTCTCTTACAATCACTCACACTCCCATTACCTCTCTTACAATCACTTACACTCCCATTACCTCTCACAATCACTCACACTCCCATTACCTCTCACAATCACTCACACTCCCATTACCTCTCTTACAATTGCTTCCTACACTAGAGGATCTCTGCCGCAGTCATTCCCCCAGACAAAACACATTCTCTCAGCATCCCAGACCAACTCTCTCTTTCATTTGCTTTCCCCTAGACCATAAATGCAGCACGTATATATACATATATATATATCTTAAGAGCTTTCAACATAGTTAATGTGTAGAGATCATGTTCATTATCTACAACTACTTAAGCTCAGCATTATTTGACTTTAAAACGTTAAGTTCCACTTTACTGTATACTGCGAATCGGCATTTTCCTATTTCTTGTCGGGTATTTTAAGAGCTCGGATGCTGTGATAAGATATCAGAGGAGAGAGAGAGAGAGAGAGAGAGAGAGAGAGAGAGAGAGAGAGAGAGAGAGAGAGAGAGGAGAGAGAGAGAGAGAGAGAGGAGAGAAGAGAGAGGAGAGAGAGAGAGAGAGAGAGAGGAGAGAGAGAGAGAGAGAGGAGAGAGAGAGAGGAGAAGAGAGAGAGAGAGAGAGAGAGAGAGAGAGAGAGAGAGAGAGAGAGAATAACTTAGCATATACTTATATGAATTTACAAGAATATTGCTAAAAAAAAAACACGTTTCAAGAATGCTAATAATTCCGCGATCTACTGGAGAGTGATGTTGTGGAGGCAGTATCCTTACATAGTTTCAAGGAAAGGAACGACAAGACTCTTAGAGCGGGGGGAGAGTGGACGTAGTAGCCACCAGCGAAAAGGAGGGGCCAAGAGCTGCAACTCAATCCCTGCAACCGCAAACAGGTGAATACAAATAGGTGAGTACACACATTTAACGCTTGTATCAATAACGAGACTCAGAGGAAATACAATACTGGGGAATGCAATACTGGGGAATACAATACTGGGGAATACAATACTGGGGAATGCAATACTGGGGAATACAATACTGGGGAATACAATACTGGGGAATGCAATACTGGGGAATACAATACTGGGGAATGCAATACTGGGGAATACAATACTGGGGAATACAATACTGGGGAATGCAATAGTGGGGAATACAATACTGGGGAATGCAATACTGGGGAATACAATACTGGGGAATGTGGGAATACAATACTGGGGGAATACAATACTGGGGAATACAATACTGGGGAATACAATACTGGGGAATACAATACTGGGGAATACAATACTGGGGAATACAATACTGGGGAATGCAATACTGGGGAATACAATACTGGGGAATACAATACTGGGGAATGCAATACTGGGGAATACAATACTGGGGAATACAATACTGGGGAATACAATACTGTGGAATACAATACTGTGGAATACAATACTGGGGAATACAATACTGGGGAATACAATACTGGGAAATACAATACTGGGGAATACAATACTGGGAAATACAATACTGGGAAATACAATACTGGGGAATACAATACTGTGGAATACAATACTGGGGAACACAATACTGGGGAATACAATACTGTGGAATGGAATACTGTGGAATACAAAACTGGGGAATACAATACTGGGGAATACAATACTGGGGAATACAATACTGGGAAATACAATACTGGGGAATACAATACTGGGAAATGCAATACTGGGGAATACAATAGTGGGGAATACAATACTGGGAAATACAATACTGGGAAATACAATACTGGGGAATTCAATACTGGGAAATACAATACTGGGGAATACAATACTGTGGAATACAATACTGTGGAATACAATACTGTGGAATACAATACTGGGGAATACAGTACTGGGGAATACAATACTGGGGAATTCAATACTGGGGAATTCAATACTGGGGAATACAATACTGGGGAATACAATACTGGGAAATACAATACTGGGGAATACAATACTGGGGAATACAACACTGGGGAATACAATACTGGGGAATACAATACAGGGAAATACAATACTGGGAAATACAATACTGGGAAATGCAATGCTGTAGAATACAATACTGGGGAATACAATACTGGGGAATACAATACAGGGGAATACAATACTGAGGAATACAATACTGTAGAATACAATACTGGGGAATACAATACTGGGAAATGCAATGCTGTAGAATACAATACTGGGGAATACAATACTGGGAAATGCAATGCTGTAGAATACAATACTGGGGAATACAATACTGGGGAATACAATACTGAGGAATACAATACTGTAGAATACAATACTGGGGAATACAATGCTGGGGAATACAATACTGGGGAATGCAATGCTGTAGAATACAATACTGGGGAATACAATGCTGGGGAATACAATACTGGGGAATACAATACTGGGAAATGCAATGCTGTAGAATACAATACTGGGGAATACAATACTGGGGAATACAATACTGGGGAATACAATACTGGGAAATACAATACTGGGGAATACAATACTGTAGAATACAATACTGGGGAATACAATACTGGGAAATACAATACTGGGGAATACAATACTGGGAAATACAATACTGGGGAATACAATAATGTAGAATACAATACTGGGGAATACAATACTGTAGAATACAATACTGGGGAATACAATACTGAGGAATACAATACTGAGGAATACAATACTGGGGAATACAATACTGGGAAATACAATACTGGGGAATACAATACTGAGGAATACAATACTGAGGAATACAATACTGGGGAATACAATACTGGGAAATACAATACTGTGGAATACAATACTGGGAAATACAATACTGGGGAATACAATACTGAGGAATACAATACTGAGGAATACAATACTGGGGAATACAATACTGGGAAATACAATACTGGGGAATACAATACTGTAGAATACAATACTGGGGAATGCAATGCTGTAGAATACAATACTGGGGAATACAATACTGAGGAATACAATACTGTAGAATACAATACTGGGGAATAAATACTGGGGAATACAATACTGTAGAATACAATACTGGGGAATACAATACTGGGGAATACAATACTGTAGAATACAATACTGGGGAATACAATACTGGGGAATACAATACTGTAGAATACAATACTGGGGAATACAATACTGTAGAATACAATACTGGGGAATACAATACTGGGGAATACAATACTGTAGAATACAATACTGGGGAATACAATACTGGGTAATACAATACTGGGGAATACAGTACTGGAGAATACAGTACTGGGGAATACAATATCGGGGAATACAATACTGGGGAATACAATACTGGGGAATACAATACTGGGGAATACAATACTGGGGAATACAATACTGTAGAATACAGTACTATTTAATGCAATACTGGGGAATACAATACTGGGTAATGCAGTACTGGAGAATACAGTACTGGAGAATACAGTACTGGAGAATACAGTACTGGAGAAAACAATATTGGGGAATACAATACTGGGTGCGAAGGCACATTTCTACGCGACGATACTCTTCTCGCCCTCGGGATTTAGGAGTGCTTCAGATGGAGTCAAAACGTCGACATAAGTTTCCTCTCTGGAGTGTAGGTTATCTGTGAATTGAAAACAACCTACGTCAGATCTATCATAGAGTACTCAGAGCCACCATGGAGCCAGTAAGACCTGTCAACGAATTTTCAGAGCCACCATGAAACTCATACACATTGAAAAAATACGCAAAAATTCTAAAATATAAAAAAAAATCTCCAGCAGCCTGATATCGGAACCGATAAACAAAATCAGTGAAGAAAATGATTGCGAACTGGATCCGGAGACGCAAGAAGAAGAAGAAGAAGGAGAAAGAAGAAGGGAGAGCAAGTATAGAGACGTAAACACCACACAGAACACTGAGAGAGAAACAGAAAAGGTGGACAAAGATTTTTATCACAGATAAACAGAAGGCAAGAAGTCAGATGAGACAGAGATCTTTAGGCAGAATGGCATAGTTGAAGTCTAGACGGTGTCCAGTTGTGAAGAATCGAGGTTGATGGAGGCTGATCATCACAGCCGAAGGGAAGTTGAAAATTGAAGGTCGGGATACTACAAATGAAAGTACGAATACAGATAGGAAGTTGTATCTGCTTATCACCATAGCCGACTTTATACCTGCTTCACCCACACCTGCTTCACCCACACCTGCTTTACCCACACCTGCTTCACCCACACCTGCTTCACCCACACCTGATTCACCCACACCTGCTTTACCCACACCTGCTTTACCCACACCTGCTTCAAACCCCCACCTGCTTCACCAACCCCTGCTTCACCCACACCTGCTTCACCCACACCTGATTCACCCACACCTGCTTTACCCACACCTGCTTCACCCACACCTGCTTCACCAACGCCTGCTTCACCCACACCTGCTTCACCCACACCTGATTCACCCACTCCTGCTTCACCCATACCTGCTTCACCAACACCTACTTCACCCACATCTGCTTCACCCACACCTGCTTCACCCACATCTGCTTCACTCACACCTGCTTCACCCAAACTGCTTCACTCACACCTGCTTCACTCACACCTGCTTCACCCACACCTGCTTCACCCACACCTGCTTCACTCAAACCTGCTTCACTCACACCTGCTTCACCCACACCTGCTTCACCACAACCTGCTTCACTCACACCTGCTTCCCCCCACACCTGCCTTTACCCACACCTGCTTCACTCAAACCTGCTTCACTCACACCTGCTTCACCCCCCACCTGCTTCTCACCCACACCTGCTTCACTCACACCTGCTTCTCCCACATCTGCTTCACTCACACCTCTTCCCCCCAAACTGCTTTACTCACACCTGCTTCACTCACACCTGCTTCACCCACACCTGCTTCACCCACACCTGCTTCACCCACACCTGCTTCACTCACATCTGCTTCACCCACACCTGCTTCACCCACACCTGCTTCAACCCCCACCTGCTTCACCCACACCTGCCCTTTACCCACACCTGCTTCACCCACACCTGCTTCACCAACACCTACTTCACCCACACCTGCTTCACCCACACCTGCTTCAAACCCACACCTGCTTCATTCACACCTCTTCACCCAAACTGCTTCACTCACACCCTGCTTCACTCACAACCCCGGTTCACCCACACCTGCTTCACCCACACCTGCTCCCCCCACACCTGCTTCACTCACATCTGCTTTCACCCACACCTGCTTCAACCCACACCTGCTTCACCCACACCTGCTTCAAACCCCCACCTCTTCAACCCACACCTGCTTCACCAACACCTTCACCCCACATCTGCTTCACCCACACCTGCTTCACTCACACCGCTTTCAACCTCACCTGTTTCACACCCACACCTGCTTCACCCACATCGTTTTAACCCACATCTGCTTCAAACCCACATCTGCTTCACCCACACCTGCTTCACCTACACCTGCTTCACCCACACCTGCTTCACCCACACCTGCTTCACCCACACCTGCTTCACCCACACCTCTTCAAACTCCACCCACACCTGCTTCACCCACACCTGCTTCACCCACACCTACTTCACGCACATCTGCTTCCCCACACCTGCTTCATTCAAACCTGCTTCACCCACACCTGCTTCACCCACACCTACTTCACTCACATCTGCTTCACCCACACCTGCTTCACCCACACCTGCTTCACCCACACCTGTTTCACCCACACCTGCTTCACTCACACCTGCTTCACCCATACCTGCTTCACCCACACGTGCTTCACCCATACCTGCTTCCCCCACACCTTCCTCGGCCACACCTGCCTCGCCCACACCTGCCTCGCCCACACCTTCAGGCAGGCGGCTGTGTCGCGTAACATAGCCATAACCAGCCTCATAAGTCACGACATGACATAGAATTACACAAGAGTTTACCCACTCCATTATGTTTAATTCATTACCACCTGACCAGCTACCGTTGGCAAAGTACTCTCTCTCCATTACTCACGATTAATTTGCTTGTGGCTTTGTATGTGTGTGTGTGTGTGTGTGTGTGTGTGTGTGTGTGTGTGTGTGTGTGTGTGTGTGTGTGTGTGTGTGTGTGGTTCCAGGGGATGGGGGGTTCGATTCTCGGCTCCTTGCAGCACCTCCTTTCTCTTTATTAAACAACAAGGCGGACCGTTCCCTATTATTCGGATGCGCGGAGGAAGCGATGCGTCCTCTCACTCCATCAGCTTACACTCAGAAAACAATTTCCTGCACAACAAATGTGGCATCAGGAGCGAAGCAGAACAAGAAACGGCACTCTGACGAGTTTCTGATTGGCCGGGAAAGGCTGGCCCCCTCTTTACTATCTGATTATCGACGCCTCAGTCTTTACTCCAGTTTTTTACTGACTTTTTTTTCTACGAGGGTCTTTAATTCGACGCTTTCTTCTTCTTCTTTGGTTGTGCGTATGTTGTGTATTTTTCTGGTTGTATTATAGTTATACTCCTGGTCGTTGTATGGTGTATTCTCCTGGTTGTACAGTGGTACATTCTCCTGGTTGTACGCTGGTGTATTCTCCTGGTTGTACAGTGGTACATTCTCCTGGTTGTACGCTGGTGTATTCTCCTGGTTGTACAGTGGTACATTCTCCTGGTTGTACGCTGGTGTATTCTCCTGGTTGTACACTGATGTATTCTCCTGGTTGTACGCTGGTGTATTCTCCTGGTTGTACACTGGTGTATTCTCCTGGTTGTACAGTGGTACATTCTCCTGGTTGTACACTGGTGTATTCTCCTGGCTGTACAGTGGTACATTCTCCTGGTTGTACGCTGGTGTATTCTCCTGGTTGTACACTGATGTATTCTCCTGGTTGTACAGTGGTGTATTCTCCTGGTTGTACGCTGGTGTATTCTCCTGGTTGTACACTGGTGTATTCTCCTGGTTGTACACTGGTGTATTCTCCTGGTTGCACACTGGTGTATTCTCCTGGTTGTACAGTGGTGTATTCTCCTGGTTGTACACTGGTGTATTCTCCTGGTTGCACACTGGTGTATTCTCCTGGTTGTACAGTGGTGTATTCTCCTGGTTGTACACTGATGTTTTCTCCTGGTTGTACAGTGGTGTATTCTCCTGGTTGTACGCTGGTGTATTCTCCTGGTTGTACGCTGGTGTATTCTCCTGGTTGTACACTGGTGTATTCTCTTGGTTGCACACTGGTGTATTCTCCTGGTTGTACAGTGGTGTATTCTCCTGGTTGTACACTGGTGTATTCTCCTGGTTGTACACTGGTGTATTCTCCTGGTTGTACTCTGGTGTATTCTCCTGGTTGTACTATGGTGTACTCTCCTAGTTGTACACATTTAGTTGTATTCGCCTGCATTCATTTATTTACTCCCCTAGCTGTGCATGTGTCTATTATTATTATTATTATTATTATTATTATTATTATTATTATTATTATTATTATTATTATTATTATTATTATTATTATTATTATTATTATTGTTGTTGTTGTTATTGGGAATATTCGTGGGATAGTGGTGAACATGCATAGGTTACACTGATTTACTTTTCTTGTTGTGATTCACAGTTCCTGGCCAAGCATGTCTGTCAGCTGCTGTCTGCAAGATTCTTACTGGTTCCTAGCTTCCTGGGGACTTGAAATTAAGTGAAATTAATTGCTAAATCTGTTTACACCGCTTCCTCGTCCAGATCATCCCACTTCCTCGTCCAGATCATCCCACTTCCTCTTCCAGATCATCCCACTTCCTCGTCCAGATCCTTCCACATCCTCGTCACTCTTCAAACTAAAGGAGAAAGTTTTGACATGTCTGCAGCTCATTTCTTTCTCCTCGTCTGTCAGTCTTGTCAACTCCGTAACTAATTTGGTGACAAACTTCTGAATTCTTTTGTTTATTTTTTGTTTATAATCATTTAGGTGTGTTGTCCAGGCTGTCGGCGTGTGCTTCACCAGGAGTCTGACATGCCATGAGTATAGGAGCGTCAATAGCATTTATTTAGCCTTCTGGAGTCAGTCGCGGTTATTCGACTACACGAGGGTTATAAAGGCTGTGTGTAACGTGTCTTCCACTAGCCAAGAATAGGTATATTTGAGGATTAAAGTGAAAAATCAGTACGCTGAAAGATGTATATTTCTTGGTGTGTGATACTGTTTATGTGCTCCTCTCCTGAGGTGCTCCGAGTTCCGCTTACACTTAAATCCTCCTCAAGTGAGTATTTAGCTTTTTCCCTTTTAAGTAGTATTCAGTAGCCAAATGTCTGACCACTTTTTAGCACATCTACGTTCCGTCTACTCTTGTTTCTATACATCACAGCATCGAAAAAAAGGCATTTCGCTCATATGTGAGTTTTTTTTTTATGTCACCTAACTTGTCAAAAATAAATGCTTGTTCTGCCATAAGTGCGTTTATTCTATTATATCTATTTTACCTTTTCCAAATCATAGTCATTTGGACCTTTAATGCAGGTCGATATATGGAATGTCATCACCCATATTCCGGTCTGTGTAAGGAAGCATGAAGCTTAACCAGGGACAGTAGGTAGCATGATTCTCTCACCCTCAATGTCAGCTTCCCTCTCGTAATTAGTAACTTTATGTTGACTGGGTTTTATTAGTCTTAGTAGACTCCAGGAACCTCTGTGTTATGGATCCTCCTGAGAAAGGGTAATATTCATGCTTAAGAAATTCCAGGCATCCTCGAATGAACTAATTAGAACTTTGCAACTGGTAAACTCTTTTGGAATACTGATGATGTCGTTTATAGCCACTGTGAAGGTTACTAGCACAAGCAAACATAAGAACTTTTGAAAAGAGGAACACTGTAACAGGCCTACTTGTCCATACTTGGCAGGTCCTTGCCAGACACAAACCCACTAACAAAAATATTCACCCAACCCATTATCAATATTACGCAAGGATTGTAATGCTACCCAAGGAATTATTAACCCGGAGGATTATTAGCTCAGGATAACCCAATAAAACTATATTATCAAACCGACTGACCTATTCCTTTTGCTGTTCTTTGATCCTCTCACCCAAGATGCGACCCACACCAGTCGCCAAACACCCAGACACCTATTTACTGCTAGGTAACCCAGGGGCAACAGGTGTAAGAAGACATGCCTAAATTTGCCACTAGTCAGGGAACCGACCCTCGGTCCCTTACAATGTCAACTAGCCCCGTTACCAAATGATCCAGGGGAAAAAATACACACTGTAAGGATGAACCAACTTGTATCAGCACTTAACAACATTCATCACTACAAAACCATCCACCTTAGATCATTATATCGATACAGCAGACTCACAGAGATTCCAAGAAGGAGACACTTCTGTTATGTATTTCGCCTGTTTAGTAGTGATGATATTAAGTAACTACGAATAGCAATGAAAACGAAATTAGAGGAGAGGACAGAGCGCCTACCCAGCCATATGAGTACCGTGAGTACGAGGACATGGTTAGCAAGGCAGTGAGAACCACACCTGTACATTAACGTATCATCACTGTAAAAATCGCCAGACGTAGTTTTCGAATCATTGTAATTTGCTACGGAAAGTTTTAGTTTGTTTTACGATGATTATTAAGTCCAAAATCTGCACTGTTAAGGCAGTGAACCACTAATGTGACAATGAACCATAATGTGACTAACTTACTGAAGTGCTAGGAAGGAACAGTGACACGGGACAGTGCACTTCCTACGGTAAAAGACACTGGAGCGAAACAAGCTGTTACCGTGACAACGTTCCGCTCTATGTAGAGATTTTAACAACACACTGATCAACTTGATAATGGTCGACACAGCCCCCGGTAAAAATCTTCTGTTATATGTCTTTATTAAGCGTCACAATTATGCTCTTGGAAAACAGACATAGCCACTGTTAAGTAACTCATGATCTTAATTAAACAATAGTTGAGAGGGAGTGACAACAGTCCTGTTTCTTGACCTTGATTAAACAAGAGCCAGAAGTTACAATAGTTCTGTTTTTTGACCTTAATTAAACAAGTGCCAGATGGGAGTAACAATAACAAGACGTTTTGAGTAATTTATGACATTTATATAGTGCAGATATAATGGCAAACTGAGGCAAACAGAAGAAATACTGATGCCTAAGTTAGTGGGTAGTTCTCTCTCTCTCTCTGTTTCTCTCTCTCTCTCTCTCTCTCTCTCTCTCTCTCTCTCTCTCTCTCTCTCTCTCTCTCTCTCTCTCTCTGTGTGTGTGTGTGTGTGTGTGTGTCTCTCTCTCTTTCTTTTTACACAAGGTTTGACAAGGTTAGGTTAAGATTCCTAACTTTATTGGCAAGCTAAGAGCTGTTACCTACATCATCTCATCTGAAAGCATTTTTATTGTTATGAGACATACAAGTAGGGAACAGGATGAAGTTGGAGTCATCTGTGGGCCAGCATTTTCATTTGATCAACTGATTTTATCTCGTTGACATCATTATGCTTTACGAATGTGTTCCATACTCCAGTCATCCTGGGTATATATGATTTCAGATGGAGTGATGTTCTGGAGAAGGGTACAGCCAGAGTGAAGTTGCTGCTTTCTGCCCGTCTTGTGGCATAAAAGCTTGTTTCACGCTGTCCTCGAAGTGAATCCAAGTGTGGTACTTTGACAATATTGGCCTTGTACATAACAGTAAGGCCACCCACATCCCTCCTGTGTTGAAGGCTCTACTGAAATGACAGATCAATCCAGGATGGGTCCAGGCGAGAGATGAGACGTCTTGCTCTGTTCTCTACTTTGTCAAGCAGTCGCAGATGAGAGGAGGGGGGAGTGAGGCAAACCAAGAAAGTGAGCATACTCAAGGTGTGAGCGTACTTGTGCCTCGTACAGAATCTTGCAACCCCTACTGTCAAGCAGATACGAGATACGGCGAAGTGCTGTAAGCTTCCTGGCTGTCTTGTTTGCAAGATTTACAACATGGTTCTTCATGGTTAGTTTGGAGTCAAATTTCACCCCAAAGATATCAACTTCTTCTCCAGGTGCCAACACCCTCCCATTCATCCTTACTACTGAACCAGCATTACCATCTCTCTCTCTCTCTCTCTCTCTCTCTCTCTCTCTCTCTCTCTCTCTCTCTCTCTCTCTCTCTCCTCTTTTCACAGTCTTTATCAATATTCCCCCCCCTCTCCATTTTCCGTTATATATGTATCCATTTGGCCCCTCACTTTTTTTGGTAACCAATGCCTAGCCAAAATATCATAGTTTACCCCTGGCAACACAATAACAGAAAATAGCGTAGAGTCCTGTACCAGCCTGTAGGAGTTATGTTGGTCCAGTCACCTCCTGTGAGTTACTGTAATGGCCAACCAATACAGAACACACATTACATACATTGATCGGGAGTAATGAGGGGGGAGAGGATTAACTAGTGTTTTATCACCTTCATCACTTCCTCCTCGTTGTGTGTGGGGGAGGCGGGGGTGTGTTTTGTTGTAATGAGGAGTGAGTTTGTGAGTTTCGGGGAGTTTGAGGTGTTGGAGAGAGCTGTGATGTGTTTCTTAGTCTTTCTCTCTCTCTTTATCAGTCAATGTTAATAAGACACACTATGCAGTTTATGTCATTTTACTGGGAAGACGTTTCGCCCAGCAGGGACTTAATTCTCTCACTCCTCTCATGATGTGCTCCCCGGGCTACCACTCTGTAACGTGTTTCCTCCCCAGAACGATCGTTGGCACTGGGGTATTTCTCCCCACCATCGTTGGAGTTAGGAGGACAAGGTAGTTTGGGGGGAGAGAGAGAGAGAGAGAGAGGAGAGAGAGAGAGACCAGTTGGTAGGCGGAAGCCAATAAAAATCAGATAACTATAATGGGGAGTGTGGAGGGAACAGCCTGCCAGGGAGAGATGTCGCTCCTGAAATTCTAGTGTGATTGGGTTGGCTTCGACCGGTCCTGGGAAATGGGAATTTTTTTGGGGGGGTAACACTGTTCTGGGATTAATGCAATACTTTCCAGGGGCGGTTGTGTGAGTTTGGTTTGGTCGTGAAATGTAATCAGTGTTCAGTTAGGTGTTTCCTCTAGTGGATTTATGAATGTGGTGTTGCTGCTACAGGAGAATGTGCTGGTGATGGTGCTACAGTTAATGTATCTATATTTATAAAGTATATATATATATATATATATATATATATATATATATATTATATATATATATATATATATATATATATATACGTATATATATATATTATATTATATATATATATATATATATATATATATATATATATATATTATATATATATATATATATATTATAATATATATATATATATATATATATATATATAAACCGCATATAGAAGCTTACGAAGACGTTTCGGTCCGACTTGGACCATTTACATATGTGTGTATGTGTGTATGTGTGTATATATATATGTGTGTGTGTGTGTGTATATGTATTTATAATTATGTATGTATATGTAGTTCCTAGATAATGTGAGAAGTCACGAAAGCGCTTGGAATTTCACTATTCTTTCACAGTGGTTGTTTTGCATCTGTATATGTATATATTAGTACGTATACACTTTGAGTGTTACGTAGTGAAACCCTATGCATTAACACCATAGACTTTATATCAATTATTTTGTACTTAGCCTTTCTCTCTCTTTCAAATGTACAGTTCCTCTCCATACACAGCTCTACAACCCTCTAC
The DNA here is from genome assembly GCF_026875155.1 of Cherax quadricarinatus. Taxonomy (NCBI): domain Eukaryota; kingdom Metazoa; phylum Arthropoda; class Malacostraca; order Decapoda; family Parastacidae; genus Cherax; species Cherax quadricarinatus. Next base: position 82,908,162 of record NC_069403.1, read on the forward strand.
ACATTTTTAATCTCCTTATCTTACACCCTGAACTCCACAACGTTTTTCTCCGCCTTTCATCTGGCCTTCACACCTCCTGAAATCTGACAACTCTCACTCAAAAAAAAGTGTTGACGGAGGGTAAAAGCTATAAAACTCTCTTTGACAAAGCGGATCCTTCAAAAAGTACAATCTGAATTCGATGCCGACATTCTGGAAGTTCTGGTCCAGAGACACAGTCTAAAAGACAAATCTTTTCGGAGTAAGTTACGTGAAAAAAGCTAACGTTATTTTATTGTTGACGTGTTCCGCCTGAAGGCCAGACTTCACGTTGTGATTATAATACCATAGAGAGTCGAAGAGGTGGAAAGGTAATTTTGAGGAGATAAATCCACTCAGTGTTGATAGAAGGGGGTCAGTCCCTCAGCCCTGATAAAAGGTGGTTAGTCTTCTGGCGCTCGATTCGCTCCGTGTCCATGAATTACAATATAAGAACGGAGGGAGCATTGCTAAAGACCTACTGGCTATGCTAGGCATTTCCTAAAACCAAACACTCGATACTAGGACGTTAAAACACGTGTGCAACACGTTTAATATTATAAGAACACGTTTAAAGCCTGTGGGCGAAACGTCTAATACATTAATAATAATAATAATAATAATAATAATAATAATAATAATAATAATAATAATAATAATAATAATAATAATAATAATAATAATAATAATAATATTATAATAAATATTATTATAATTATTATTATTATTATTATTATCATTATTATGATACTGATACGTATCTCTTCCTCTCTCTGCTTGGAAGTCAGCCTACCTTCCCGTCAGCCTGTCTGCCTGCCTATGTGTCTACCTTTCTCCCTTTCTACGTGAGTGACAGCTTGGATAATAATAATAATTATAATAATAATAATAATTATTATTATTTATTATTATTATTATTAATTATTTATTACTATTATTATTATTATTACTGTACAGGTGGTGTTGGTGGGGTGCGCATTACCAGGCTGGAAGTACCAGCTGAGGCCCTGGTAGATGACGAGGTACATCTACGCTGTGACTACGAGGATGAGGGCGGCTCTTCCTTGTACACTCTGAAATGGTACAAGGATGGCAGGGAGTTCTACCGTCACCAACCCGGCCTGTCCTCTCAGACAGCTGATGACCGCTGTCACAACACCTATCCCGTAGACGGCGTCAACCTTGACGTGAGTTTGGCATGTTCTCGTTGACGTGTGACGTGTTTTTTTGTTTATTTATGACGTGCTCTTGATGTGAATGTGTGACGTGTTGCCATTAACGTGTGACGTGCTTTTTGATGACATGTGATTTGTTCTTGACGTGAGTGTGTGACGTGTTCTCGTTGACGTGTGACGTGCTTTTTGTTGATATGTGACGTTCTCTTGACGTGAGTGTGTGACGTGTTCTCCTTGACGTGAATATAACGTATTCTTCGGCCATTCCGAAGCTGATGGGGGGTTTTGTCGGGTTTGAAACCTTTAGACTACACTAGGGTATAGTACCCAATGAGATATACCCGACTTTCAAAGTACCCAAGAATAAATTCCGAATGTGCATGTGTACTGTCGCTCAGTCTTGCAGTGTTACTGTGTCTCCCACACAGTGTTGGGTGTCGACGGAGAGGGAGGTGGTGTTACAGAGAGTGTCGACCACCACCTCAGGAGAGTATCTCTGTGAGGTCATCGGCGAACATCCCAAGTTCCGCAAGGTGGTACGCAAGGCCCACCTCCACGTCTTTTGTGAGTTAACACTGAATTATTTCTTCTTCTTCTTCTTCTCCTCCTGCTGATACTTTTGCTTCTTATTGTTACTTCTCCTGGTGTATAATCCTATGGGTTTAGCGCTCCCCCATGATAATAATAATAATTATAATTGTTACTTCTCCTTCATCTTCTCCTCTTCCTCCTACATTTTCTTCTCGTCCTCTTTCTTCTCCTCCTTTTTCTTCTCGTCCTTCTTCTCCTCTTCCTTCTTCTCCTCTCCTTTCATCTTCTTCCTCCCCTTCATCCTCATTGTCCTCCTCCTCATTCTCCTAATCTTTTACTTCTATTCTTTGTCTTTATTAGTGTTGCTATTATTCACTTCCTCTGAAGTGTCTGCCTTTTCATTCTTTTATTCTTAATTCCTCAAACTTATCATTTTTAATTCGCTCATAACTCGTGAAGGCTCCACTCGATCGGCTTCAAACTTCCAGTGCCTGTGTAATAAGTCCATCAAAATTGATGGACTTATTACATCGACTTCAGGCTGAGGGACTGATCCCTCAAACTCCTTCTGATATTCACCATTCTTCTTTGTAATGGACTGATGAAACCACTGTGTGGCGAAACGTTTCGACAGCAAAACCACTCAAGTGTTGCACATGTATCTAATTTATCAACTTATCGGTTCACTGAACCATTTATCAGCAAAAAATAAAATCATTGAAAATATTGTGAGACTGGCTAAGTATCACAGGTAGAGGACTGAAGATATTTTCAGAGTCTTAAAGCCTCTCTTTCTGGGCAGAAATTCACCTTACCCTCTGCCTATTATAGGTACCTGGGTGTTAGTCGACTGGTGTGGGTCGCATCCTGGGCACAAAATTGATCTAATTTGTCTGAAATACTCTGCAATACAAGGACCTTTCTATACAGTAGTATATCATTGATGTCAGTATACCTAGAATATATTCTTGTAGAAATAAATATTATTATTATTATTATTATTATTATTATTATTATTATTATTATTATTATTATTATTATTATTATTATTATTACTATTATTATTATTTATTATAATATATATATTATAATATATTATATTAATATATATTATTATAATATTATTAAATAATATATATGTAAATAATTATTATTTTAATAATTATATAATAATATTAATAATAATAATAATAATAATAATAATAATAATAATATATAATAATATATAATAATATATTATTATTAATTATAATTATTAATTATTATTATTATTATTATTATTATTATTATTATTATTATTATTATTATTAATAAAATCGACATTTGGTTATATATTTTCATGTTCTGAGATTTTTGAAGTATTTTTTTTTAGAAATCTTATTTTTTTTCACAAAAATTTCGATATTTTTAGCTCAAAAGTTTTAATTTAGATGAATATTTTTAGGCGAATATTTTTGCTAGTGGGTTTGGGTTTGAGAAGGACCTGCCAGGTATGGGCAGATATTTTCTCAAACGACATTAAAACCTGCAGTCTTGGCGTCGTAGTTCCACCACCGTTTCTTCCCTATATTTATTTTGTTGTCTTGTGGTCACAGCACTGGATTTGCACTTTACTCTCTGTCTTGTGGTCATACTTTATCATTCATTATGTCTGTCCGCCATGAGAGCCGTGTATCGTGGGAAGCAAGAAAGATCTGAAGGAATAATAGTCATTACTATCCCTTGTTTACACTGCCGATCTTGAAGCGACAGTGTAGTATAACCCAGATAGCACCACTGGCACGAGACTACTAGCTTAACGTACATCATTATCATATTTACGTAGAGAGCTACACTTGCTAGAGTCGTTAAGGGAAAGTAGTAGTGGAGGCTTGGTCCTCCCTCTGCTAATCGCTACACACAGACTACTCTCGCAGTCAGGCTTCCTCCCGGTCTTATTGTATAACAATTTGCAATGCAAATTATTGGTGGGCGGCGATACATAAGTGGACTGGGATTGGGATGACGTCCGCTTGGCACTGGAGGGTCATGGTATATGTCAGAGGAAGTCGTGATGATTGCCCGTGTAGCAGCGTGTGTTGTGTAGCTCTCTCACACTTGTGGACGGTGGAGACCAAGTACCGGAGTAGAAAGTTGAACCTTTTACCGTCGTCCAGGTAGGACAGGCAGTGAGCTGTAGCTTAAGCCTTTTTTACACTCGTGGTTAGAGCTCTTACACTCCGAAGCCAGAAGAGGAGAGCAAGCACTAGAGTTGAAGCTCTCTCACACTCCTGGAGTAGGAAGAAGTAGGCAGCAAGAGCTGGTGAGTTTGAAGGAGCTGGGATAACTGTGGCCGATTGTTGCTCAGTTTGGAGTACGACAAGAAACACTGGAAACAATTGGAGCAGCAGCTGCAACAACTCGCGGGATGAGTTTATATTCTGCTGGTGACTGGGGGAAGACAGCTGGTGAATCAGCAGGAAGATCATACATGTAGGTGTCTATAAACGAGGGAAATAACGATAGATATTATAAACATCTGGATAAGACACTGCGAGAGTGGCAGAGAAATAGCGAGAGGAAGGCAGTGTGATAAACGAGTGTGTGGCAGAATGACTCAAGTTCACACTAAGGGCCTCAGAAGTCCACACAAAGGTCCACAGAAGTCTACACTAAGGTCCATAGAAGTACACAATAGGATCCTCAGAAATCCTCACTAAGGTTCTCAGAACCACACCTAAGCAAGCCCTTCTAAAGCTAATTTTAACAAATTCTTGTCCGTTTCCATGACGATGAAAACCTGGATACGAGTTTGTTTATTTACAGAGAGAACTTAGTACTGGAAACTAATGTATGGAGAGACTGGAACTGTGTGTGTGTGTGTGTGTGTGTGTGTGCGTGAATGACTGACAGATACAAAATGTGAGAAGTAGATGTGGTGTTAGACGGCTGAATAGACAGTCTTAGAAACATATGTTAGACCAACTGAGGAACATGTGTGTGTTAGACCAACTGAGGAACATGTGTGTTAGACAAATTTAGAAGCATGTGTGTTATATTAACTTAGGAACAAGTGTGTTAGACCAACTTAGGGACATATGTGTTAGACCAACTTAGGGACATATGTGTTAGACAGACTTAGAAGCATGTGTGGCTACATACAGGTGGAGTGTGAGAGTGACCAACCCCCTAAGACTGAGGTATAATACAATGAAAATGAACGATCTCATGACAGTTTTAAATCGATAGTGAACGTAAGGAAGAGAGAGAGAGAGAGAGAGAGAGGAGAGAGAGAGAGAGAGAGAGAGAGAGAGAGAGAGAGAGAGAGAGAGAGAGAGAGAGAGAGAGAGAGAGAGAGAGAGAGAGACAGAGAGAGCAAGAGACGAGGAAGAGATGCA
>NC_069403.1:82918262-82968262 GCF_026875155.1 Cherax quadricarinatus
CCCTACCCCGCCTTCCTTCCCCTACAGATTTAAATGCTCTCCATGTCATTCTACTTTGATCCATTCTCTCTAAATGACCAAACCATCTCAACAACCCCTCTTCAGCCCTCTGACAATATTTTTATTAACCCCAAAACCTTCCCTAATTTCCACACTCCGAATTTTCTGCATAATATTTACACCACATATTGCCTCCACTGCCTCCAACCGCCTCCTCGCTGCAGCATTTACAACCCATATAAGAGTGTTGGTACTACTATACTTTCATAAATTCCCTTCTTTGCCTCCATAAATAACGTTTTTTGTCTCCACATATACCTCAATGCACCACTCACCTTTGTTCCTTCATCAATTCTATGATTAACCTCATCCTTCATAAATCCATCCGCCGACACGTCAGCTCCCAAGTATCTGAAAACATTCACTTCTTCCATACTCCTCTTCCCCAATTTGATATCCAATTTCTCTTTATCTAAATCATCTGATACCCTCATCACCTTACTCTTTTCAATGTTCACTTTCAACTTTCTACCTTTACACACACCCCCAAACTCATCCACTAACTTTTGCAATTTTTCTTTAGAATCTCCCATAAGCACAGTACATCACCAAAAGCAACTGTTTTCCTTTCCCCATTTTGTATTTGATTTCCCATAATTTATTCCCCCCCCTCTCCCGAACCCCCCTAGCATTACTTATTTTACAACCCCATCTATAAATATTTAAACAACCATGGTGATTTTTACACATCCTGTCTAAGACCTACTTTTACCGGGAAGTTTGTCTCTCTCTCTTCTACACACCTAACCTGAGCCTCACTATCCTTATAGAAAAATCTTTACAGCATTTTTGTAACTTACCACCTATCCCCTATATTGCAACATCTGCCACATTGCCCCCCCTATCCCTCTATCATATGCCTTTTCTAATCCATAAATGCAATAAAAACTTCCCTACCTTTATCTAAAAACTGTTCACATATTGCTTCAATGTAAACACTTGATCTTTCACATCCCTACCCACTCTGAAGCCTCCCTGTCATCCGCAATCCTCATTCTGTCTTAAACCCCTAATTCTTTCAATAATAACCCTACCGTACACTTTTCCTGGTATACTCAGTAAACTTATTCCTCTATAATTTTTACAATATCTTTTGTCCCCTTTCCCTTTATATAAAGGGACTATACATGCTCTCCGCCAATCCCTAGGTACCTTCCCCTTTTTCATACATTTATTAAACAAAAGTACCAACCACTCCAACACTATATCCCCCTTTCTTTTAACATTTCTGTCATGATCCCATCAGTTCCAGCTGCTTTACCCCCTTTCATTCTACGTAATGCCTCACGCACCTCCCCCACACTCACATCCTGTTCTTCACTCCTAAAAGATGGTATACCTCCCTGGCCAGTGAATGAATTTACCGCTTCCCTTTCTTCATCGACATTTAAAAGTTCCTCAAAATATTCTCGTCATCTACCCAATACCTCCATCTCCCCATCTACTAACTCTCCTACTCTGTTTTTAACTGACAAATCCATTCGTTCTCTAGGCTTTCTTAGCTTGTTTAACTCACTAATTTTTTTTTTTATTTTCATCAAAATTTCTTGACAGTACCTCTCCCACTCTATCATCTGCTCTCCTTTTGCACTCTTCACCACTCTTCACCTTTCTTTTACTCTCCATATACTTCTACTCTTCTTTATAACACTTCTGCTTTGTAAAAACCTCCCCATAAGCTATCTTTTTCTCTTTTCACACCCTTTACTTCATCATTGCACCAATCACTCCTCTTTCCACCCCGCCCCCACCCTCCTATAACCACAAACTTCTGCCCCACATTCTAATACTGCATTTTTAAAACTATTCCAACCCTCTTCAACCCCCCCACTACTTATCTTTGCACTAGCCCACCTTTCTGTCTATAGTCGCTTATATCTCACCAGAACTTGCTCCCCCCTTAGTTTATACATTTTCACCTTCCTTTTACTTTTGTTTCCACCTTCCCTTTTTTTTTCCCCCATCTACCTCTTACTCTAACGTAGCAAACTAAATAATGATCCGATATATCCCGATATATATATATATATATATAATATATATATATATATATATTAATATATATAATTATATATATATATATATAATAAAATAATATATTATATAATGTATATATTTATTTTTTTTTTTTATTTACACGGGCCGTTTCCCCCACCAAGGCAGGGTGGCCCGAAAAAAAAAAAAATTTTTCCCCATCTTTCCCATCCATCACGTTTTCCAGAATGTGTTTTACACTACATTTTTTGAAGATTGAACACTAAGCGCATATGGAATTTTTATTCAGAAACGTTTGCCACACAGGGGCCACGTGTGCGAAAGTTTCCTGAATAAAATTCCCATATCTGATAATGTCCAACTTAAAACTTGTTGGGTTTTTTTCAAACATTCATCACTCAGTTTTTAAAACTGCAACTTTAACACCCCTTTTTTCGATGAGGCACTGTTTTTCCCACCCAGATCAAGCCCCGGCCCTGCCGGGTTTCCGAACCCCTTAATAATGTTATTTTGTCACACCCCCAACGCCGTCAAATTTTAAAAAAACCTTTTGCTCCATTCACCCCTATCAAACACCTCCACACACACCACACACCACACATAATTTTATATTATATTAATATATATATAATATATATAATATAAAAATTTAATATAAAATTTTTATAAAAAATATATATTATATTATTTTAATAATATATTATACAACATATAAAAACGATCCCTCTCAGCATTAGTCCAACTCGTTTTCCTCCCGAGATCGTTGGCCCCGGGAAAAAATTTTTCTCTCAACCATTTTCGGCAGTTAATCAAAGTCAGTGTTCCTAGGGGGATCCATTTTTCCTCCCCCGCCTGGTTCACGAGGACACTCGCTGAACAGATAGAAAAAACCCCCTTAGATTCCGGGTATAGGCTGTCTTCAAGAACCGTGAGGGCCCTGTACTTCGCTGGAGTGGGTATACAATGCACAGCCTTTATAGCAGTGGAAAAGCAAAACGCATCACGGGGAAAGGGTCAGCCAAGTAAGGGCGAGATTGAATTATTTATTTTCCCCAACAAAAACCAGCTCCTTCACTTTTAAAAGGGCACGTAATGTAATAGTCGTCTCAGAGACAAATAAAGCGACCAAATTATCTTGAATACGATGCAACACTGGGGACAGCGCGTCTCGCAATACACTGTTTTAAAAACGGTAACCGTGTGTTCACAGGGAAACACAGACAAAACTGTGGGCTGTGCCAACATCGCCTACATTAACCCTACTTTCCCTAACAAAGGCCGACACAAAGCTTTGCTTGCAAGATGAGAAAAAAACACCCCCACCTGCCAGACAACAACAGAACACAATACCTGAAACATCCGCCCCCCACAAAACCCAGAACATTTTTCACCATCTTAAACGCTTACCCGCCACCCACAAACATGCAAACCCCGTAAACCACTACCCATCACCGCATAACCAGCCTCAACAAAACCTTTAAAAAAGAGTTTAGAGAAACTGAAGACTACCTAGAATAAAATAGTTTCGTGAAATGAATCTCCCCAATTTTATATATATATATAAATATAATATTATATTTTATATTATTATAATATTATATATATATATATATTTAAAAATATATAAAATTTATATATATATATATATATATTATATATATATTATATATATATATATGTATGATTTTATCTTTTCGTGATAGGCGTCTGTGTTTTCCAACGAGGACCCCTTCGTTGAACGCAAACAACATCCCTCTTTGCATTACTAATTAAATCACAAAATGATCTTAATTAATCATTTTTTTAAACAACTTTGCTAAAAGGCATCGCTGGGATAAAAGCTTTTTTTAAGGCAATTTCCCGGGTATAATAGGGTATATCCAGTCAGAAAGTTTTGGGAATGGGACGGAACTGTAGCTTTCAGGCGGGAACCCATGTTTCGTGGTGAATTAGTGGGGGAAAGTTGTGGTGCGCACATAGTGGTGCTAACCTAACAGCACATAGAAGCTAGAAAAAAACCTAATCATAAGAACTAAATTTTTTTAAAACACAAAAAAAATCAAAAAAACAATATATATATAAATTATTATATAAATAAATATTATATATATATATATATATATTATATATATATAAATATATAATATTATATATATATTATATATTATATATATATAATATAAATATAATAATAAAATTAAATAATATATTATATTATATATTATATTTTAATATATTATATATATATAAAAATATATTATATATATATGTTGTAGTGCCGAATATGTAAAACGGGTCAATTAGCAAGAACTCTTTTAAAATTAATCCTTTCTAAAATTTTCTCTTAACTTTATAGAATGTTTTTTTCATTAAGTTAATGAAAAATTTTTATAATTTTGCCCCAAAAGGGAACTTAGAAAAACTTACCCAACCCCTTTTTAAACAAGAAAAATTTATTTTTTCCAACCCAAATAAATATATTTAATTTGTTTTAAAAAATTTAATACAAACAAACACAGGAAAAATATTTTTTTTGTTTTGGTTTTATAAGATTTTGGGGAAATTATTGCATACACAAATTTTCACTTTGCTATATGGCAGATGAGCGTTGCTATTTAAGCCAAGATCGCAAGTTCTGCCCATTGGCCGAAATATATATATATATATATATATTATATATTATTATTATATATATATATATAATATTAATAAATATAAATAATATAAAATATATATATAAATTTTATATATATAATATATATATTAAAATATATAATATTTATATATAATATTCAATAAATCCAGTAAAAAGGTGAATTTTAAAAAAAAACAAAACAACCCCTGTGAAAAAGTAGGGAAATTTTCCCAAACGCTTTCGTGACTACTCACATTGTCAAGGAACATGAAAGTAAACATCAAAAGGAGGCAATTAAAGGGCTTAGACTACACCTCACAGTCAACCCCCCCCCAAAAAAAACACCTGACGGCGACAATACCGGGCTCAAAGAAAAAAGGAACACTGCTAGGTCCCGGTTTAACTAGACGTCCTCACGACATTCCCCAACAAATTATTCTACCCAAGAAAAAAGGTTTTTATTTGTCCCAAATTTTTATTAAAACCTTCCCAAATTTTATTAATTATAATGAGTCTAATTTATATAAAACCCACGGGAAAATTTTATTATTTTTAAAGCTGCTTTTATGAAAAAAAATATTTAATTATATTTTTTCAAACCCTATATAATATATATAATATTATAAAATTAAATATTATAAATTTATATATATATATATATATATAAAAAAATATTATGTATATAATTATATATATATATATATAATATATATAAAATATATATATAAAATAATATATAAAAATATATATATATATTCAACAAAACCCGGCCCCTATCCCCCCAAGGCAGGGGGGCCCCAAAAAAAAAAACGAAAGTTTCCTTTTAAATTTAGTAATATATACAGGGGAAGAGGTTTCTAGCCCCTTGCTCCTGGGATTTTAGTCGCCTCTGACAACAGGCATGGCTTACGGAGGAAGAATTCTATTCCACTTCCCATGGAGGTAAGAGGAAATAAAACAAGAACAAGAACTAGCAAGAAAATAGAAGAAAACCCAGAGGGTGTGTATAAAATATCTTGTACATGTATGTTAGTGTGACCTAAGTCACTATCAACATATAATATATATTAATATATATATATATATATATATATATATATATATATATATATTATATATATATATATAATATATATTATATATAAATATATATATATTATATTATATATATATATATATATATATAAAATATTTTCAAAAAACCCGGCCGTATCCCACCAAGGCAGGGTGGCCCAAAAAGAAAAACGAAAGTTTCTCTTTTTAAATTTAGTAATATATACAGGAGAAGAGGTTACTAGCCCCTTGCTCCTGGCATTTTAGTCGCCTCTGACAACAGGCATGGCTTACGGAGGAAGAATTCTATTCCACTTCCCCATGGAGGTAAGAGGAAATAAACAAGAACAAGAACTAGCAAGAAAATAGAAGAAAACCCAGAGGGGTGTGTATATATATGCTTGTACATGTATGTGTAGTGTGACCTAAGTCACTATCACACTATATATATATATATATAATATATATATATATATATATATATATATATATTATATATATATATGTACATATATAATATATATATATATATATATATATATATATATATATATATATATATATATATATATATATATTTTCTTTCTTTCTACAACACACCGCCGTATCCCACCGAGGTGGGTGGCCCAAAAGGAAAAACAAAGTTTCTCTTTTCATATTTAGTAATATATACAGGAGAAGGGTTACTAGCCCCTTGCTCTGGCATTTTAGTCGCCTCTTACAACACGCATAGCTTACGGAGGAAGAATTCTGTTCCACTTCCCATGGAGATAAGAGGAAATAAACAAGAACAAGAGCTAGTAAGAAAATAGAAGAAAACCCAGAGGGGTGTGTATACATATGCTTGTACATGTATGTGTAGTGTGACCCAAGTGTAACAGAGTAGCAAGACGTACCTGAAAACCTGCATGTTTTATGAGACAGAAAAAACACCAGCAATCCTACCATCGTGTAAAACAATTCAGGCTTACGTTTTACACCATTTGGCAGGACGGTGTACCTTTCCTGGGCGGTTCTGTCTACCAACTACTATGATATATATATATATATATATATAATATATATATATATATATATATATATATAATTTATATTATTTAAATATATATATATATATATAATATATATATATATATATAATATATTTAATAATATATCAAGCAGTCAGCTGCAGTTCTGCAAGGACACAAACTTATCATCTGGGAATCAAATCCGACTCATACTTTTATCTCGTAATCAAAGAAATTTATTTGGAAGATGCCATTGGCTGTTCAATAACGTGTTAAATTTACGACTTGATGACTCTCCTCTTCCTCTCCCCCGTGGGAGTACTGGGAAGACCCGGGAGTACTGGGGAGACCTGGGGGATGGCCGTACTGGGGAGACTAAGAATATTGGAAGCTTTCTTATCTGTGTCTGTGTGATGAGCTCCCATGGCCAGGTCCGCTTTCTTTTAAGCTCCTTGAGTTCCTTTTAGCTTCTGAGGAGCTGAGTTCGTGAGCTCATTCTCTCTCTCTCTCTCTCTCTCTCTCTCTCTCTCTCTCTCTCTCTCTCTCCTTTCTTTTCCCTCTTTCTCTCCCACCTTTTTTTTTCACTTTATCAACACTAGTCTATCTCCTATTTTTAAATATGTTTCCAGTTTTCCTCTGCTTATCTCTTTGCTCGTTTATATGACTTTCCTTGTTGTTGTTGTTGTTGTTGTTGTTGTTGTTGTTGTTGTTGTTGTTGTTGTTGCTGCCTAACTCGCAGGGTTTATGCAGCTCCTGGAAGACAGTAAATGGTTAGATTCGTTGCAACGGGATCAAGAGTACTGTTTGATTTTCCTTGGGTGGAGACCAGCCTATGGACGGTCGTACCGAGGAGACGTTACCGAACTACTTCATACCGCGACAACGTTTCGCCCGGTGTAGAACATTTTTTTTTTTCAGATGGTCATTCGGTGAAGAGATTACGCGGAGCGAAATGTTGTCCTAAAATAAAGCAGTCCTGTAGCGTGTGTTGTTTCGCTAATTTGTCTTCTTGTCCTGTGATAAGGGCTGAAAAATCTCGACGTTTCGCGATATTTTTTACTTTTTTGAGAGGTTATGTCAGCATTTTAAGGAAATTCCAAGATTTTCATGACAACAAAACGAAAATCTTTGAGACGAAGGTTTTCCAATCTTCCACAGTGAGATTTTTTAGTTGATCATCTAGTCGGTTGTACAAACCGTTTCCATAATCAGTCTTGTACAGAGGTGACCAATACATGACACGTATGCAAGCATTAAGATATTTGACTAAGGTAAGTCTCGCTCACTAAGGGTTTATTTAGTCCAGTGGTGATCTGAGTTCCTGTTCTCTCTCTCTCTCTCCTTCCCTCAGCTGAGTCCTTGCATCGGCCAGTCATCTCTGGGGTACAGGAGACCTACCGTCCCTTGGATGTGGTCTCCCTCAACTGCACATCCGCCAACACACAGTACCTGCCTTCTCTTTCCTGGCTCCTCAACGACAGACCAGCACCTCCAGTAAGTCTCCCGTGTATCTGAGAAACCCCCAGCATCCACCAGGTTCGTATTTGTCCATCTTTAGGTACTTAATACCTTGCTGGTCATAATTCATCAGCTATCCAGCTCGACAGCTCTTAAACTGTGATTATGTTTCTACACAACATTACCATCAATTCTATGCATGTGATTAGAATTTCGAATGTAAAACGTTCCAAACCTTTCTGAAACGCCAAGGCTTGTGAATACACTTTAATTAACCTGCACTATACCTCAAAACAAAATGCTTAACAAAAGTGTATTCACGTGTTGCGATCTCCAGGTAAGAAACGGAAACCAACAGATTACCATGAATCTCCGGGCAAGAGATGTAGCATCGTGCACGAGGGAGGCTGTTTTTTGTGTAGGCCTTATATAATACACTCCAGTACTGACTCACCACGAGACGTGAATAGCGACCGTAATAAGAGTAATATTGGTCATAAAGGTCAAGGCATTACAGGAAGACTCGTTCACTTTGAAATTGGTTTGAAGACAGTGGAAGATAATGATGAATATCTCTGTACCGCGACATATATAAATATATATATAATATTTTATATATATATAATATATAAATATATATATAATATATATATATATAAATAAAATATATATATATACACACACATTTTTTTTCAACAAGTCGGCCGTCTCCCACCGAGGCAGGTGACCCAAAAAAGAAAGAAAATCCCCAAAAGAAAATACTTTAAATCATCATCAACACTTTAAACCCCCACATCACACATTATCACTGCTTTTGCAGGGGTGCTCAGAATACAACAGTCTAGAAGCATACACATAAAAGATACACAACATATCCCTCCAAACTGCCAATATCCCAAACCCTCCTTTAAAGTGCAGGCATTGTATTTCCCCATTTCCAGGACTCAAGTCCGACTATATGAAAATAACCGGTTTCCCTGAATCCCTTCACTAAATATTACCCTGCTCACACTCCAAACAGATCGTCAGGTCCCCAAATATCATTCGTCTCCATTCACTCCTATCTAACACGCTCACGCAGGCTTGCTGGAAGTCCAAGCCCCTTGCCCCACAAAACCTCCTTTAACCCCCCCTCTCCAACCCTTTCGAGGACGAACCCCTACCCCGCCTTCCTTCCCCTATAGATTTTTATGCTTTCCATGTCATTCTATTTGATCCATTCTCCTAAATGACCAAACCACCTCAAAAACCCCTCTTCTGCCCTCTGACTAATGCTTTTATTAACTCCACACCTCTCCCTAATTTCCAAAACTCCAAATTTTTCTGCTAATATTTACACCACACTTTGCCCTTAGACAGGAACTCCACGCCTCCAACCGTCTCCCGCTGCTGCATTTACCCCCAAAGCTTCACACCCATATAAAGTTTGGTACTAAAAACTTTCTACATTCCCTTCTTTGCCTCCATAAAACTTTTTTGACTCCACATATCCCTAAACGCACCCTCCCCTTTTTTTTCCTTTATCAATTCATGTTTTAACCTAAACCTTCTAAATCCACCCGCCGACACTCAACTCCCAAGTATCTGAAAACATTCACTTCTTCCTACTCCTCCCCCATTTGATATCCAATTTTTTTTTATCTAAATCATTTGATACCCTCCACCCCTTTATTTTTTTTCTATGTTCATCCGCAACCCCTCTTCTGTCTTACCTCAATTCTTTCAATTATAACCCTACCATACCCCTTTTCTTGGGTATACCAGTAAACTTTTTTCCTCAAAATTTTTTACGTCTTTTTTTCCCCCTTCTCTTATAAAAGGATAACCATGCTCTCCGCAATCCCTGGGTACCTTCCCCCTTTCATACATTTTTTAACAAAAGTACCAACCACCCCAAACACTTCCCCCCCCTGCTTTTTAACATTCGCATATCCCATCATTCCAGCTGTTTACCCCCCTTTCATTCTACTTAATGCTTCCGTACCTCCCCACACTTACATTCTGCTCTTTTTCCACTCCTAAAGAGGTAAACCTCCCGGGCCATGCATAAATACCGCCTCCCTTTTTTCCCTTAAATTTAAAAGTTCCTAAAATTTTCCGCCACTCCCCAATACCTCCCCCCCCATCTACTAACCCCCTACTCTTTTTTTTAAAACTGACAAATCCATATTTTTCCCTGGGCTTTTTCTTAACTTGTTTAACTCACTCCAATTTTTTTTTTTTATTTTCATTAAATTTTTTTGACAGTGCCTCTCCCACCTATCACTGCTCTCCTTTTGCACTCTCTCATCACCTTTTTTCTTTCCCTTTTTTTTTTACTCTCCAATACTCGCTCTTTTTATAACACTTCTACTTTGTAAAAAACCCCTCGTAACTACCTTTTTCTCTTTTTTCACACCCTTTACCTCATCATTTTCCCCCAATCCCCCCCTCTTTTTCCCCCTGCCCCACCCCCCATAACCACAAACTTCTCCCCACATTCTAATACTGCATTTTTTAAAACATTTTCCAAACCCCCTTCAACCCCCCCCCCCACTACTCTCTTTTCACTAGCCCCCTTTCTGCCAATATCGCTTAATCTCCCCGAACTTCCTCCTCCCTTTTTTTATACACTTTCACCTCCCTTACTTGTTGTTTCCACCTTCCTCTTTTCCCATCTACCTCTTACTCTAACGTATACAAATAAATAATGACCATATATCTTGCCCCCTATAAACATGTACATCCGGAGCCCCCCCTCAACCTTTATCCCCAATACATAACTAATAAACTACTTTCATTACGTCTAACATACCTTTATATTTATTTATCCTCTTTTTTATAAAATGTATTACTTTTTACCAAATTCTTTTACACATAGCTCAATTAAAAGGCTCCCCATTTATATTTACCCCTGCACCCCAAAAATTTCCCCACACTCCCCCATAACATTTTTACCCACTTTAGCATTTAAAAACCCCCAAACCACCATTACTCTCACACTTGATTCAAAACTCCCCACGCATTCACTCAACATTTCCCAAAATCTCTCCCCTCTCCTCTACACTTCTTTCTTCTCCAGGTGCATACACCTTTATTATAACCCACTTTTCACATCCAATCTTTATTTTACTCCACATAATCCTTGAATTAATACATTATAGTCCCTCTTTTCCTGCCATAGCTTATCCTTCAACATTATTGCTACTCCTTCTTTAGCTCTAACTCTATTTGAAACCCCTGACCTAATCCCATTTATTCCTCCCCACTGAAAACTCTCCCACCCCCTTCAGCTTTGTTTCACTTAAAGCCGGACATCCAGTTTCTTCTCATTCATAACATCCACAATCATCTCTTTCTTATCATTTGCACAACATCCACGCACATTCAGACTTCCCACTTTGACAATTTTCTTCTTCTTATTCTTTTTAGTAATCTTTACAGGAAAAGGGGTTACTAGCCCATTGTTTCCGGCATTTTAGTTGACTTTTACAACACGCATGGCTTACGGAGGAAAGATTCTTATTCCACTTCCCCATGGATATAAAAGGAAAAGTAATAAGACCAAGAACTATTAAGATAAAATCAAAGAAAACTCAGATGAGTGTGTATAAATAAACGTGTACATGTATGTGTAGTGTGACCTAAGTGTAAGTAGGAGTAGCAAGACATGCCTGTAATCTTGCATATTTATGAGACAGACAAAAAACACCAGCAATCCTACCATCATGTAAAACAATTACAGGCTTTCGTTTTACACTCACTTGGCAGGACGGTAGTACCTCCCTGGGTGGTTGCTGTCTACCAACCTACTACTTCATATATATACATACACACACACACATATATATATATATATATATATATATATATATATATAATATATATTATATATATATACATATATATATATATATATATATATATATATATATTTATATATATATAAAATATATATATATATAATATATATATATATATGTATAATTATTCTCTATATTCCTTTTTATGCAGCTTTTCTTATGTTTTTATAACCATGTACCCTGGTTCAGAGTTACGTGGTGAAGTACCAAGACAAACGAACTGTGGGACTGAGGTTCCTGGCCCGACCAGACCTCTTCCAGGAAGGCGTCATCCGTGTCACCTGCGCCACTACCCTGGGCAGCCACCACAAGAGGGATACGCAAGTCACTCTTCCCAACACTGACTACTTGAGTGCACAAGAGTACTACTATAACGCAGGTAGCAGTGAATTGTGCACGCGTCTACATACTATTGTAGATTTGTTTACACCTACAGTTTTAGTTATAGGCTTGATTAAATAGTTGAAGTATCATATAGAAGGGGGTGAAAATTGAGTTTGGATTATATAAACCGGGATGGATAGTTTCTCAGGATTTAATTTGATAATAATGTTGGTAGAATTACCTACAACATGTTGGGTTAAAGGACGCATGCGATATTTTTATTGTGGTAACGCTTGACGAAGCTCCTGGAGAGCTAAATGTTGCCACAAGAAAAATATCGCAAAACTTGCACATCTGTCCTTTTACCTAACACTTTTAATTACTTCGGTCTGCAGTAAGAAAATTCCGAGCATTATGAGCCCAGTTTGGATCATGGTGCTCTTTCCACCCATACATAACAAAAAAGACACAATACACTGGAACAACACACAAATAACCATCACTATACACACACAGCTCCTTCACTCTTTTGTGTTAGTGTGACTTTGTAAATTGATCCGAGTCGGACCAAAACGTCGTCATAGTAAGCTTTTCTCTCTCCTATATGCGGGTTATTTGTGTATTTTCCCTCCTATGTTGTACCTATCAATTTGTACAAAGTCCTATATCATTATCGAGCCTTTATGTAACTGGAGAATTGATCACCACGATATAAACATCAGTGGAGGTCACCAGCAGCACACACTGTCAGGTACTCAGCTCTGACAGAAGCAGAGCGTTGGTACCAAGACACTGCATACAGACAAGCTTTTATTGGGGCTACGTTTCGCTCTTTGTGGAGCTTTATTAAGTCATGGCTTGATAAATATCCACATAGAACGAAACGTTGACAAAATAAAGCGCTTTTCGTACCAGTAGGTTAATAAGGCCATTTTTACGACATTTTTGTGAAACGTTTGGCCCACCAGGGACCATCGTTCCTTGTGGGCGAAACGTCCTCTCAATAAAATGCCATAAACCTGTCGGTATACAGCGTCTCCACTTGTGTATACAGAAGTGATACATACAATCAACGGAAGACACAGAATGTAAACACAAAAAATAATTACTGTAGAACTTTCCGGTCTTGGGACTTCCTCTTCATTCCAAATGGTCTCCTCTCCATTTGGAATGACCAAGAGCCCCGGACCGAAACGTTGCCAATAAAAACGTTCTTAAGTGACTGCATTTGAAGCCGTCTTCTTACTGTACTTCCCTCACATGTATACTCGACGTTACTCGCTACAATAATGGACGACAGTACTCACAGACTGAGGAATTGAACTCTCATCAACTATCGCCAGTATTGTCAGGTGAGGAACAAGACACGTACAACATTTGGGTATCTTTATTGAGGAAACGTTTCGCCACACAGTGACTTCCTCAATGAAGATACCAAGTGTTGCAAATGTGTCTAATTTATCAACTTGAGACTGAAGATACCCGGGTGTTTGCAACAGTCTTAACTGTCTCTATGCGACCGAAGAACTTCTTAGATTTTGCCACCGAAGTGGCACCCATATCCATCCTGTGGAGGGTAACACAAAAGCATATAGATACACAATAGGCCCTAGGAATTAGGCCCCCAAAGGGTTAGCAGAAATACATCTGGATTTACATCTACAGTTCCCGTATCTGTAACAAGTATATTTAGGAAATTACACGATTGGAGTGAGGAAATACATATCCTTTTCTTTCAGCTTCTGTGGGAGATGGCAGCTGGTGTTTGTTGTGGTGGCTGAGCCTTCCTCTGCTCCTTCCAGTCCTGGTACACAGGTACTAAATGCTTCCACATTCTCCATGATTATTGTACAGCTGTAAATATACGTCTTAGTGTTTTGTTTGTGTTTTAATTCACCTTTGACGCTTGTTTGAGACTGAGGTATGGTACAGAGCTGACTGCTACTGTAGTGCGCTATGCTGTGTGAAATTGATTTATAGGTAATATGTCCCTTATAAAGTGAGCTTTTGGAGGTCTTGAAAAAGCTCAGGGAAGACCAGCAGAGTGGCAGATCAGCGGCGTGGCAGACCAGCGGCGTGGCAGACCAGCAGAGTGGCAGACCAGCAGAGTGGCAGACCGGCAGAGTGGCAGACCAGCAGAGTGGCAGACCAGCAGAGTGGTAGACCAGCAGAGTGGTAGACCAGCAGAGTGGTAGACCAGCAGAGTGGTAGACCAGCAGAGTGGTAGACCAGCAGAGTGGCAGACCAGCAGAGTGGCAGACCAGCAGAGTGGCCCAGCGACAGTCATCACAACTCATCAAATAGCTATCAAGAGCCTTCCTGTGACAGGATTTATTAAGTTACGAGTCCTTCCCTACCTCCATTCCTGCCTCCACTGCACCTCCCTACATTCCTGCCTCCACTGCACCTCCCTACATTCCTGCCTCCACTGCACCTCCCTACATTCCTGCCTCCACTGCACCTCCCTACATTCCTGCCTCCACTGCACCTCCCTACATTCCTGCCTCCACTGCACCTCCCTACATTCCTGCCTCAACTGCACCTCCCTACATTCCTACCTCCACTGCACCTCCCTACACTCCTGCCTCAACTGTACTTCCTTACACTGCACCTCCCTCTGCAAGTTGCAGTAATTTAGACCTATGATCTGGCTGACCTATCTATTTCCTTCGTGTCTTCTACCAGTTGCACCTGTCATGGAGAACAGTGTAAAGAAAGCGACCTTCTTGCTGGCTGTGGATCTTTTCTGCCTCTCGTAAAACTAGCTTACTGGCGGGAGAGTTTAGTCATGGTCGACGACCTGTTGTCTTTGGGTTACATAAGTATCTTAGTGTCTTTCGATGAAGAAAAATGCTGTTGGGGTTGTAGAAGGGTGTAGATGGGTGGTGGTGGTGTGGTGGTGGTGGTGGTGGTGGTGGTGTGGTGGTGGTGGGGGGTGGCGGTGGTGGCGGTGGTGGTGGTGGTGGTGGTGGTGGTGGTGGTGGTGGTGGTGGTGGTGGTGGTGGTGGTGGTGGCGGTGGTGGTGGTGGTGGTGGTGGTGGTGGTGGTGGTGGTGGTGGTGGTGGTGGTGGTGGCGGTTGTTGTTGGTGGTGGCGGTGTTATAAGAACATAAGAAAGAAGGAACACTGCAACAGGCCTACTGGCCTATGCGAGGCAGGTCCAATTCTCCCCGCGGCTTAAGCCAACGCTTTGACCTAGTAAGGTCAGTCACATCACTTAAGGGAGGAGCACAGCATCCTACCTAGAAGCACAAGCTAGTCAGGTCCAACTCACACCCACCCACACCCATTCATGTATTTATCCAACCTATTTTTAAAACTACACAACGTTTTAGCTTCTATGACGATACTCGGGAGTTTGTTCCACTCATCCACAACTCTATTACCAAACCAGTGCTTTCCTGTATCCTTCCTGAATCTGAATTTTTCCAATTTAAAACCATTGCTCCGAATCCTGTCTATGTTAGATATTTTTAGCACGCCATTAACATCTCCTTTATCAATTCCCGTTTCCCATTTATACACCTCAACTTTGTGTTGGTGACTGATAGCAGTGTTGGAGGTAGTGTAGGTGGAGGGAGAGCGGGGAACAGCCAGCCAACCCACACACTAATATATTCTCAGCCAGTACTATACAAGCCGTTCTGATCTTGATGAGTTTGGGAGCCGAGAGAAATATGGCCGACTGATGAGTATAAATGACTGCCGCAAAAAAAATGAGGAGAGAGAGAGAGAGAGAGAGAGAGAGAGAGAGAGAGAGAGAGAGAGAGAGAGAGAGAGAGAAGAGAGAGAGAGACGAAAGAGAGAAGAGAGAGAGAGAGAGAGAGAGAGAGAGAGAGAGAGAGGGAGGAAGAGAAAAAAATTTCCTGTGAAGACTGCTCGTGTTTAATGATGAGTAATGATGGAACTTGCCTGTGGTCTAAGACCAGTGTGAACGTGATTCACGTTGTGGGAGGAGGTTAGTGTGAGGGCGTAGGTGGGAGGGGATTTGTCCCAATTTGAGTCTGGTTGCACAACAACCACAGTGAAAAAACAGTGAAATTTCAAGCGATTTCTCACATTATCAAGAAACTGTAAAAGTATGAGATCAACAGGAAAGCATATAAAGACATTTTTATGATGAATAATGCCATATATATATATATATATATATATATAATTATATATATATATATATATATATATATTATATATATATATAATATATATATATATATATATATATATATATTTTTTTTTTTTCTTTTTAAGTACCACCTCTATAGCTGGAATGGGGACCCTCATCCTCAGAGAAGACAATAAACGTACCTCAGGGAAAACTCAAGGTTTCTCCCCGGAGCTGTTTGAATATTTTCTTCTCCTACCAACCCCCTATATTTATATTCTATGTGAACATTTATTAATAAACAAAATACATTTACAGAAAACAACATAAACATGAATACAATGGCACAATGTATCAAAGATGATGAATTTCCTCCAGCTCCTCCGAGGCTGGACGTGAACCAAGTATGCAGCAAGCATTTCCCCTCTGGATGGCGGACGCTGAGGCGCTGGAACATGAAAGTGGCTGCCCTTGGGTCCCTGGTGGTGTCGATGAGTCTGGAACCCAATTCTTTAAGGAAACGTGTGGCATTTTTTCCCCATGATCCCAAGGTCTCTGATCCCACTGGGACAAATTGATACTGTTGGCTAATGTCCCTGTACTTGCTGATCTTGTACTCCTCCTGTGGTCAGCAGCTCCTCCCCGTCCGCCCCACACTGTGATGGATATAGGTGTCAGCCAGTGTGGACAACACAGGTATAGTCCCATGCTAAGAGACTTGCCATTCTTCCAAGGATAGGTGGTGATCCCGTCGGGGCGGTTTGCTGGGTTTGTGGGTATTGTTTGCTGCAAGTGATCGTGGCTCCCTCTCGGCAGCACATCCAGCTGTAGCAAGGGTTCTCTTAATGATGTTCGTTGACCTCATTGTGTCTTGCATGCCAGCCCTTGGTTTTGGAACAGTTAAGACCATGTAGACCGTATTGGTCTGCTTGCACTTCGCCGCAAATACACATATATTCTGTGTGAATTGGGGCAGCAAGGCGCAGAGCCACTGCAATACGGAGGGTCTTAGGGTCGAGTCGCGTTCCCATTGCCGATATGGAACTGTTTGGAGGAAGTCCCCGGAGTGATGTGCACTCACAGCCTGGAGACGGGTAATCTCCCTATCTGATGTTGCAGCCCTGAGCATGTTGGCAAGCACCTTTTCAGCAATTGGGCTATCCCAGCTTGACTGTTTGTGAGGCCAGTGCTGCACTAGGGTTTGGTGCTGGAGCAGCAAGAGTCTCCCATTCGGTGATGGCACTGACATAGCTAGGGTCTTCTATTCCTGCTGAGTCACTGAGGGTGTCAGGAAGAATTTGTCTTATCAACTCGTTTGATGCAATGGAAAGAGGATAGGAAAGCTGGTAGAGCAATTTGGGAGGATCTGCGTACTCCTAGCCCTCCAAGCCTGACCGGAAGTGAGGCTTGCAACCACTGTCCATCGTCAAGGGAAAGATTCAATACACTCTTTAGCATGGCCTTCAGGAGAGAGTCATATTCCTTGAGTTTTGGACTGCTGAAGGCTGGGAGCATCTCAGAAAATAGGTAAGTTTTGGGTTGACAGGCACCTGGTGAGTAGGTAGAAGGCATCGTGTGTGTCAATGTCTTTCATCCGCTTTCCATCGTCCGGAGGTCTGAGACTTTTTTTTCCTAGGATCAGATCGATGCATTGGACCCAAGAGGAGCACGCGAGGAGAGTGCTATTGGCTGGATCAATGGCTCGTGCTCCTGGTAAAACGGTACTAATATTCTGGATCAACTGTTGATTGGAGAAACTATTTCACATTTGGTGGGGTTTAAAGAAAGGCCCAGGCTTTCTCCCATGTCTTTAATTTTACTGATGTCCTCCAGGAGAGATTATGTTGTGCCAGCTAGGGTACCGTCGTCCAGGAACCAGATATTGAGCTCGCTGAGAGTGCCTCCGTGACTTCCTTGATGACCAAACAAAATAGAAAAGGGGCGAAGGGTCCCCCTGTTGCACGCCCTCACACGAGTCAATTTCATGGTCCCCAAACAATAGTTTGGAAGTCACACTATAACACGATTCTATGAAGGGATAAAGGGAAGGGAAGTTTCTATAAACTGCTTGGAGAGCAGCATCCCTTCTGACTGAGTTGAAAGCATTGGCAAAGTCCAATTTGACCAAGGCTTTTTCATAGGACATGTTTTTTGATATATACTCGTGCTGCGTGGGCAGCTGCTTCACAGCCCTGTTGAACGCCGAAACCGAGCTGAGTTGGTTTCAGCATTGCAGCAGCCTCTTGACTCACCCTTCTTACTGCAGCCTTGGCGACTAGGCGCCGAAGGGTGTTACCCACTGCAATGGGCCTGATTCCGCCATCCTTTTTCCGGAGGGCACACAATGAGGCACCAAAGAAAAAGGGTCTGATGGCCTCTGGGACACCGCCAGCCAGGCACAGGTTGGAAAATTTGGTGAGTTCAGACAGCAGCCTCTCTGAAACCTCACCAAGTGCTGGATTGAGTATTTGTTTTAAGTGTTGAGGCCTTAAACCAGTGAAACCTCCTGCTGAACCCTGTGGAAATGACATAGCAGCTTTATACACATCAGCATCCTGTAAGGTTAGATGTTCTTCGCCTGCTGCAATGTCAGGGAGGTCAATGTTGGTACTGGGAGCCCTGGGTGGATGTTTGTCCTTCAGAGCTTGCGCCATGCTGACGTCCTTGGGAGCGATGGTATCCTCACTGGTTATAAGTCTCAGAGCTCCAATAGTATTACCCTCTTCTATTTTTTTGCTAATTGGGCTCTGATTTTTGAGGTGTCGGTGTCCTGTTGTTGGCATTTGCCCGGCGGGTGTTTGTCGCCCTAGGGGGAGACGACGAGGTTGTTCATCCCTTGGGAATGCATTTATTGCCCTAATAACATGTGTTGCTAGTGACTTGTCCCTCCTTGGTGGGACAGCCAAACAGGCATTGCCAATATATATATTATATATATATATATATATATATATAAATATATATATATATATATATATAATGTCGTGCCGAATAGGCAGAACTTGCCATCTTGGCTTAAATAGCAATGATCATCTTGCCATATAGGACAAGTGAAAATTTGTGTATGCAATAATTTCGCCAAAATCATTCTGAACCTAACGAAGAAAATATATTTCACTGTGTTTGTTTAGTATTAAATTACTGTAAACAAATCTAAAATATATTTAGTTAGGTTAGGCTAAAATAATTGTTCTTGTTACAATAAGGTTAGGCAAGTTTTCTAAGATTCTTTTGGAGCAAAATTAAAAATTTTTACATTAACATTAATAGAAAAAATATATCTTTAAACGTATAAGAGAAAATTTTAGAAAGAACTTAATTTTAAATGAGTTCTTGCTAATTGACCAGATTTACATATTCGGCACGACATATATATATATATATTTTATATATTTTTTTTTTTTTTTTTTTTTTTATCACCCCGGGCCGTTCCCCCCCAAAGGGCCGGGGGGGGCCCGAAAAAAAAAAAATTTTTCACCTCATTCATTTCCATCCTGTCTTCCCAAAAAGGGTGTTTTTTAACACAATTTTTTTAAACTGCAACTTTAAAACCCCCCTCCTTCAAGTGCAGGCACTGTATTTCCCCATCTCCAAACCCTAAACCCCGGCCTCCGGTTTCCCAAAATACCTTCAAAAATTTTAAACTTTGCTCACACTCCAACAGCACTTTAAGTTATATAAAATATATTATAAAAAAAATATATATATATATAAAATATATTTTTAAAAAAATTTTAATATATTTAAAATATAAAAATATATAAAATATATATATAAAATTTTATATATAAAATTATATATATATTTTAAAATATATTATATATTTATATATATATATATAAAAATTTATTTATATAATTTTAATATAATATATATATAAATATATATATATTATATAAATATGCCTCAATTACTTCTCACACTGTTTTTAAAACCCGAATCCCTGCCGGGAAATTTAAAAATATAATTTACCACCGTTTTTTTTAAAATTTTTAAGTAATGTATCCCAAAAAGGGGGGTTACTACCCCCTTGCTCCCGGAAATTTTATTTCGCCTTTTACGACACGCGATTTAAACGGAGGAAGAATTCCCCTCCATTTTCCCCACCCTATTTAAAAAAATTTAATAATAATAAATAATAATAATAATAATAATAAAAAAAATTTAATAATAATAATAAAATTTTTTTATAATAAATAAAAATAATAATATAATTAATTATTATTATTATTTTTATTATTATTTTTTTTTATTATTTTTTTTATTATTATTTTTATTATTATTTTATTATATCCCCATTAATCCTTAATGGATGATTTTGGGTTTAAATGACACTGATATTGTTTCCCCGGGAAGTGACGAAGAGAACCGGTGCTAAGAGTGTCCCTTGCGGCCGCTGCCGTTAACAATTTAAAAAGTGTCAACATTGTGTGCTTACTGAGGAAAACCCCCCCACAAAAAGTGGCTTATCACCCAAGACAAAGAACAATGGTAAAGTCAGATCCGGCTGTGGGATGTAACTAAAAACCCCTTCTCATCTTCACCATTTTTTTGTAGGGACTGATGTAGCCACTATTGGCAAAACTTTCCAAGTTAAGATCCCCAAGTGTTGAAAAACATGCAATTTATATGTGGGTTTCTCTAACCCATGTTAAACACCTGCTCGTCAAACCCCCAAGCAACCAGAAAATTTTTCTTATAAACAATTATCTGAATTAGCAAGAAATATACTCAAGTCTCTCAAAGATAGCTTCCCCGCGTATTTTTTTACCCGTAAAAAGACAACCTCACATAGAACCTCTTCCAAATCCAGTTATATCAAGTCATAAAACCCTTTTCATGGTTTTTACAAACATAGAGACACATAAAAAAATTTCTTGCAGAAATCCCGTGTGAAATTTCCCAGGTGTTTAAAAATTGACCGAAATTATTGTAAAAAAATGGCTGATATAGAAAGTGGGTCGATGTTTTTTTACAATACGACAATGAATGTTTGAATAATTTGTTTAAGGCTCCCAAATGATTTCCGTTTTATTTTTGTCCTTGAATATTTTTTCTAGAAATTGTAAGGTGGATATTGTTCGTATTCATATACATAATAATATATTTTATATATTATATATATATTTTTATATTATATATAAATATATATATTATAATATATTATATTATTATAATAAAAGCATCAGGGAAGAGAGAGGTAAAGGTTTAAAACAAAAAGGGAGGCGTTAGGGTAAGATATAAACATTTTTGGAGGATAGATGGCAATAAAGGAAAGGCAAGGGGGCAAAGAGGTATGGGGTGGGTTTTAAAAAATGTAGTTTAGAGTGTCAGCAGAAGTTTGGGTTACGAAAGGGGGTGCGGGGGGGAAGAGGAGCGATTGGTGGAATGATGTGTAAAGAGAGTAGAAAGGGGGAAAAAAAGTTAGATTGAGAATTTTTCCAAAGTAGAAGTGTGCAAGGGGGAAGAGTTTGGAAAAAAAGGAGAGGTTAAGAGAGTGGGAAGCTATGTAAAAAAGGAAAATGAGAGAGTGGGTGAGATGTTATCAACAAATTTTTTTTGAAAATAAAAAAAAAGTTTTGGAGTGAGATTAAAAAATTTTAAGGAACCTAGAGAAAAAAAGGATTTGTCGTTAAAAATAGGAGAAGGGAGTTATTAAATGGAGGTTTTAGGTATTGGGAAGATGGAGGGAATATTTTTAGGGAAATTTTTAAAGTGAGAGATAGGGAAAACTGTGATTTGTGTATAGGGAAGGAGGAAAAAACATCTTGTAGGAGTGAGGGAAAAGCCGTTGTGAGTGGGGGGGTTCGTGAGGCAGTAGGTAAAATAAAGGGGGGGAAGCGCCGGGATTGATGGGGGTAAAAGTAGAAAAGGGTTAAAAAACAGGTGGGGATATAGTTTTGGAGTGGTTTTGGGGCAAATTTTTAATAAATTTTTGGAAGAGGGGAAAGGGACCTAGGGATTGGCAGATAGCAGCATATTTTCCTTTTTTATAAAGGAAAGGGGGAAAAAAAAAAGTGCAAAAAAATTTTAGGGGGATAAAATCTTTTTAGTATACCTGTAAAAGGGATGGTGAGTTAAATTTAAAGAATTAAGAGTAAGACGGAAATGGACGAATAACAGGAGGGTTTAGGAAAGGGAGGGGGTGTGTGGACCAGGTGTTTTTCAGGGAAACATATAAGTGAACAGTAAGATAAGGGTAAAGAGGTCTTTGTGGCATTTATGGATTTGAAAAGGCGTTGACAGGGTGGATAGGGGGGGAATGTGGCAGAGTTGCAGGGGTATGGTTAGGGGGTAGGGTTTTGAAAGCGTGAAGAGTTTTTTTTGAGGATGGAGGCTCAAGTTTGAGTATGTAGGGAAAAAGGGAATTATTTCCCAGAAAAATAGGCCTTGAGAAGGGGTGTGATGTCACCCTGGGTTTTTTAATATATTTATAGTTGGGTTGTAAAGAAGTAAAAGCGAGGTCTTTTGGCAAAAGGCGGGAGGGTTAAAAGATAAAAATTTACACAAAAAGGGGTTTACAGTTGCTCTTTGCTGATGACACTGTGCTCTTTTGGGGATTTGAGAGAAATTGCAGAGATTTGGGGGATGAATTTGGGAGGGTGGCAAAAGAAGAAAATTAAAAGTGAATACAGGAAAGAGTAAGGTTATGAGGATAACAAAAAGATTAGGTGATGAAAGATTGGATATCAGATTGGAGGGAGAGAGTATGGAGGAGGTGAATGTATTCAGATATTGGGAGTGGACGTGTCAGCGGATAGGTCTATGAAAGATGAGGTGAATCATAGAATTGATGAGGGGGAAAAGGGTGAGTGGTGCACTTAGGAGTCTGTGGAGACAAAGAACTTTGTCCTTGGAGGCAAAGAGGGGAATGTATGAGAGTATAGTTTAACCAACAATCTTATATGGGTGTGAAGCATGGGTGGTGAATGTTGCAGCGAGGAGAAGGCTGGAGGCAGTGGAGATGTCATGTCTGAGGGCAATGTGTGGTGTGAATATAATGCAGAGAATTCGTAGTTTGGAAGTTAAGAGGGAGGTGCGGGATTACCAAAACTGTTGTCCAGAGGGCTGAGGAAGGGTTGTTGAGGTGGTTCGGACATGTAGAGAGAATGGAGCGAAACAGAGTGACTTCAAGAGTGTATCAGTCTGTAGTGGTAGGAAGGCGGGGTAGGGGTCGGCTATGAAAGGTTGGAGGAGGTGGTATAAAGGAGGTTTTGTGTGCGAGGGGCTTGGACTTCCAGCAGGCATGCGTGAGCGTGTTTGATAGGAGTGAATGGAGACAAATTGTTTTTAATACTTGACGTGCTGTTGGAGTGTGAGCAAAGTAACATTTATGAAGGGGTTCAGGGAAACCGGCAGGCCGGACTTGAGTCCTGGAGATGGGAAGTACAGTGCCTGCACTCTGAAGGAGGGGTGTTAATGTTGCAGTTTAAAAACTGTAGTGTAAAGCACCCTTCTGGCAAGACAGTGATGGAGTGAATGATGGTGAAAGTTTTTCTTTTTCGGGCCACCCTGCCTTGGTGGGAATCGGCCAGTGTGATAATAAAAAAAACAAAAACAATATATATATATATATATATATATATATATATATTTATTTTATATATATTATTATATATATATATATATTTTATTATTTTAAATATATATATTTATATTATATATAATATATATATTATTTTATAATATATATATTTTTATATATTTATTAGGGGGGATTCCCCTCTGGATGGCCCATGAGACCCGGGAAAAGCCCCGCATCTTTACTAGTGTCGCAAAAATAATACGAAAAATAGGAATTATATTAAATATAAACGCCTAAACAGAAGTGTTACCAAATTAATTATTTAAATTACAAGAGAGAATATTTTTAGTGTAAATATTAGATCCCCACAATTATATTCTTTCGGATATTTAATTTCAACAATAGGATTTACTGTTAAAAATACGAAGACGATAATTACATTTGAAGGATGATGTTGTTGTGAACCACACACACACAACATACACACAAAACATACCCCAACACACACTAAACCACACCACACCACACACACACACAACACACACAACAACCACACACACACAAAAACATACACACACAACTACTCACAACACATCCACACCCCAAACAACAATATTCAAACATCTATCGAAACAGGGAAAAATTGCCTGAGGCATGGAAGAAGCAAATGTGCCAATTTTAAAAAAGGGACAGAAGAAGCTTTAAAATACAGCCCAGTGTCCTGCTGTATAGTATGAAAACAGGGGAAGATTATCGGGGAAAAGAGTGGTGGAACCCCTAAAAAGGAATGTCTCATCAACCGCAGCCAGCAGGTTTCAGGGACGGGAAATCCTGTGCCCAAAAAACCTACTGGAGTTTATGACATGGTGACAGCAGTAAAAGAGAGAGGGGGGGGTGGATTGTTTTCTTGGACTGCAAGAAGGGCGTTTGACACAGTTCCACACAAGGATTGGTGCAAAAACTGGAGGACAAGGGGTAACAGGGAAGGACTACAATGGATCGGGGAAAATATTGTCGGAAGACGCAGGATCTGTACGTGGGAGGTGTCAGAGTGGGCCCCGGCCGCGGGGTCCCGCGGGTCAGTCCTAGGCCAGTGCTTTT
This sequence comes from Cherax quadricarinatus, assembly GCF_026875155.1. Taxonomy (NCBI): domain Eukaryota; kingdom Metazoa; phylum Arthropoda; class Malacostraca; order Decapoda; family Parastacidae; genus Cherax; species Cherax quadricarinatus. Next base: position 82,943,370 of record NC_069403.1, read on the forward strand.
TTGGTATTTGGAACGAATGACGGAAGGAATAGACCTGAGGTGTCCCTGTTTGCAGATGACGTGAATTTGATGAGAAGAATTCACTCGATCGAAGCCCAGGCAGAACTAAAAAGGTTGGACAGGCTGCAGAATGGCCCAGCAATTGGTCCTGGGTTCAACCCCAAAAAGTGCAAGTCTGAAGTTTGGGGGAAAGGGGGCAAAAAAGGGCCCGCAAAGGGGAGTACGTCTAGGGGTCGAGACTAAAAACCCTCACTAAGGAAAAAGATTTGGGGTGAGTATCACCAGGCACTCTCTGAAGGCACATCAACCAAAATAACTGTGCAGATTGGGGCCTGAAAACCCTCAGAACGATTCCGAATCTTAATAAGGAATCGTCGGCCCCTGTTAACCGTATGTTAGGCCCTTTGGGTATGCGGCACCTTTTGGAACCCACACCTGCCCCAAAACTAAAGAAACTAGAGAAAGTGCAAAGGTTTGCAACAAGACTGTCCCCGAGCTAAGAGGTATGTCTACGAGGAGAGGTTAAGGGAAAAACAACCTGACGACACTGGAGGACGGAGAGTAGGGGGGACTGATAAACATACAAAATATGAGAGGGAATTTACAAGGTGGACAAAAAAAAGGATGTTCCGAGATTGGACCGTAAAAAAGGGGACACGTTGGAAACTAAAAACACAGATGAAACCAGGGATGTTGGAGTATTTCTTCAGCCACAGGTAGTCAGTAAGTGGAATAGTTTGGGAGCGATGTAGGGAGGCAGGATCCATACTAGCTTTAAGCAGAGGTCGATAAAAACTCAGGCTAGGAGAGGACCCCAGTAGCGTCAGTGAAGAGGCGGGGCCGGAGTCGGACTCGACCCCCCCAACCCAAAATAGGTGAGTACAATAGGGGAGAAACACATACACACACCCCAAAACCCCACACAATACACAACACACACCACCACACAAACAACACACACCAACCACACACACACACACAAAACAACAACACAACACACACACACCCAAAACCCCCACACAAACACACACACACACACACACACACGCACACACACACACACACCCACCCACAGGATTTGGGCACGTAACAAGGGGGGAAGTTGGGAAATAAAGACAGTGAATACAGGGATGTTAGGAAGTATTTCTTCAGCCAGAGTGTCATAAGTGGAATGTTTGGGAAGCGATGTAGTGGAGGCAGGGTCCATCTAGCTTTAAGCAGAGGGATGAAAAGCTCACGGCTCGGGGAGAGTGACCTAGTAGCGATCAGTGAGGGCGGGGAGGGTCGGACCGCCCCCCCAACCTCAACTAGGGGAGTTCAATAGGTGAGTACACCACCCAACCAAAATCCCAAAACAAATACACCCCACCACTCACAACCCCACCACACACACACACACACCACACACACAACCAACCCACCCAAACACATACACACAAATATACAACAACATGCACACAGCACACACAACCCCCACACACCAAAAACACACACACAACACACACACAAACCACACACACACACACACCACACACACACAACATGCACACAACAACAACACACACCCACACACACAAATAACACCAACCACACACACACACCCACCCCCAAAAATCACACACACTCTCCACACCCCACACACACACAACACACACACACCCCCACACACAACAAAAAAAACTCACACACAACATGCCACACGCCCCACACAACCACAACACACACACCACACACACACCACACCACACACACACACACACAACACCCAAAACAACATACAACAACAACACACACAACTGCACACACGCACAAAAACACACACACACCACACACACACACAACACACACACAAAACAACATGCACAACACACAACCACACACACACACACAAAAAATGCACACACACCCCAAACACCACACAACAACATGCAAACCACAAACACACCACACACACACAACACACACAACAAACACACAACATGCACACACACACCACAAAACCACACACAACAACCACACAACATACTCACACACACACCCCAACACACACACACACACACACACACACACACACACAAAAACACACCACACACACACCACATCCACAACATACACACAAAACATCAACACGCACAACAACCACAACCCCCCCACACAACCCCCACACACAACACACACAAAACACACAAATCACAACCACACACACACACCCACACACACACACACCAACACCACACACCACACACACAACATAACACACACACACACACACACACACACACACACCACACCACACCACACACACAAAAAATGCACACACACACCACACAACACACACACACACACACAACACACACAACTACCCACAACATGCAAACAACCAACACACACACAACATACACACACAAAACATACTCACACACCGATACTTGAAAATTTTAAGAATATTTTTATGCGCTAAATTTAAGTAAAACGAAAGAACAATAAAGGAGCATAAAAAAAAATTCCAAAATTAAGAGACGAAAAAGATAAAAAGTAACGAGTTTAAAAACTCGTTTATTAACTGTTTAAATGATAAAAAGAGTAATAAACGCATAAGATGAAAGAAAAAAGGGGATATATAAAAAAAAAAAAGAATATGAAGAAATGATAAAAAATAAAGAATTTTAAATTTAAAAAATTTAAGATTAAACTCCGCCCCGGGAAAAAAAAAACAAGTATAAAAAAACAGAGTAAAAAATAAAATTTGACGTATTAAAAGGCAAAAGAAAAAGGTCACTGCTGGGGAATTTAAGTAAAAAAAGGTCCCTAATGTTTTAAAAAATAAGAAATAAAAGGGGGAACACTGCAGGAGGCCTGCGGGCCCATATGGGCGGGTCCTTTAAAATTCACCCCACTCAAAACATTTGCCCTCCCCAAATTTTTTCAATGCCCCCCAAGAAAAAAGCTCTGAGGAAAACCCCACTCAAATCCAACCCTCCCACTCATGTATTACCCAAACCCAGTTTTGGGAAACCCCCAAAGTCCCAGCCTCAAAAACCCCAACTAGGTAGACGTTCCACTCATCAACTCCCCTTTTTCCAAAACCCCAATACTTTGAGTCCTTTCTAAATCTAAACTTATCAAATTTAAAAATCCATTACTGCGCGTTTCTTTTGGGAAACATCCTAAGCCCTTTTTAAATATCCCCTTTATTAATACCTATCTTCCACTTATCACTTCGATCAGGTCTCCTTCATTTTCGTTAACAATGAATGAAACTTAAAGTTCAATCTTTTTTCATAAGGAAGATTTCGATGCTATTTTTAATTTAGTCATCCTACCTGAAGTTTTCTAACAAAATTTTGTCCTTTTTGAAATAGGGAGCCAAACTAAAACCGCAAAATCAAGGTAGGCCTTACTAATGTATAAAGCTGCAGTATACCCTGGATTCTGTTGTTACACTTCTTGATATAAACCCCAGTAATCTTTTTGCCTTTTTCGAGTTTAGGCTTTGCTTTTGGGTTTAAAGGGTTGCTGCTCACCATAACCCCCCAAGTCCTTTTCGTAATCTGTTGGCTAAGTTCAAACACTTTTAAATTTTATAAGTACAGGGTTAGGGGACTCCCAAGCTTCAAAACCTTTGCTTTTCTACATTGAACTGCACTGCCATTTTTCTGACCAAGAATGGTTTGTTTAAATCCCCTAAAAGTTCCCAACATCTACGTTTGAATCAATATCCTACCTATCTTTGTGTCATGGGCGAATTTGCTCTATCCTAGTAATTCCCTCATCAAGTCATTGATAATATTATAAATAAAAACGGGCCCGACTGTCCTGTGGAACGCCACTTGTTAAAACCCCACTGGGTTTTAACCCCATTTAGGACACTCTCTGCCCTGTCAGTGACCATGACCGATCCACGGAGCATTTTCCCCCCAAGCCATGAGCCCACTTTTTTTAAAACAGTCTAGGGGCGGAACTTATCAAAACCTTCTAAAAAAAAGAATAATATAAAATTTTATTGGGTCAACAGCCCAAAAGCACTGAAGAATTTAAAAAAATTGTTGAAAACCCGGCCTTTTGTGAATCCGGCTGATATCATTAAAAAGCTATGTTTACGAGATGGTTTTTAAAAATCTAGCTATAATTGACCTGTTTTGCCTAAATTGGGGGTCAGGTTTTTGGGCGGAAATTTTGACGGTAACACTTGCCCCCTGTTTTAAAATAGGAGTTACTTAGCCATCTTCCACTACAGCACTACCCCTTTTTGAAGAAAAATTAAAAATATTAGTTAATGGTTCACAAGTTCCCATTTTGCTTTCCCTTAAAAAACCCTTGAAAAAACCTCATCAGGCCCCGGCGACTTATTTTGCTTCAGTCGGGTTTTCGCCTCCAACCATCTCATAGTGACTGTGTGTTACATAATTTATCTTCTTCGCCCACTGTAAAAAAAAATTTACGGGAATTTTTTAGTGTTTTCCCTGTGTAAAAACTGGAGAAAAAAATTTATTTAAAATCAAAATTTTCTTTCTCATTGTCAGAAGGTGCCCTAGTTATTTTTAAGGGGACCTATCTTATCTCAAACTTTTGTTCTATAGCCGGGGAAAAAAACTTTTTGGGTTGTTTTAGAACCCCTGGGCAACTTTAATTTCATGCCCCTTTTAGCTTTTCTTACCCCTTTTTTTAATTCCCTTTAATGTCAATATACTATTCATAAGATGACCCCACTCTTTTGTACCCTTAAAATTCCTTTCTTTCCCCAGTGATATTTGAGCCTTTTATTCATCCATTTTGGGGATTTTTATTTGATCTAATTTCTTTATAGGGGGTAAACGCTCTTTGAGCAGCATGTAAGTGTTCAGAAAACTGTCATATTGTAGCTCTCTTCGTTACCCCCGTCAAAAAGATGATAAGTGTTTTTCTAAGCCCCTCGTAATCTTAAGGGGAAAACGGGACCGTTACTGAGTTTTTCGTACTATCGTCTTCCTTCAATGTAATTTTAAAGACTTGTGGCGCTAACCCAGTTCCTCTGAAAATTTTTAAAATTTTTAACAAGGGATTCATTTTTTTGCCATAATAAGTCAAGCAGGTTATTTCCCCCTTGTAGGTTTTGTCAAAATGTTCAAAAAACAATCCTGAAATACTTCTAAGAGTCGTACATTCTAAATTCCCGTCAAAAAATTCCAACAAATACTAAAGTTAAAGTCCCTAGAATTACTACATTATCGTGCCCTTTTGCCTTAACAATTTCCTCCCATGTAGTTTTCCCTTGGTCCCCATCTAATTAGGGGGGGCGGTTATCACTCCTAAAATCAGTTTTTCAGCCCCTCTGAAATTTATCCAAACAGATCTGTATTGGGTTTCTTCAGACTTAATACCCTTTTTTATGCAACGTTCAAGCATTCGGACATACAATGCCCCCCCCCCCCTCCCATACTTTTATTTTTTCTTGGAACAATTTTAAAAACCCTAATATGACATTCCGCAGGCATGCCCCACTTTTTGAATTAAAACGTCTCAGTTTTGGCAATACATCAATTTACCTACAAGCAACTAATCTAATCTCCCTCTTATTCCAGCACTACGGCAATTAGCATAATAAAAATTTAAAGACTCTCCTTTTTTTTACCCCTTTCCCGTATTTTTATTTTTCCCATAAAACCCATTATGTCCCCTTTTCACCCCAAGGGGCCCGGTTTTCAATATCTATCTCTTCTTTTATTACTAGTTTCCCTAGAACTCGTAATATTATAAATGGGACTTCATGTTTTCCTGCCAAAACCCATACCACTAACTATTCCTAGTTTAAAGCTAACTGCTCCCTCCATGCAGTTGCCCGTGCTTTCCCCCCCACACCTAGATAATGAACCCCATCCCAGCATACATGTATTTTTGCCATAGAAGAGGTCCCCTTTTTAATGAATGTTCCCATTTTCCTTTCAGTATTTGGTTTAGCCAGAATTGACCAATTGCCCCGGACAACCTTCACTTCCAACCCCCTCCCTTTGGCAAAATCCAATATGAAGGGTTCCCACCCCTTTCTTCTAATTTTTCTATTGCTGACCCCATCCGCTAACAGGTCCATTAAAAAAAAAAGGGCCCAAAGGAAAAGTTCCCGCTAATTTTTCTTTTCCCTTTCCCGTTTAAAAGATTTTTTTTGGGGGGGGCTGAAAGCGGCAAAAAAAACTGGGTAAATTCCAAGTAACTCAGGTCAGTCTCAGTTTAAAAGTACCACATGGAACCCCCTTGATTTAAGGCAGGAAGGATCAACATTGACCGGTACAGAGTAATCACCCCGGGTTGGAATCACGAAGCAGTTTAAATTTTGATATAAATAAAGAAAAAAGGACAAAATCGTGACTGGAAAGAACAAAATAACCCCCCACTAGAAAAGAGGAGCTTACACGAGTTTCGGTCCGCTTGGACCTTTACAAAGTCAACTAAAGTAGTTTTTCTCTTCCAAACTCCTTCCCCGGGAACTTTCTGTCCTCGCCTTCCTTACATTTCCGGTCTTTCTGTTATCAAAAAACTTTCTCCGTTCCTTAACATCAAACTTATTTCCGCCGAAAACCTCTTTTCACTAATCCCTTATACCCCTTCCTCCCTCTACAATTTTTTCCCGGGGTTTTATCTTTCCCTTTTTCCTCCCGTCCCCTTCAATACTTTTTGGGGAAAAATGGTCGATCTCTTTTTGACGACTTGGGGGCACAAAAAAAGGTTTGGCTTGCCCACACTAACAATGCTCTCTTTTGTCCGTCAGAGTCCAGTCATCCATTGATGGGCTTTGTAAAATGCTTCCCTATTTCCAAATTTTAAAAGTCGGTTGGTTGAATTCTCCCTAATACACAACTTTCCTTGTGATGAATGGTTTGAAAAACGACAAGTTGAAGATTGAGACCTTATGCGCATATGGAAAACTTTTTCAGGAAACTTTCGCCCACAGTGGGTTCATCACCAAACAAAGAGGAAGGGGTAAGGAGAGGTGAGAATGAGGAATATCCCCAACCTGGAACGATGTGTTAGTCCCTCAATTTGTAGAAAGTACATTCTACAAAATTGAGGGCTGAACACATCGACTCCCGGTTGAGGGACTGTTACCTCATTCTCACCCCCCCTTACGCCTTCCTTTTGTATTTGGGCTGATGAAGCCCCCTGTGTGGCGAAACGTTTCCTGAATAAAGTTTCCCTATGCTGCATAAGGGAATCTACAATTTCCTTGTATGAATCTTAGTTGGTTTGTCTTGAAAATGCCTTTCCTCTCCCAACATTGTAAAATGATCCAAAACTTCAGAAACACCCGTGGACCTACCTGATTCCTCCTTTTTCTTCTTCTCCTCTTTCCTTGTTCCTTCTTTTCCTTGTCCTCTTTTCCTTTCTTCCTTTGGGTTGTCTTTCTTTGCCCTGATGTATTTGTTCCTTCTTTCTTTCTTTTTTATTTATTTTTCCCCCTCTCGGTGTTCTTGTTCTTACCCTTGTGGGTACCTAGCTCCCCTGTGGGCACCTAGTTCCCTGTTGGGCACCTACTCCCTTGCAGTGCCTCCTCTTTTTAATATTTGACTGGCTCCAACCTCCTCTTACTACCTCCCCCATACTACTACCTTCCACCTCCTGCCACTTAATATACTACCCTACGCCTATATATACCCTTCTTACTCTCCTTTTCGTTAGTGTGACTTTGTTAAATGATCCAAGTCGGACCGAAACGTCTCGTAAGCTTCCTCTCTTCTATGTGCGGGTTATTTGCGTGCAACTGCATATATTTAGTAGTGTTGAGTTATATATAATTTATATTTTTATATTTATATATATATTTATATATATATATATATATATTATATTATATATATATATATATATATATATATATATATATATATTTATATGTTATTTTCATATAGTCCGGACTTGAGTCCTGGAAATGGGAAGTACAATGCCTGCACTTTAAAGGAGGGTGTGGGATATTGGCAGTTTGGAGGGGATATGTTGTGTATCTTATTTATATGTGTATGCTTCTAAACTGTTGTTTCTGAGCACACTCTGCAAAAAACAGTGATAATGTGCGAGTGTGGTGAAAGTGTTGAATGATGATGAATGTATTTTCCTTTTTGGGGATTTTCTTGCTTTTTTGGGTCTCCCCTGGCCTTGTGGGTGACGGCGACTTGTGAAAAAAAAAACAAAAAGAAATATATATATATATGTGTGTGTGTTGTGTGTGTGTGTGTGTGTGTTGTACTCACCTAATTGTACTCACCTACTGATGGTGTGCAGGGGTCGAGACGCAGCTCCTGGCCCCGCCTCTTCACTGTCGCTACTAGGTCACTCTCTGTCTATGTGCTTTATCGTACCTCTGCTTAAAGCTATGTATGGATACTACTCTGTGTGTGTGTGTTGGTGTGTGTGTGTGTGTACTCACCTAGTGTACTCACCTAGTTGAGGTTGCCGGGGTCGAGGTCCAAGCTCCTGGCCCCGCTCTTCACTGGTCGCTACTAGGTCACTCTCCCTGAACTTGAGCTTATCGGACCTCTTGCTAAAGCTATGTATGGATCCTGCGTCCACTACATCCCTTCTAGACTATTCCACCTTCCCGGACTACTCTGTGTGTGTGTGTGTGTGTGTGGATGATGTTGTGTGTGTGTGTGTGGGTTGTGTGTGTGTGTGTGTGTGTGTGTGTGAGTGTGTTGTGTGTGTGTGTGTGTGTTGTGTGTATGTGTGTGTGTGTATGTGTGTGTGTGTGGTGTGTGTGTGTGTGTGTGTGTGTGTGGTGAGTATACATCACCGACAGGTAGCACAGACCAAGTCAGTTGTATGGATTAACTGGAGAAAGGTCAGGTGGTCGCCTCTAGTGAGGTCTTAGCGCTGAGGGACATGATATGCAAAAGAGATTTATGAGGGAACTAAATCTTAATGGTCATCCAGCTCTGCGGAATGGAATCCAATTAGGACTTGTGGAAAGGATACCCTGTGAAACCAGTTCAGGACTTGACAAATATCCTGATGTATAAATATGCGTCCTTATCAACAGCTTGCCGGCGTCATTACAAAATATACAAGCAGTTAGGTTTAGTTAGAAGTGGAGTATAGATGTGCCCATAACACTGTAGAAACATACGGAACTACGAGGTATTTACAGTGTAGCAGAGGACAGACAGGGGTGGGCGAAGCGAGGCGGTATTGTACCCCCATGCAAGACGACACTCACAGATTAGAGGAACATGGGTGAAGCGAGGACAGTAGTGTCCACCCATGCAAGACGACACTCACAGATTAGAGGAACATGGGTAAAGCGAGACATAGTGCCACCCGCAAACGACACTCACAGTTTAAGGAACATGGGAAGCGGACGTGTGTCCCCCCATGCAAGACACACCACAGATTGAGGAACTGGGGGGCGGGGACATGTTCCCCACCCATGCAAGACGACACTCCGATTAGGGAACAGGGGTGAAGCGAGCAGTAGTGTCCCCCATGCAAACACACTCACAGTTTAAAGGAACATGGGGAAAGCGAGACGTAGGTCCCCCCATCAAACGACACTCACGATTGGGAAACAGGGGGGAAAGGGGGACAGTGTGCCACCAGCAAACGACCTCAAGATTAGGGGAACATGGGTGAAGCGAGACAGTAGTGTCCACCATGCAAGACACACCCAAAAAATTAGAGGAACAGGGGTGAGCGAGACGTAGGTCCACCCAGAAGACGACACTCACAAATTAGAGGAACATGGGTGAGCGAGACAGTATTTCCCACCTGCAAGACGACACTACAATTAGAGAACATGGGTGAAGGGACAGTAGGTCCACCCATGCAAGAGAACTCACAGATTAAGGAACAGGGTGAAGCGAGACGTAGGTCCCCCCATGAAAGACGACACTCACAGTTTTAAGGAACATGGGTGAGCGAGACAGTAGTGTCCACCCATCAAGACGACACTAATGAAAATATTAGTCAGTATAAAGTGGAACCAAGAAAATAAAATTGGTTGACAGGAAGTCTATTTTTTTTGCTATTACAAAGGGAACTGTAACTAACCAGTCCTCCCTTTACCAATGGAAATCAACTGATTATGAAGCACAGAAACAAAAAGTAGCACCTAGTTTAAAAAGGGCGGGTCCCTGGAGCTGTATTTTAAACCTCAAAGGCGCAAATTTGACCCAAAAAGATGCCTTATTAAAACACGTTTCCACCCGAGTGATCAGGCTTAAAAAGGGGGAAACCCGGGGGAAACGTTTTTCCGAAAAATTGTTCTGTGCGGGAGAAAATCTTATGAGGTCTTCCCCTAGTTCTGTTGGCTTTGACGAAGTAAAGGGAACGAAAATTCCAAAACTGAGGGGTGACCCCCCTCAGATTACTTTTCAAGGGTAGGGAGCCCCCTCAAACTTACTTTTCAAGGGGGAGGGACTGAACCCCTAAATTACTTCTACAAAGGGGAGGACTGACCACCCAAACTTTCTTTTACAAAACGAGGGATGACCACCTAAAAATTTTTCTCAAAGGGAGGGGGGCTGACCACCTCAAACTTCTTCAACAGGGTGAACCCCACCCCCTCAAAAATTACTTCTTTCAACAAGGGGCTCCCCTCAAAAACTTCTGAGAGGGAGACCACCTAAACTTATTTCAAGGGGGGGACGACCCCCCAAATTTTTAAAACTAAATCCATCAAAATTTTTTTACGTGAGGGGTAATCAAACTTCTTTACGGTAGGGTGCCCCTAAACTTCTTCACGATGGGGTTTTACCCTAAAATTCTTTACAAAGGGTGGGGTGACCCCTAAAATTACTTCTACGGTAACTGCCACCCAAAAAAACTTCACAGACGAGGGCCCACCTCAAAATACTTTTACAAAGGGTGGGGTAACCTACTTCTTTTACAACTGAGGGGTACCCCTAACCTCCTTCGGGGGGGACTTTCCCCCAAACTACTTTCGATGGGGGGCTGACCCCTCCCTTACTTACGGTGAATGCCCCAAAAATACTTTTCAAACGGGGTACCCCTCAAAAAACCCACGGGAGGGACGCCCCCTAACACTTCTTAAAACAGGATTTGGGGGCCATCAAACACTTTTCAAAAACGGGGATAATCAAACTATTTAAAGGGAATCCATAATCTTTTAGGCGGGGACTGAGACTTTTAATTTTTCATTTTTTTGTGTTTTCCTTTTAAAAGAGAAAATTTTTTGAGGAAAAGTCATTCACGAGAAGTAAAAGGGCCCGCCGGAAAAATGTTAAAGTTTTTAAACTCCTTGTTCTACGGGAGGGCGACTTCGGAAAATTCAAACTGTTTTCTGATCCTTTTGGTCCTGGGAATTTTGGGCCACCCCGGTTTGCCGGGGCCCCCTTTTTGAAAAAGTACCCCCGGGGGAAAAAACCCGAAAAGTTTTAAATCCCCATGTTCCATCCATTTTTCAGCTTGGGAAAAAAATTTTTATGCCCCTTATGGCCCAAATATATTTTATTGGTTTATACCCCCTTTTTGGTTCCCCCGTTTGCCCACCCAAAGCCCCCTATCAGGGTCCAGGTGGGCCCATTTCCCCTTCCCCCCACTTGGGTAATAGCCCCAAATCTCTCCTCCCCTCTGCCGGGTACCTGGGGGGTCACTTTCCCCTGGGATTTTATGTGTTGGCTGAAAAAGTGTCGGGTGGGTAAAAAAACTCGAAAATTTTTAAAGAAAAGCAAAAATTCGGGTCGGGTTTTCCCGTAGATTTTTTAGGGGGGGAGTTGGGAAAACCCCCTTGGGGTTTACCCCTTTTTCCCCAGGGGGAAAACTTTTCTATCCCCCCCGGGGAACCGGGGTTTAATTTCTTTTAAAATTCGTCATTCCGGGGCAAACTTCGGAAAAAAGGGCCCCCCCCATTTTGCTTGTTCCGTCCATTTCCCCAAAGGTTCGAAAAGAACCTTTCACTGAAAAATACATCCAGGAACCCTTTCCCATTTTTTTAATTAAAAAACCCCCCCCCGGCCCAAAAGTTTGGGTAAAAAAAAGCATTTTAGTTTTTTAAAATTCAGGCCCCACTTTTTCCCAAAATAAATGGCATTTCCTTGAGCCAAGAAACCCTCCCCCGTTTGTATAAGGAAAAACCAGAATTTGGAAAAAAAGGAACGTTTCCCCCCCCCCCCCCCCCCCCCCCCCCCCCCCCCCCCCCCCCCCCCCCCCCCCCCCCCCCCCCCCCCTTTTAATATTTCTTACCTGGGTCCATGTATTCACGCACTTCCATACTAAAAGCCTCACCCGACATTACCGAAGGAGCGTTTCACAGACAGGGTCATGACCCTGGGACTAGATACCCTTGCTGCATTAAATGTTCCGAAGAGGTTTTTTAAAGTTGCGTTTTCCATTCCCTCATCGCTAAACAGCGTCATCGTGAAGATCTTTGAGTTCCACCCAATGAATTAGTAATTTGATGCTTTTCGTCCTAGTGTTTTTTCGGCTTAAATGCCCTTTCGGGATAAATTTTTATTGTGAAGAAGGGAAAATACATGTTTTCAGAACCTAGTTTTACGGGATAACAATTCGTCGGTGTAGAACAACGCGAACGAACCTATCCTGTTTTTTTTTTCCCACTGTTGTTGACAGTAAAAATTTAGGTCTATTTAAACAATGCCCCGGGGCAGGTCGTTAAACTATCCATGGGAATTCCAGCAACTTTATTTTGTCACGAACCGCCAAAATTTACGATGAACCGGTTTAAAATTTTTAAATGACCACCACCGTGTTAAAAATTTAAACTTGGTTTTAAAGGGGCAGCTAATTAAAAAAAAAGTGGTGCATGTTGTGTTTGTGTGTACTCACCTATTCTGGTTGCGGGGCATTATAGCCCTGGCCCCACTCTTCAGTGGCCACTACTGTGTATGTGTGAAAAAAACACACAGACACCCAACACACAAAACGTACAACACACCACACTACACCCCACACCACACACACACACACACACACCCCAACACACACACACCCACACACACACACACACACACAACACACACACTACATGTCCCTCTCTTTAACTACACCATGACCGCCATATTTATGTTAATGTTTTCCCCCCCACTTTAGCTCTCGCTGAAGCTCCCACAAAAAGCAGCCCCCCCACCAAACCCCTTCCCAAACTCTCCACCCCCCCTTGCCCCCCATCATGTGGGTAAGTGAGGGGCCCCAAAAATTGTGAGGCGAGTTGCAGATCCAGGGCGGCCCAGTGGCACAGGGCCCCCAAAATACTTCACAATGACTAAATTTTTAACCAATGGACGTTTAATCCCTTGAAAACATCGCATAAGGCACGAGGGGAAGGGGGGAGGGGGGGGAAAAGGATGATACCCCCTGGGGGAGGTTACCACGGGGTACACCTTGGAGGAGGGGGACGGGGGAAGGGTTTTTGGGTTTGAGATTACACGGTAATGACTTGAACGGGGCCCGTACACTATTAGGGCGTCATTTTTAGGGGCTCTAAAACCCCACAACAAAACTCAGTAGAAAAAAAAGGCCCCAATATGTTTTACTGAGACAACGTTTCGCTCATTGTAGAGTTTTATGTAGTCATGATAAAACATACACGGGGAAAGTCCGTAATACAGTCCAAAAGTACTAGGGAATCTTTCTGAAACATTGATACAACACCAATGGGTGGACCTCTCTGTGTGTTTATCGAGACCCTTTTTTTTTGTAGAACTTTGTGGAGGAATCATACGGGACTGTTCTGCCCCCCAAGGGGCGTAGTGACACTACCCGCACCCAAAAGGGCGTGAGGCTGTTTCCCACCCGCACCCACACGGGGTGAGGTGCTCCCCCCAAACCCCACACAGGCGTGAAGCGGAATTCCCCGCACCCACACGGGCGTGAGCTGACTCCACCCGCACCCACACGGGTGAACTGACCCACCGAAACCCCCGGGCTGACACTGAACTACTGGTTTCATAGCTCTAAAGTTACTGACTTAACGAAAAATTTATCGTGACCTCGCATTGAGGTCAAGGGCATACTAAAGCTGCTACCACACACTGTGTCACACCACTTAAACTTCCTCCGAATCAATTGTTTTAACGAGCCCCTGGTCTTTTGCCGGACATTCTGAGGGAAGAACAAGTAAAAAAAAGCATTTGCGCTTTACCCCTCGCCATTATTACTGATTGTTTTTCAAGATCACAGTGATGGGTGAGAAAAGCAAGCAGCTGTGCGTAGTCACGGCACAACACACGCACCACACACCACACACACAAAACACACACACCACACACACCCCAACACCACACACACGTATATGTGTTAGCCCCCCTTCTCACCTCAATTATTACTTCCAGGTTTATAAATGCCCCTCCACACAGTGCGTTTACCCTGAACGGTTTAATCTTCCCGCCACCTTCCCCTTTTATCCAAAATTTATATTAAATATATAAAAATTTATATATATATAATTATTTTATATATATAATATATTTATTAATTTAAACCCCAAAAGCAGAAAGAATAAAATGTATACCAAATTTTCAATTTAAATATTCTCGAGTTCAAGATCTCTTTGTAAAAACAAAAACCGATCTTTGTCCAAAACCCCGTAAAACGGCAATTAATCCTTCAAAGTTTTAACACAAAACTAAAACAAACTTTAAAAATCTTACAAAAGTTTCCGATGGAGCAAAGACTTCCTCGGGGAAAAGGAAATTTAATTATGTTTGGTGTATACAAGCCAGGTCTGTATCAGGGAAATTTATTGTTGGTCCTGGTAGGGAGGTGTATTGGTTTTTGTGTGTTGTAAATGGTGGGGGTTGTGGTTGTGGTGTGTGTTGTGTGGTGTGTGTGTGTGTTGTGTGTGTGTGTGTTGTGTGGGTGTGTGTGATGTGTGTGGTGTGTGTGTGTGTGTGTGTGTGTGTTGGTGTGTGTGTTGTGTGTGTGTTTGTGGTGTGTGTGTGTGGTGTGTGTGTGTGTAAATGCGTATGCGTGGTTGTTATACCGTATAAAAATTTTCATATCATTTCTTAAAATTTTAATAAATGTATGCAATATCAAAGAAAAATTTGAAAAACTTAAATGCAACGCTCTTCTTGCCAAATGGGGTAGGCGAAAAATTTGTGTATAAATTTAAATTTTCGCAAAAATCTTTTAAAACCAAACGAAAAAAAATATATATTTCGCTCTTTTTTTTTTTTTATTATTAAATTTTTGAAATTATCTAAAAATTTTTTAGTTGGATTGGCTAAATTAAATTGGGTTGTTATACAAGGTTAGGTAAGTTTCCTAAGATTCTTTTGGTAAAAAAATTACAATTTTTACTTAAACAAAATTGAAAAATATATCTTTAAACGTTAAGGAAAAATTTTAGAAGGACTTAATTTTTAAATGAGTTGTTGCAATTGCTAGTTTTTCCCTATTCGGCCGAATCTATCTATCTATCTTTTATCTATCTATCTTCTATCTTCATCTATATAATATAATTTATATTATATAATATATTTTTATATTTTTAATATATATATATTAAAATTTTTATTATATAACTAAGAATGTTATCTACACTGAGGATTAATTCTCCTTATGATGGTTGAAGTTCTCGCAGGTGTGGTAGATGGGTTTTAAACTCAAGCCACCCTGCCAAGTAATTATTCAATAGTGTACCATTTACAGGGTACACTATTAAAAAAATAATAATAATAATAATATAATAATATTAAATTTTTATTATTATACAGCGTCGAAAATTGAAAACCCTTGTTTTGTTTCAAAGCATAGAGGCCAGCCCTTTTCCTGAATAAAACCCCCCTCAAAATCATTAAGTCATTTCCCGGTGTGTAAGGTCAATTTCCAACTCACAAGGAATCTTTGTATCTCGGGTAAATAGCCCAAAAGCGAACAAAAAACTCTCCATAAGCGTTCTCTCCCTTTTGTGTTGCTAATTTATATAAAACTTCAAAACGATGTTTGAAGGCTGACATTGTTTGTGCTACACGCTCGCTGGGGGACAATAATTTACGCAGCTGCCCTTTCGTCCGGGGAATCAAAATCCTTTTAAAACATATTGGTTCACTTTCACATTCCTTCATCGGGGGTCACATTCCTTAAAAGGACATCGCTATGAAAGGCTGAAAAAATTATATTCAGAAACTTATGGACTGAATAGCAAGATTTTTCTTGAAAAGTATTGATAGTATAGATAGAAAGTTGATGGAGATGAATGGTATAAAATACCGACACGATGAAAAAATTAAACACACATAGAGTATAAAGTGAAAGTTTGTTGACAATGTGGGCGAAAGGTAGTCAATAAAGAATCCTTTTATACAGCATTTGTGTCTATTTTTTCCATACCATGTTGATGTACAAAACGTGTATAACACCTGGGTGTCTTAATTGAGACATTTCCCCAACCAGAGTTTTTTTTTTTCCAGTCCTACGCAGAGAAAAACATTAAGTGATTATCTCAGAGCCACTGAGCACTGGAAATCTATTTCCAGTCTTTTCTCTATCCCTAAATTTTTTCAATATTTTCCCCTAAAAGGGAAAAAATTTAAAACGCATGTAACGCATTTAAAAATTTTAAACTTACTCACGAAATCGAAATGACCGATTGCAAACAAACCATACCAGGGCGGGGATAGAGTTTTTAGACTTGATCGCGGGTTTAGCCCCACCCGTGGTAGGTTTTTTAAAGTGTTGAGGGGCTGGTTCAATGTACAACACGTTGGAAAATCAATCAACCCCCGCTAACAGACTTTTTATTGAAGACCCAAAAAGGACAATACCTTGATGGAACAACACTAAAAACTCTTCTAGCGTGGGTTATCATTTAAATTTTCTCTCTGTACTTTTTTGTATCGTGTAAAAAGTGCAGCTAAAATGATCTTTAATTTTTTCTGAGTGATTTTCATGATAAAATTTATTTACTTTTAGCTAGTTTTTTTCAAGTATTATTTTAGTACTACAACTCCCAGAATTACCGCTCAGTAGTAATAGAAAAATTACATCGTTGCTATACAAAAGAATAAAATGGGACAATCCCTTGGCAAACCCCCTTCCCTAATAACCCCTCACTAAAGAGGGGTAGAAACTCATGGGACGTTGGGTCCATTCGCACTTTGCCCTGTCAAAAGTTCTGACCTACAACGATCCGAGACTTCCCCGAAATGTCGTCAAAAGTTTTTCTTTCTAAGTGCGAGTTACGTGTGAAATTACTACTTTCTACTACTCTTACTAAACTACACTACTACTACTACTACTACTACTATACATACTACTACTACTACTACTACTTCATTACTATAACTGCTACATACTACTACTACTACACTATTACTGCACAACTGCTTTTTCCACACTGGTTGTATCTGTTTCTGAACAAACCGTATACATAAGCGAATTTTTCTGATTTCTGTTCCCAGGGCAGGACTTGGGAAAGAAATCACAGCTCAATCTCACGGTATAAGAGACCTCAATTTTTTTTTTCTGTTCCCATATTTTGTTTACGCGACTTAAAAATTTTTTAAACCCTCTTCAACTTCATATAATTCGACGCAGTCTTTTATTATTTATTTCCGTATATACCTTGGGGGGAGAGCTGATATATGCAGAGGTACCAACATTGGAGGAGGGGTCGGGTTGTAAAACGGGTGATGCACGACTTTTCCGGCCAGCACAAACTGTTATTGGCTTAGTATCATGCTGCTGGTAATGGCGCTAATAATCATTACCGTCGCCCTTCTCGGGTGATTATCAACACTCGCGTACTCAAAAGCCGGCAAGCAACCCCCCCCCGGGCTCCTCCCCCATATGGAAAGTCTTTTTAAGGTAAGGATCCCGAAAAAGGGTTGGGTTGTTTTTGCAGCGTGGCTGCGGGTGTGGGGTAGTGGCGGGTGGCGGCTTTGGGCGGGTGGGGGCTGGGGTTTCGGGCGGCTGTTGAAATTAACAATTAAACCCCCTCCCCCTTTTCCTTCCTCCTTTTCATATATGTAATCTACGTAGCGTGTGTTTGTGTGTAAAGGAATTTCTACATTATGTTTTTCCCTGTAATGTAGAAAACGAAAGCGCTGGAATTTTAGCTTTTTTTTAATGTGGTTATTTTGCATTTGTGTATCAATTTTTTACGTGATCTTTATTATATATATAAAATTTATATAAATATAATTATATTAATATTAATTATATATATTTATATAAATATATACATTAATTATATTAAAAATTATATATAATATATATTTATATATATTTTAAAATTTTATATATATATTTTATATATATTATATGTAGTATGTATGTTTCGTATATGTATATACACAAGGTAAATGGGGGAAACAAAAATTACCCAATTCCCCCCAAGGGAAGTAAAGCTTAATTCCGGGATCGGGAGCATTTCCCCGGGGATGTGAGTAAAAACAGTATAATGTGGAGATGTTTACTGGTGTTGTTTGTCCCTGATGATTTTATTTTCTCCCCAACAATTTTTCTTTCGCGGTTATCTATGGAAAATTTAGAGCAGTGATGGCCATGTGCATGGGACACACACATGGCAGCCTCGTCATGACCCCGTCATGGGAGCACACAATGGGCACCCTCGCTCAGACTACTTTAAACCTTCCCCCCCTATTTTTTCCTCGAGAACCCCTACGATAAAAGAAATTAAAACTGGCTTCGTTGACCGTGGATTTTTTTGGGCCCCCGGGGCGTCACCTTGTACGCTGCGGCTGGTTTGGGGCGGTGCTCGGCTGGTTGTGGGGGTGCGCGGGTGCCTTGTGTCATCCTGCGAGGGCTTGTGGGGGGTGTGCGGCTCCTTGTTCATCACTGCGGTGGCTTGGGGCAGTGCTGCGGCTCCCTTGTGTCATCACTGCGGGGGCTTGTGGCAGTGCTGCGGCTCCCTTGTGTCTAAATGCGGCGGGGATTGGGCGGTCTGCGGCTGTTGTGTCATCACTGCGACTGGTTGTTGCAGCTAAAGTGAAAAATCTCACGATCATTTTACATTCTATCCGTGAAATATTTTTTTTTATTAAAGTGAATCTGCCCCTTGTTTCAGTGCATTTTATTTGGGACCACATTTCCGCATCACACCCTCCCACCATACCCCCACCCCCTCATCACACCCAAACACCACCACCACCACCACCCCCCCTACGTAGTGTTTGCTCGAGTATAAGACCCGAAGCTGAAAAATAAAATTTTGTAAAAAAAATATTTGAATATAGATTTAAAACACTTTTCAGGGTTTGTAAACCCGACCCAATCACTTTTCAATAGTTTATCGAAAGCCAAATACGCCGGGGAGTAAATTTCCATTTTACAGGGGGGCAGGTGGTTCAAATGTGCAGATGGTGCAGTGGCTCGAGTGGTACAGTTCTTGTCTTTTTTTTTCAGAAGCAGCCAGTGAAGGTCCGCTTCGTACGTGGGGGGTTTTTGACTCATGGCTAAGCCATGGAGGTGACCGCACCACTGTTTCGACCACCTGGTTCATCCCCCTAAACCAGGTTACACAACATGCGGCCCCGGGCCGCTAGGGCCCCCGTGTAGCCCAGTTGCGGGCCCTCGAGTCTTTTTTAGAACTTTTATGAAGAAACAAGTACAAAAAAGGGATAACGTTTTCTCTGTGAGGTGCTTTTCCAAGTCAGACCTGATGGAGCTCTGACAGGGCGAAACGTCTCTACGCGATTTTTTATTCACTTGCGAAGCCCCAAAAGAGTTTACGTAACCAAAAAAAAAAAAATTTTTTTTTTAAAGGACGAGTTATTAAAATCTCAGAAGCTTATTGTTCTACCAACATTTCCTTTGCTAGCGTAAACCCCGGATTCCCCATAAACTAGGGTAGTAGCCCAAGGTTCACTTTCGAAAGGTTCATTTTTGTACAAGGTTTACTTTTGTACAAGGTTCATTTCACACAAAAGGTCACTTTCGTACAAGGTCCATTTCGTACAAGGTTTATTTCGTACAAGGTTCACTTTTTTACAAGGTTCACTTTCTTTCAAGGTCCATTTGTACAAGGTTCACTTTCGTACAAGGGCCCACTTTCGTACAAGGTTCCTTTTGTCAGGTTCACTTTCGTACAAGGGCCCCTTTCGTCAAAGGGCCACTTCGTACAAGGTCCACTTTTGTACAAGGGTTCCTTTTTGCAAGGTTCCTTTCGTACAAGGTCCCTTCCGTACAAGGTTCACTTTTTTACAAGGTTCACTTTCGTAAAAAGGGTTACTTCGTACAAGGTTCACTTTCGTACAAGGTCCCTTTTGTACCTCATTTCCCGACCTATTGAAAAATTCAGTGTAAAATCAACCTAATATTTCCTTCTTTTTAAAGTAAGAATAGCTTTGAAAAAAAACCAATAACAAGTATGTTGAACTATTAACGAGGGACAAGTCCCCTTACGTCTGTGAACGAGGTTGTTCAAATCACTGCCAAGTTTCTTGCGTCTCCACGGCACGAATGGTAGTTGGGTAAAAAAAGTTTTTGCCCCGTATTTTGGGGGCAGGATTTTTGCTGCTATGCTGCGCTGCTGCTGCTGCTAATGTTGCTGTTCAGCTGTGTGCTGCTGTACGTGGTTTCTGCTGTGGGTGTGCGTGTGCTGCTGTGCGCTGCTTTCTGCTGCTGCTGTGCTCGCTGCTGCTGCCTACTACTACTGTTCTGTTACTACTGCTGTCTGCTGTTGTGCTGCTGCTGTTTTGGCTGCTGTCTGCTGCTGCTGTGTGCTGCTGCTGCTGCTGTACTACTGTTGCTTTATGCTGTGCTGCTGCTATACTGTTGCTGTTATACTGGTTGCTGTGTGTACTACTGTTGTGTTTATGCGTGCGCTGCTGTACACTGTTGCGTTATACTGTGCTACTGCTGTACTAGTTCGTTAACTGTGTTGCTGCTGTGTGCTGCTGCTACTATTGTTGCTGTTACCATGCTGTTTCTGCGCTGCTATTCTATGTTTGCTGTTTTCTGCTGCTGCTGTTGCTGTTACTACTGTGTTTCTGTTGTGCTGCTGCTGTATGCTGTTGCACTGTTGCTGCTGTTGCTGCTGCTGCTGCTGCTGCTGCTGTCTGCTGTTGTACTTTTGCTGCTGTTTTTTTGTTGTGCTGCTGCTGCAGTGCTGTTGTTTTCTGTTGCTGCTTTGCTCTGCTGCTGCTGCTGCGCTGTTTCTCTGTTGCTGCTGTTGTGCGCTGTGCTCTACTGCTGCTGCGTTGCTACTGTTTCTGCTGTTTCTGCTGCTGCGCTGCTGCTACTGCTGTTGCTGTTGCTACTGTTGTGCTGTTGCTGCTGCTGCTGCTGCTGCTGTTGCTGCTGCTGCTGTGCTGCTGCCGCAGATGCTGTTTTTGCTGCTGCTGCTGCTGCTGCTCGGATCGTTGTTGCTGCTGCTGTGTGCGCTGCTGCCCCAGATGCTGTTGTGCTGCTGCTGCTGCTGCCTCTCGCTGGTCAGGGAAAAAACGTAACCCTAATTAGGTATTTTAAAAACACTGTCGCTAATATTAAGCTGCTTAAATTCCCCCGCCCCTCATTAAATTACCAACCAAAACTTTTGTTACACAAGCCTAAAGTTTTAAACTTAGGATTTTTTGCAGGAAAATTTAAAAAAAAAACAGAACTAACACACTCCTCGACGCCAACACACTGCCTCGACGCCAACACACTGCCCCCCCCCCCGACGCCAACACACTGCCTCGACGCCAAACCCCGCTCGATCCATCACACTGCCTCATTTTAAAAACCCCTCCTCGATGCCAAACAACTGCCTCGATGCCAACACTGCCTCGGCCATCACATGCCTCGATGCCAAAACACTGCCCCGTGCCAACACACCCTCGATGCCAACACGCCTCGTTGCCAACACACTGCCTCGACGCCAACCAAAATGCCCCGACGCCCAACACACGCCTAGACGCCAACACACTGCCTCGATGCCAACACACTGCCTCGACGCCAACACACTGCCTCGACGCCAACACACTGCCTCGACGCCAACACACTGCCTCGACTCCAACACACTGCCTCGACGCCAACACACTGCCTCGACGCCAACACACTGCCTCGATGCCAACACCGCCTCGCGCCAACACACTGCCCCGACCCAAACACTGCCCCGACCCCAACACCTGCCTCGACTCCAGAACACTGCCCCGACGCCCAACACACTGCCTCGACCCAACACCTCCTCGATGCAAAAACACTGCCTCGCCCCAAAACACGCCTCACGCCAAAAACACTGCCCCCGCGCCAAACACCCTCGAGCCAACCACTGCCTCGACGCCACACATGCCCCGATCCCAACCCTGCCTCGAGCCAAAACACTCCTCGATGCCAAACACGCCCCGACCCAACACATGCCTCGACGCCCAAAACCCCTGCCCGACGCAACACCTGCCTCACCCAAACACTGCCTCGTCCAGAACACTGCCTCGACGCCAACACACTGCCTGACACCAACACACTGCCGCTCCACACACTGCCCCCGACTCCAGCACATGCCTCGTGCCAACACACTGCCTCGCGCCAAAACTGCCTCGATGCCAACACATGCTCGATGCCAACACACTTTCCCGTGCCATCACACTGCCTCGACGCCAAAACACTCCTCGACGCCAACACACTGCCCCGACGCCAACACACTGCCCCCGCCAACACACGCCCCGATGCCAACACATGCCTCGATCCAAACCTCCTCATGCTACCTGCCCCGACGCCTACACAAACTGCCCCGACGCCAACCACTGCCTCGACGCCAACACACTGTCGACGCCAAAAAACTGCCCCGGGCCCCGCACACTGCCCCGACGCCCAAACACTGCCCCGACGCCACACACCGCCCCTACGCCAACACATGCCCGGGGGCCCAACACACTGCCTCGACGCCAACACACTGCCTCACGCCAACACACGGGCCCAGACCCAACACACTGCCTGAGCCAACCACTGCCTCGACTCCAAAACCCCCTGCCTCGAGCCAAAACACTGCCTCGACGCCCAAAACACTCCTGACCCAACAACGCCCGACGCCAACCACTGCCCCATCCCGCCATGCCTCGACGCCAACACACGCCCACGCCAACACATGCCTCGAGCCCCAAACACGCCTCGACTCCCCACCTGCCTCTGCCCAAACACTGCCTCGCGCCAACACCTGCCTCGACCCAAACCCCTGCCTCGACGCCAACACACTCCCCGATGCCAAAACATTGCCTCGAGCCAACACACTGCCCCCGAAGCCCAAAAATGCCCGATGCCCTCACACTGCCCCCGGGCCAACACCGCCCCGACGCCAACAACGCCTGGCTCCACACACTGCCCGCGCCAACAACGCCTCGACGCCAAAAACACTGCCTCGACTCCCAAAAAATGCTCGACGCCAAAAACACTGCCCGCGCCAACACATGCCTCGGTGCCCAAAACCCCTGTCGATCCACACACTGCCTCACCAACACACTGCTCGACGCCAAAAATGCCTCGACTCAGCACACTGCCTCGATGCCAAAAACACTGCCCCCGACGCCAAAACACTGCCTCCCCCCCCAACTGCCTCGGTGCCAACACATGCCTCACCCAAAACACTGCCTCGACGCCAAAACATGTGCTCCAGGGCCCCTGCCCCGAGCCAAAACACGCCCGACCCGCCCTGCCCCGACTCCACCACTGCCCGAAAACCAACCACTGCCTCGATCAGCACACTGTCACCCAACCACTGCCTCGAGCCAACACACTGCCTCTGCCAACACCTGCTCGATCCAGCACTTGCCTCGTGCCAAAAACACTGCCTCGATGCCAACACACTGCCCCGATGCCAACACACCTCAACTCAGCACACGCCTCGATGAACTATGCCCCCCTGCCAGCACACTGCCCCGATCCAACCACGCCCCGACCCAGCACACGTCATGAACACTGCCCGATTCCAACACACTGCCCAGACGCCAAAACACTG
Organism: Cherax quadricarinatus; assembly: GCF_026875155.1. Taxonomy (NCBI): domain Eukaryota; kingdom Metazoa; phylum Arthropoda; class Malacostraca; order Decapoda; family Parastacidae; genus Cherax; species Cherax quadricarinatus. The sequence continues at coordinate 82,967,209 of NC_069403.1, forward strand.
CCCGATGCCAACACATCCCAAAAGCCGACACTGCCCCTGCAAACCCATTCAGCCAAAAACATGCCCGATGCCAACACACTCCTCGACTCCAGCCACTGCTCGACCCAGCACATATAGATGCCAACACACTGCCCGACGCCAACCCCCACTTCTCGACTCCAGTGCACTGCCTCGAGCCAAACACTGCCTGATGCCCACACTGCCCGATGCCAACACACTGCCCCGACACCAACAACGCCTTGATGCAACACACGCCTCGATGCCAACCACTGCCTCGACTCCCGCACACTGCCTCGATGCCAACACCTGCTCGATGCCAACACACGCGCGATCCCAAACACTGCCTCGACTCCGACATGCCCCCACTCCACCACTGCCTCGATCCCCCACACTGCCTCGATGCCAACAACGCCCGACTCCAGCACACTGCCCCGATGCCACACACTGCCCCCGATGCCAACCACATGCTCGACTCCAGACAGCCCTTCAACCCCCTCGATGCCAAAACCTGTCGTGCCAAAAACCGCTCGACTCCAGCCATGCCTCGATCCAACCAAAACGCTTTGATGCCAAAACACTGCCTCGATGCCCAAAAAACCGCCTCGACTCCGACACTGCCTCGACCCAGCACACTCCCCCGATGCCAAAACATGCCCCGATGCCAACACACTGCCCCGATTGGGGAAACACACTGCTCGTTCCAACACACTGCCTCGATGCCCAAAACACTGCCTCGATGCCCAAAACCTGTCGATCAGCACATGCCCGTGCCAACACACTGCCCCATGCCAACATTTCTGCCCCGACTCCCCCACACGCTTCGATGCCAAAAACTGCCCCGGCCAACCATGCTCGACTCCAGCACACTGCCTCGACTCCAGCCACGCCCCGTGCCCAAAACACTGTTTTTCCCAAAACGCCCGAGCCAACACACGCCCGACTCCAGCCCCTCCTCGCTCCAGCACACTGCCTCGATGCCCAAAACACTGCCTCTGCCAATACACTGCCCCACTCCAGCACACTGCCTCGACTCCCGCAACTGCCCGATGCCAAA
>NC_069403.1:82973262-82983415 GCF_026875155.1 Cherax quadricarinatus
ACCTAGTTGAGGTTGCGGGGGTCGAGTCCGAGCTCCTGGCCCCGCCTCTTCACTGATCGCTACTAGGTCACTCTCCCTGAGTGTGTGTGTGTGTGTGTGTGTGTGTACTTACCTATTTGTGGTTGTAAGAGGCGAGTTACAGCTCCTGGCCCTGCCAGTTTGTGCATATGTGTGTGTGTGAGCAACTAATATTTAATATATATATATATATTATATATATATATATATATATATATATATATATATATATATATATATATATATATATATATATATATATATGTATATATATAAAAGTAATGATCTAGTGAATAAAATATTTCTTTTAATTTCTTTTAATTACCAAATTAAAAAAAAACCTGATTGCAACTAACATCAGAACAACAACCACAAAACAGGAACAACAGCAACAGCAGCATCATCAACAGCAACAGAAACAGGAGCAGAAACAGCATCAATGGCAGGAGGAGGAGGAACAAGAGGAACAAGAGGAGAAGAAAGAAGAAGGAAGGAGGAGGAGGAGGACGAGGACGAGGACGAGGAAGAAGAAGGAGAAATGAGCATAATGAAAACAATAAATAGATTAATATAACAGGTTAATATAACAGGTTAATATAACAGGTTAATATAACAGGTTAATATAACAACAGCTGTTCTATGTTAATTATGCAGTCATAATATAATCTGGATCGTTACTTCTAAGATGGTGGGTGAAAATTTGACTTAATGAGGAGACATCGGATTGTCTTGACGTTGTCATGGTAACGCCCTGGAGATGTTGTCGTGGTAACGCCCTGGAGATGTTGTCGTGGTAACGCTCTGGTGATGTTGACATGGTAACGCCCTGGAGATGTTGTCATGGTAACGCCCTGGTGGTGTTGTCATGGTAATACCCTGGATATGTTGTCATGGTAACACCCTGGTCATGTTGTCATGGTAACGCCCTGGAGATGTTGTCATGGTAATGCCCTAGTGATGTTGTCATGGTAACGCCCTGGTGATGTTGTCATGGTAACGCCCTGGTGATGTTGTCATGGTAACGCCCTGGAGATGTTGTCATGGTAACGCCCTGGTGATGTTGTCATGGTAATGCCCTAGTGATGTTGTCATGGTAACGCCCTGGTGATGTTGTCATGGTAAAGCCCTGGTGATGTTGTCATGGTAACTCCCTGGTGATGTTGTCATGGTAACGCCCTGGTGATGTTGTCATGGTAACTCCCTGGTGATGTTTTCATGGTAACGTCCTGGTGATGTTGACATGGTAGCTCCCTGGTGATGTTGTCATTACCTGGAGTTTACGTGGAGAGAGTTTCGGGGGTCAACGCCCCCGCGGCCCGGTCTGTGACCAGGCCTCCTGGTGGATCAGCGCCTGATCAACCAGGCTGTTGCTGCTGGCTGCACGCAAACCAACGTACGAGCCACAGCCCGGCTGATCAGGAACTGACTTCAGGTGCTTGTCCAGTGCCAGCTTGAAGACTGCCAGGGGTCTGTTGGTAATCCCCCTTATGTGTGCTGGGAGGCAGTTGAACAGTCTCGGGCCCCTGACACTTATTGTATGGTCTCTTAACGTGCTAGTGACACCCCTGCTTTTCATTGGGGGGATGGTGCATCGTCTGCCAAGTCTTTTGCTTTCGTAGTGAGTGATTTTCGTGTGCAAGTTCGGTACTAGTCCCTCTAGGATTTTCCAGGTGTATATAATCATGTATCTCTCCCTCCTGCGTTCCAGGGAATACAGGTTTAGAAACCTCAAGCGCTCCCAGTAATTGAGGTGTTTTATCTCCGTTATGCGCGCCGTGAAAGTTCTCTGTACATTTTCTAGGTCGGCAATTTCACCTGCCTTGAAAGGTGCTGTTAGAGTGCAGCAATATTCCAGCCTAGATAGAACAAGTGACCTGAAGAGTGTCATCATGGGCTTGGCCTCCCTAGTTTTGAAGGTTCTCATTATCCATCCTGTCATTTTTCTAGCAGATGCGATTGATACAATGTTATGGTCCTTGAAGGTGAGATCCTCCGACATAATCACTCCCAGGTCTTTGACGTTGGTGTTTCGCTCTATTTTGTGGGCAGAATTTGTTTTGTACTCTGATGAAGATTTAATTTCCTCATGTTTACCATATCTGAGTAATTGAAATTTCTCATCGTTGAACTTCATATTGTTTTCTGCAGCCCACTGAAAGATTTGGTTGATGTCCGCCTGGAGCCTTGCAGTGTCTGCAATGGAAGACACTGTCATGCAGATTCGGGTGTCATCTGCAAAGGAAGACACGGTGCTGTGGCTGACATCCTTGTCTATGTCGGATATGAGGATGAGGAACAAGATGGGAGCTAGTACTGTGCCTTGTGGAACAGAGCTTTTCACCGTAGCTGCCTCGGACTTTACTCTGTTGACGACTACTCTCTGTGTTCTGTTAGTGAGGAAATTATAGATCCATCGACCGACTTTTCCTGTTATTCCTTTAGCGCGCATTTTGTGCGCTATTACGCCATGGTCACACTTGTCGAAGGCTTTTGCAAAGTCTGTATATATTACATCTGCATTCTTTTTGTCTTCTAGTGCATTTAGGACCTTGTCGTAGTGATCCAGTAGTTGAGACAGACAGGAGCGACCTGTTCTAAACCCATGTTGCCCTGGGTTGTGTAACTGATGGGTTTCTAGATGGGTGGTGATCTTGCTTCTTAGGACCCTTTCAAAGATTTTTATGATATGGGATGTTAGTGCTATTGGTCTGTAGTTCTTTGCTGTTGCTTTACTGCCCCCTTTGTGGAGTGGGGCTATGTCTGTTGTTTTTAGTAACTGAGGGACGACCCCCGTGTCCATGCTCCCTCTCCATAGGATGGAAAAGGCTCGTGATAGGGGCTTCTTGCAGTTCTTGATGAACACAGAGTTCCATGAGTCTGGCCCTGGGGCAGAGTGCATGGGCATGTCATTTATCGCCTGTTCGAAGTCATTTGGCGTCAGGATAACATCGGATAGGCTTGTGTTAATCAAATTTTGTGGCTCTCTCATAAAAAATTCATTTTGATCTTCGACTCTCAGTCTGGTTAGCGGCTTGCTAAAAACTGAGTCATATTGGGACTTGAGTAGCTCACTCATTTCCTTGGTAATACCATGGTGATATTGTCATGGTAACGCTCTAGTGATGGTAATATTGTCATGGTAACGGCCTGATGATGTCATGGTAGCGTTCTGGTGGCGTTGTCATGGTAACGCCTTGGTGATGTTGTCATGGTAATGCCCTGCTGGTGTTGTCATGGTAACGCCTTGGTGATGTTGTCATGGTAATGCCCTGCTGGTGTTGTCATGGTAACGCTTTGGTGATGTTGTCATGGTAATAGCCCAGGGATGTTGTCATGATAACATTCTGGGGATGCTGTCATGGTAAACGCTTTATAGAATGTTAACACACACATTCAAACACTCACACGAGAGAGAGAGAAAGAGAGAGAGAGAGAGAGAGAGAGAGGAGAGAGAGAGAGAGAGAGAGAGAGAGAGAGAGTGAGAGAGAGAGAGAGAGAGAGAGAGAGAGAGAGAGAGAGAGAGAGAAGAGAGAGAGGAGAGAGAGAGAGAGAGAGAGAGAGAGAGAGAGAGAGAGAGAGAGAGAGAGAGAGAGATGAGAGAGAGAGAGAGAGAAGAGAGAGAGGAGAGAGAGAGAGAGTGAAGGAGAGAGAGAGAGAGAGAGAGAGAGAGAGAGAGTCATGAAAGACATCACTGTAAAAGTTAGTAAAGAAGGCAATAGCATTTCACCCACTGAGGACAACCACCAGCTGACTCAGCTTAGCTGCTGAGGTGCCGCAGGCAGGGAGAGTGGTCAGGAAGGAGTACTGGGTTCCCGCATGCAGGGTGCGGACGGCAACACGGTGGGAGCAAAGAATTAGCTAAATACACGGAGGTGTGTGTGTGTGTGTGTGTGTGTGTGTGTGTGTGTGTGTGTGTGTGTGTGTGTGTGTGTGTGTGTGTGTGTGTGTGTGTGTGTGCGTGCGTGGGTGTACTCACCTAATTGCACTCACCTAATTGTGGTTGCAGGGGTCGAGACTCAGCTCCTGGCCCCGCCTCATCACTGATCGCTACTAGGTCCTCTCCTTCTCTGCTTCCTGAGCTTTGTCATACTTCTTCTTAAAACTATGTATGGTGCCTGCCTCCACTACGTCACTTGCTAGGCTATTCCACTTCCTGATGACTTTATGACTGAAGAAATACTTCCTAACGTCCCTGTGACTCGTCTGAGTCTTCAACTTCCAATTGTGACCCCTTGTTTCTGTGTCCCCTCTCTGGAACATCCTATCTCTGTCCACCTTGTCTATTCCCCGCAGTATCTTGTATGTCGTTATCATGTCTCCCCTGACCCTTCTGTCCTCCAGTGTCGTCAGTGCGAGTTCCCTCAACCTTTCCTCGTACGACATTCCATTGACCTCTGGAACTAGCCTTGTTGCAAACCTTTGTACTTTCTCTAACTTCTTGACGTGCTTGATCAGGTGTGGGTTCCAGACTGGTGCTGCATACTCCAGTATGAGCCTAACATACACAGTGTATAGTGTCTTGAACGATTCCTTATTAAGGTATCGGAACGCTATTCTCAGGTTTGCCAGGCGCCCGTATGCTGCAGCAGTTATTTGGTTGATGTGTGCCTCCGGTGACGTGCTCGGTGTTATTGTCACCCCAAGATCTTTCTCCCTGAGTGAGGTCTGTAGTCTTTGTCCACCTAGCCTATACTCTGTCTGCGGTCTTCTTTGCCCCTCCCCAATCTTCATGACTTTGCATTTGGCAGGATTGAATTCGCGAAGCCAGTTTCTGGACCACGTGTCCAGCCTGTCCAGGTCTCTTTGCAGACCTGCCTCATCCTCATCCGATTTAATTCTTCTCATCAACTTCACATCATCTGCGAATAGGGACACTTCAGAGTCTATTCCTTCCATCATGTCGTTCGCATATATCAAAAATAGCACTGGTCCTAGAACTGACCCCTGTGGGACCCCGCTCGCCACAGGCGCCCACTGTGATACCTCTTCACGTACCATGACTCGTTGCTGCCTCCCTGTCAGGTATTCCCTTATTCATTGCAGTGCCCTCCCTGTTATATGCGCCTGATCCTCCAGCTTCTGCACTAATATCTTGTGAGGAACTGTGTCAAAGGCCTTCCTGCAGTCCAGGAAAATGCAATCAACCCACCCCTCTCTCTCGTGTCTTACTTCTGTTACCTTGTCATAAAACTCCAGAAGGTTTGTGATACAGGATTTTCCTTCCATGAACCCATGCTGGTTTTCATTTATAATCTTGTTCCGTTCCAGGTGTTCCACCACTCTCCTCCTGATAATCTTCTCCATGACTTTGCACACAATACATGTCAGAGACACAGGTCTGTAGTTTAGTGCCTCGTTTCTGTTTCCTTTCTTAAATATGGGGACTACATTTGCTGTCTTCCATTTCTCAGGTAGTTGCCCAGTTTCAAGGGATGTGTTGAAGATTTTGGTTAGAGGCACGCACAGCATCTCTGCTCCTTCTCTAAGGACCCATGGGGAGATGTTGTCCGGTCCCATCGCCTTTGAGGAATCAAGGTCACTTAGCAGCTTCTTCACCTCCTCCTCGGTTGTTCGTATGTCATCCAACACTTGGTGGTATATTCCCTCTTGATGTTCCCTTCTGTACTGACTTCCCACAGCCCTTCCTGTCTCTACTGTAAAAACTTCCTTAAATCTCCTGTTTAGCTCCTCACATACCTCCTGGTAATTTCTTGTGAGTTCTCCCCCTTCTGTCCTTAATCTGATCACCTGGTCTTTGACTGTTGTCTTCCTCCTGATGTGGCTATACAACAGTTTCGGGTCAGTCTTGACTTTCGATGCTATGTTATTTTCATACTGTCGTTGGGCCTCCATCCTTACCTGTGCATACTCGTTCCTGGCTCTGCGACTAATCTCCCTATTTTCTATTTTCATGTGTTCTCTGCCTTCTGTACTTTTCCCATTCTCTATTGCACTTTGTTTTTGCCTCCTTACACCGTCGGGTAAACCAGGGGCTCGTTCTGGTCTTCTCATTGTTTATGTTGCCCTTGGGAATAAACCTTTCCACTGCCTCCTTGCATTTTGTTGTTACATATTCCATCATTTCATTTACTGGCTTTCCTGCCAGTTCTCTGTCCAACGGAACCTCCTGCAGGAAGTTCCTCAAACCTGTGTAGTCCCCTCTTTTATAGTCAGGCTTTTCCCATTCAACTCCTGTTACTCTCTCCACTTGCAATTCTACTATGTATTCAAAGCACAGAACCACGTGGTCACTAGCTCCTAGGGGACTCTCATATGTGATGTCCTCAATGTCTGAACTGCCCAGGATGAACACAAGGTGCAATCTTGCTGGTTCGTCCTCCCCTCTCACTCTGGTAGTGTCCTTAACATGTTGGTGCATGAGGTTTTCCAGCACCACGTCCAACATCTTGGCTCTCCATGTTTCGGGACCCCCATGTGGTTCCAGGTTTTCCCAGTCAATCTCCCTGTGGTTGAAATCCCCCATAACCAGCAACTTTGCTCTGCTGGAGTGAGCTCTTCTTGCCACCTCAGCAAGTGTGTCCACCATTGCTCTGTTGCTCTCTTCATATTCCTCTCTTGGCCTCCGTGTGTGTGTGTGTGTGTGTGTGTGTGTGTGTGTGTGTGTGTGTGTGTGCGTGAGAGAGAGAGAGTGTGTGTTTGTGTGTGAGAGGGAAGAGATGTTTATCCCGGTGTTTCTTGTCGCAGTCGCTGGTGATGGGTGGCGCTGCTCTCTGCTTTCTTATACAGGCTGCTTTCCAGCATTATTCTTCCAGCTCTTGGCCCACTTCTGAATATTATTTTTCCAGTGTTGAGTACTCCACCTTTTCGTCTTTTAATTTATTCCACCTACTGACTGGACTCCCTAAATAATAATAATAATAATAATAATAATAATAATAATAATAATAATAATAATAATAATAATAATAATAATAATAATAATAATAATAATAATATTGATGACCATTAGACCACGTTTTTATTCATACATTTACATGAAGCTCTGAACCCGTGAGAGCCATTCAGCACACGAAACTGTGAAGACTCGATCTTCAGTTTACTAATCGAGAGGCACTTTGCTCTTGCAATGTTGCTCTGTGTGCAGGTAATTTATTTTCTGGTTTCTTGCTAAGAGACTCAGGAAAAGACTCTTGTCCCGGGAAGGAATATTGCTTGTTTGGGTGGTCATTAAGGTCGTTTGGGTGGTCATTAAGGTCTTTCGTTTTGCGAGAAACTATGTTGATAGCAGGAAGCCGCATTCTGAGGCTCGTTTATTAAACCCACAAATTGGGAACTTTGAAGTTCTTGTGAGCGAACCTTGTGAGACAAACTCTGTGTTTGTCACAGTCAGTCATCTTTGATGTTTACTCTGTGAAGGCTCGAACAACGTCCCAGAATAAGAAATGTGTTCATCATAATGTATGCCAAGTATTTGCTGGTGTATCTTTAAAACACGATTTGTTGTTGTTACGTATCCTGTTCCACAGTAGGTCTACTGCCCCAAAACGCCTACGTTTTTGTGTGTTCCGATGTTAGACCATCCTCCAAGAGGGTATGTGGACTGGGCCGCGGGGATCAACGCCCCCGGGGCCCAGTCCTTGACCAGGCCTCGCGGTACTTTTATTAACAACCATGTTGTTACTGCTGGCCGCACGTAGTCCAACGTATGAACCACAGCCCGGCTGACCGGGTGCCGGGGTACAATATCACGGAATGGATGAAACTAGAACTCGCGGGGTTTATAACCATGGCTTGGTTTAAAAACCCACCCGTTCCGTGGTTTGCTTGCAACTGTTCTATTACGACTTCATGAGTCTCGTTACTAAGGCCTTACACAATATTGTGAAAAATACTCGTTTGTTTACCAACGCGGTACACCTCAAGGACCGGACCGTGGGGGCGCTGACCCCCAGAACATAACCCAGGTAGACCACAGATAGACCACATCAATTTCTACACGGTCTAAACTGAGGTCTACATGAAATATTAGTTATTCAATATTTCTTTAGATGCTGTAAAACCCTTGTGGTTTAGCGCTTGTTATTATCATAATAATAATTTGTTGAGATTGGATTAGTTTAACATTAGCTTTAATAAAGCCTTATTTACGTAAATTTACAACCAATGAAGAAACGTAGGCACCGATCAAGCAAACTGTTATGGAAGTGTTTCGCTACGACTGACTTCTTTAGTTCCATCGGCCAATAAAAACGTTGTGATGTAAATACTTTAGAAAAACAGATAAACTGAGGAATGAGATACTTGGGGAACTTTTGGGAATGTTTATAAAGAGAACGTTTCGCCAGCCAGTGGCTTCCTCAGTCCAATACAGGAAGATGAGTGAGGAGGAGTTGAGGTAATCAATCCCTCAACCTTCTCCTCATCCTTAACCGTTCTTTTTTGTATTGGACTGAGGAAGCCATTGGCTGGCGAAACGTTCTCTTTATAAACATTCCCAAATGTTGCCCAAGTGTATTGAAAACGTTGCGGAGGGGGGAGGGGGCGAAACATTGTGGTAGATTAAGTGGTTGGAAATCACACACATTGTCCTAATAACACCTTGTTCGTCAGCCTGTGTCTTTCCTGCTGGAAGCTGTGCATTAAAAAAAAAGGTGGAGAGAACTCTCCTCTTATTTTTCAGACTAGCCATGTATGGTACGTGGCTTCAGCATTCACGTCCAGTTTTCCAGGGGAAATCTGGCCATGAATAATTAAGCTACGACTGGCACAAGGCTCAACTACAGTTAATTACCAAGGAAACCACAGAGGCGCACCTGGTCCGGCGATATATAATTCACTTTGGATTAAACTGATGCTCAGTGCTAGTATCGAGCCAGCAGCGTCCTCTCGTCAGATTCGACAGACACAACAATGCCTCTACTAACTCCTGTCTAACTCGCTCACATCACAAATTCCTCTCAGATATAACATCGTGGCTGCCTCTAGCCTCCTCCTTGATGCATTGTTCCAAAGAGTAAAACTATCATTCTCTGAACATAACTCTCGCATTAAGATAGTTAATAGGGGCTTAGTGAAAAGCCATACGTTCTGGAGCAAACTTTTGTTGAGACGACGTTGCCCCAATAAAAGCTTATTTTTGCACCGTTTCTTTACTTAACTATTGTCGCCATTTGGATCCACAATCACCACTAATTAAAGACGTGACAGTCTGACGCTCCCCCTGAGAGACGAGGCAGGGGTGAGGCGACAGACATGACTGGCTGGAGTCGGGAACAACACATCTTGCACATAAATCTGTCATTGCTAGTTCTGTAGTGTTCGTGTACACTGTACATCACAGATTTTACATTCTTGAGCACTTGACTTCATAATATAATACACTGTTGATAATTAAGATACACGGTCTCAGACTAAGCCGCGGGGGCGTTGAGCCCCGAAACCCTATCCAGGTAAACTGGTGGTGAACAGGTAACACGCAACCTTAATGATCCCTCGTTTAGTAGATGGTCTTGAAACCTCTGTGCCACTGTAAGCTTGATACTGTGCCGCCTTTCAGCGGTGCAGATCAAGCTTTTATCTGTTAAACAAACTTTTATTAAGCCTTTATAAGTCAAGGCTTATATTAAGAAAGCCTTTATTAAGTAAGAGTCTATTACGACAAGGCTTTGCTTAAAGAGAAAATCCCTCAAGCGAAACGATGTCTTGATAAAGGTTTGCTCTGCCCTAATTGACCTATTTTTGGTACCTCTGAGATTGATGTTTCACAGTACCGTGAAATTACAGACACGCACTCAGCTTCAGCGTTATGCACTCAGTCACACACTCGATCTCGCACTCACACTTCCCACACTTACATCACTGGCGTGAGGAATTAGACACGTGTACAACATCTGGGTATCTTTATATTAGACGTGTTACCATCCAGTGGCTTCATCAGTGCAAGGACGTAGTGTGAAAACTGAAGAACTATATACACAAAAGATGAGGTCCTCAGTCCCTCCCTCAGACGTGGAGGGAACACTGAAGTCTTGAAGACTACGGTGATCAGTCCCTCAGCTCTACAGTCTTCACACTACGTCCTTGCACTGATGAAGCCACTGGATGTTGTACATGTGTCTGAGTTTTCATCTCGTCGGTATTATGTACCATTAATGTGCGTCACCCACATGGATGG
>NC_069403.1:82983915-83003915 GCF_026875155.1 Cherax quadricarinatus
ACATCATACCTAGTGGTTCAGACAGTGCTTCTGCTCCCTCTCCCAGGATCTATGGCGACACCTTGTCATGACACACATCTTTTCGATGTATATCCAGCTCCATCAAAACTACTATTTTCGTCTTTCACCTTTACCCCTGGTGTGTGTATTGTGTCTAGTACCTGCTGGTGCACTCAGTCCCCTAGGCCTTCTCTTTCCACTGATGGTTATTATTTTCCAGTGTTTTTACCAAGTGAACTCCAGCATTTATTCAGCATTTATTGTACTGTGATATATTTTAAATCAGCAGGCATTACAACGCCCAACTATTGGTTGCATTTATACACCTGTTTACAAGCTCCCTATTTATGAGAAGCATTTAGGCGTTTACATTATTTCAAAAATTAATTAAAAGTGCAATGCATGTGGCTCAGTTTATGCCAGCTGTATATTTAAATTTCTTTACGATTATTATATTATTTATGAGATTTATTATTATAATTTCCAAATGGGGATTACTGCCGATATTTAGAGATTTATATTCACGTATTTTTTAAAAGTGATGGTAGTGTATATTATGGATTTGTATGTATACACGTGCATTAGGAACTAGATAGATGCAGACATACAAACACACATACACAAATACACACACACACACACACACACACACACACACACACACACACACACACACACACACACACACACACACACACACACACACACACACACCGTGTACGTTAGGCCCATATTGGAGTATGCGGCACCAGTTTGGAACCCACACCTAGCCAAGCACGTGAAGAAACTAGAGAAAGTGCAAAGGTTTGCAACAAGACTAGTCCCAGAGCTAAGAGGTATGTCCTACGAGGAGAGGTTAAGGGAAATCAACCTGACGACACTGGAGGACAGGAGAGATAGGGGGGACATGATAACGACATACAAAATACTGAGAGGAATTGACAAGGTGGACAAAGACAGGATGTTCCAGAGATTGGACACAGTAACAAGGGGACACAGTTGGAAGCTGAAGACACAGATGAATCACAGGGATGTTAGGAAGTATTTCTTCAGCCACAGAGTAGTCAGTAAGTGGAATAGTTTGGGAAGCGATGTAGTGGAGGCAGGATCCATACATAGCTTTAAGCAGAGGTATGATAAAGCTCACGGCTCAGGGAGAGTGACCTAGTAGCGATCAGTGAAGAGGCGGGGCCAGGAGCTCGGACTCGACACCCGCAACCTCAACTAGGTGAGTACAACTAGGTGAGTACACAACCATACATAGTTTTAAGGCGAGGTATGATAAAGCTCATGGGGCAGGGAGAGTGACCTAGTAGCGACCAGTGAAGAGGCGGGGCCAGGAGCTAGGACTCGACCCCTGCAACCACAAATAGGTGAGTACAAATAAGTGAGTACACACACAGGTATGATAAAGCTCACGATTCAGGGAGAGTGACCTAGTAGCGACCAGTGAAGAGGCGGGGCCAGGAGCTAGGACTCGACCCTTGCAACCTCAACTAGGTGAGTACACACACACACACACACACACAGGAGACGAGTGGTGGAGTACCTGGGAAGGATATGGTTCTTGTACATCAACCAGCACGGTTATAGAGATGGTAAATTCTGTCTCACAAACCTGATTGAAATATGTGACGAGGTAATGGAAGTGAGGCAAGAGAGAGGGATGGGTGGACTGCAAATTTCTGGACTAGAATAAGCCTTTTGACACAGTATTGCAAGTGAGACTTGGTTAAAAGCTAGCGGAACAGATAGTAATAAGAAGAAAATCACTATAATATATCACAAAAGAATGAGGGAAGGAAACAGAGAGTAATTATTTGAGAAGACGCTTCACAGTGGGCAATTGTGTCGAGTGGGGTTCCACAAGGACCAGTACCGGGACCTGCGTTCTTCTTGGTGGTAGTAATGATGGTCTACCACCATCACTACGACCACCACCACCACCACAACCACCACCACCTCCAATTACTACCACAACCACGACCAGAGTTCTTTCCACCATCACCACCACCACCAGTACCACCACAACCATCACTGCCACCACAACACACACTACCACAACTCCCTCTACCACCACCAATCATCCCCAACTCCCATCGTAACTGCTCCCCCTCCCTACATCACCCCTCACCACCAACCATCACGTTCATCACCCACCACAAAGGAGATCACAAGAAACAGCTGACCACTGGAGTCAAAGGAGATTGTTGGAAAGAATAATCACACAGACGGCAACATTGAAACTGTCACTGACCTTAAGCGAAAAAAAAGATTTATTTTGCCAATTGGATTCTAAGAGAATATATTGTTTTATCTTCATTTATTCTCGAGAATTTTCACCTCAGTTTTTTTTTCTTATAATTAAAAAAGGGGATCATTGTTTTTTGGATTGATATTGTGTTCTTTTTTTTTAATTTATTGTTGGAGGTTTTGCTGGATGAGGAATAAATTGGAGTTTTTTCATTACACGTATAACCATGTCCATAACCATGTCCATAACCATGTCCATAACCATGTCCATAACCATGTCCATAACCATGTCTATAACCATGTCCATAACCATGTCCATAACCATGTCCATAACCATGTCCATAACCATGTCCATAACCATGTCTATAACCATGTCCATAACCATGTCCATAACCATGTCCACAACCATGTCCATAACCATGTCCACAACCATGTCTATAACCATGTCCATAACCATGTCCATAACCATGTCTATAACCATGTCCATAACCATGTCCATAACCATGTCCATAACCATGTCTATAACCATGTCCATAACCATGTCCATAACCATGTCCATAACCATGTCCATAACCATGTCCATAACCATGTCCATAACCATGTCCATAACCATGTCCATAACCATGTCCATAACCATGTCCATAACCATGTCCATAACCATGTCTATAACCATGTCCATAACCATGTCCATAACCATGTCCATAACCATGTCCATAACCATGTCCATAACCATGTCCATAACCATGTCCATAACCATGTCCATAACCATGTCCATAACCATGTCCATAAAAATGTCCATAACCATGTCCATAACCATGTCCATAACCATGTCCATAACCATGTCCATAACCATGTCCATAACCATGTCTATAACCATGTCCATAACCATGTCCATAACCATGTCCATAACCATGTCCATAACCATGTCCATAACCATGTCCACAACCATGTCCATAACCATGTCCATAACCATGTCCATAACCATGTCCATAACCATGTCCATAACCATGTCCATAACCATGTCTATAACCATGTCCACAACCATGTCCATAACCATGTCCATAACCATGTCTATAACCATGTCCACAACCATGTCCATAACTATGTCCATAACCATGTCCATAACCATGTCCATAACCATGTCCATAACCATGTCCATAATCATGTCCATAACCATGTCCATAACCATGTCCATAACCATGTCCATAATCATGTCCATAATCATGTCCATAACCATGTCCATAACCATGTCCATAACCATGTCCACAACCATGTCCATAACCATGTCCATAACCATGTCCATAACCATGTCCGTAACCATGTCCATAACCATGTCCATAACCATGTCCATAACCATGTCCATAACCATGTCCATAACCATGTCCATAACCATGTCCATAACCATGTCTATAACCATGTCCATAACCATGTCCATAACCATGTCCATAACCATGTCCATAACCATGTCCACAACCATGTCCATAACCATGTCCATAACCATGTCCATAACCATGTCCTTAACCATGTCCATAACCATGTCCATAACCATGTCCATAACCATGTCCATAACCATGTCCACAACCATGTCCATAACCATGTCCATAACCATGTCCATAACCATGTCCGTAACCATGTCCATAACCATGTCCATAACCATGTCTGTCATCTCCCATGTCCACAACTATCACCACCACTATAACACTCCACACTGACAACCACATCAGTAACACCAAAATTATCACTACCACCATCACCTCCACAACAACTACAACAACAACAACAATAACAACAACAACAACAACAACAACTACTACTACTACTACTACTTCCTAGTAGCTAAAAACAATCCTTGTTGTATACTTTTGCACTTTCTCCTGGCAATTAACATGCTTTTTTCAAGTGTGGGTTCCATGTTGGTGCTGCTTACTCCAGGATGGGCCTGACACATATATATTATATAAAGCATCCGGAATGTCTCTTTGTTAAAGTTCCTGAAGGCTACACTTAGATTCACCAGCCTGCAGAGCCTGTTCGGTTGATGTGAACCTCTGATGATGTACTAGGCACTATGCTCACCCCTAGATCTTTCTAAGTGAGGTCTGCAGCCTCTGTCCTCCGAGTCTATACTTTGTGCTCGGTCTCTCGGTCCATTCCCCAGTCTTCATATTATGGGGGTGAGGTCAAGTAACCACTTATCTGACCAATATTGCAGACAGTCTACATTAAGTTGCAGTCTTACCTTATCCTCGTCTGCTTTTATTCTCCTAGTTAATTGTACATCACCAGCAAACAAGAAAACACATGACTCAGTACCATTTGGAATGTTATTCACTTAAACCAGAAAAAGTACTGGTCCTCATACTGATCCTTGAGGCACCCCGTTTATTACACTTCCCTAATCTGAAGTCTCTTCCCAGACAGTTACTCTTTGCTTCATTTCCCTAAGATGTGTGTGTGTGTGTGTGTGTGTGTGTGTGTGTGTGTGTGTGGTGTGTGTGTACTCACCTAGTTGTACTCACCTAGTTGAGGTTGCGGGGGTCGAGTCCGAGCTCCTGGTCCCGCCTCTTCACTGATCGCTACTAGGTCACTCTCCCTGAGCCGTGAGCTTTATCATACCTCTGCTTAAAGCTATGTATGGATCCTGCCTCCTGTGTGTGTGTGTGTGTGTGTGTGTGTGTGTGTGTGTGTGTATGTGTGTGTGTGTGTGTGTGTGTATGTGTGTGTGTGTGTGTGTGTGTGTGTGTGTGTGTGTGTGTGTGTGTGTGTGTGTGTGTGTGTGTGTGTGTGTGTGTGTGTGTGTGTGTGCGTGTGCTTACCTATATGTGGTTGCAGGGGTCGATTCATAACTCCTGGCCCCCGCCACTCCATTAATTGCTACTAGGTCCACTCTCTCCCTGCTCCAAGAGCTTTATCCTACTTCATCTTAAAGCTATGTATGGATGCTGCCTCCACTACTTCACTCTCCGGATTGTTCCACTTTCTCACAACTCTAAGGCTGAAGAAATACTTCCTAACATCCCTATGACTCATCTGAGTTGTTAACTTCCAGTTGTGTCCCCTTGTTCCTGTGTCCCTCTCTGAAACATTCTGTCCCTGTTCACCTTGTCAATTCCTCTCAATACTTTATACGTCGTTATCATGTTCTTCCCTATCCCTCCTGTCCTCCAGTGTCGTCAGGCTGTGCTGTACCTGACTCAATAACGACCCCAACAGATATAAGTCATTTTTTAATTATCGTACGTAAAAATGATCAAAACTTTCTATATCAGCGAGCGTTTAACAACCTATGAACCTTATAAGACCATAGTATATATATATATATATATATATATATATATATATATATATATATATATATATATATATATATATATATATATATATATATATATATATATATATATATATATATTTCAAAAACTTTAAGGAAAACTTACTTAAAAGTCATCCCCACGTATCACCATGCATTATTTGGTGCTCCTGGAGGAGGAGAGAGGGGGTTGGGTTGGGATAGGGAAGGGGGAGAGGGAGGGAGAGGGGGGGAAGGGGAGAGGGAGGAGAGGGGGGGAAGGGATAGAGGGAGGGAGAGGGGGAATGGGGAGAGGGGGGAAGGCAGACAGTGAAAAATAAGAAAGAAGTGAGACGGAGGTGGGTGTTAAACAGGCACTTGGCGCAGGTGTTGGGGCCAGTTAATGGTGATTTACCCGATAATGCCACACCAGTGCCAGAAGACTTACACACACACACACACAAACACGTCTTTATGAAGACTTACAACAAGAACAAGCAAGAATAGGAAGGTGTTACAAGAAAGGGGGATTGAACAAGAGAAGGAACAGCAATAATAGCTGCAACATCAACAACACCACGACCAACTGTAACAGAAACAGCAGGAACAAAGAAAGGTAATGCAGGTAGAAACAACAGTGAAAGCAGTAGTATAAGCAGACGCTACCACTACCGCAGCAGCAGCAGCAGCAGCAGGAGGAGGAGCAGCAGCAGCAGCAGGAGGAGCAGCAGCAGCAGGAGGAGAAGGAGGAGGAGGAGGAGGAGGAGGAGAAGGAACAGGAGGAGAAGGAGCAACAACAACTGCAGCAGCAGCAGCAGCAGCAGCAACAGCAACAACAACAACAACAACAACAGGAGGAGCAGCAGGAGGAGCAGCAGGAGGAGCAGCAGGAGGAGCAGCAGGAGAAGTAGAAGAAGCATCAGCAGGAGCCACAGCAAAAGAAGAAGTAGCAGAAGAGCTTCGACTTCGGAGGCGTCAGCGGGTTTGCTACCAGCTCAGATCTCGATGTTTCAGCGACATTTTACGGCGGTCATAAACCGGGTTCTCCAGCACCTCCATTACCCGGACCTCGTTAAACCTGATATTTTTATTATCAAGGACGTTAGCTTGTGGGCACCCTGCGAGACGTTGACTTAAGCGGTGTTAGTTTCCTGTGGATAGCTAAACCCTTCAATATAACGTACTAATATTGGCGAAAGGATAGTCAGTAATGGCGATCGAAGTGGATAGAGAAGACATCGCGTAAGAGAACACATGTTTGTACACTTCATGTTACTTTATTAAAGGGAAACGTTTCGCCACTGGAGATGAGACTGTTTCGCTCTCATCGTAGCAACGACAGACTTCGTTCCTTGTTTCCGAATCACGTGACCCAGTGGATTGTGTTCCACATTTTTGAAGTCTGCTAAACCGAGATCAGTTAAATCGAGGTTTATTAAGTCGAGATCAGTTAAAACGACGTACTGTGTTGGTTTACCGTGTTAGTTGACACTTTGTTTAGTCCTCACACATCATGTATAACTCATTTACGTCCTACAACGGACGGTGGTCCGTGCTGTCAGTTCTCTGTCACCATTACCAGTATTCAACTCTCTCAACGCTGCAATCCCCATTAGTTTGCCTCTCATTGCAAACATAATCAAATATACAGAACAACAAGGCACAATACCGTGACTGGAACAATACACAAATAACTCACACATAGGAGAAAGGAGCTTACGACGACGTTTCGGTCCAAGCCGGTCCAGGTCGGACCGGAGCGCGGCCGTAAGATTCTCTCCTATTTATGTATAATCAAATACTTGTAAGCTCATTAGAATCAGCCTGACTCACGTCCGTAATTCTTTCTATATTATAAGCTGTAAGTCACGGCAAAATATTCATGAAAGGAAAAATTTTCTACCCATTTTAGGCCCTAAAATGAATGTCCGGGTTTAGAATGAGATGGTAAAGTCGCTCAAACCTAGCTACCCCTGGAGCCACCAGCCTCTGGTGGCTGTATCTATATTCTTATTCTTAAAAAAACATGAATTTCTCTATTCATAGTCGTTCGTACACTTGAAAAAAAAACACATTTTGTACCACAAACTACAACAAAATTATCTGAAAGTGGGAGTTCTAATCCTAATCAACCGTTTCCTTACAGTTACTCTGTCGACTCGCTCAAAGCTTGATAATGGCCGGGAATGGTCCGAAATGTCGTCATAAGGTTTCTCTCCTAAATGTAGGATTTTCGTGAATTGTTCTAGCCACGGTATTGTGACTTATTCATCTCTTATGCAGTGGTTAGTGAATGAGATCAAAACCAGGAGGGTAGATCCAGTTCCCTTGATCATGATCCCTTCACTGACATCAGTGGCGTCACATCCTTTATATAATACTGTCTTATATAGTTTGTGTGCTAACACCGATCTTAATATGCTGTTACAAACGTCCACTTTATTCCTCCTGTGGCTGGACTCTGTTCAGAGGGAGACTTTTAACAAAGCAGGTGGTTAATTAGGTCCAGCAATGTCTGTCATTAGTTACATCTTACAGAATCATTAGTTGGTTACATCTAACAAAATTTGTGGTTGGTTATGGCTAACAATCTATGAAATTAGCTCCATTTACAAAATTATGTAGTTAGTAATTTGTAGGAAATTACGTGCTAAGTTACTTCTAACAAAGTCTGCGGTTGCTTACGGCACATCTAACAAAATATGTGGTTAGTTACTTCTAAGAAAGTCTGGTTAGTTATCTCTGACAAAATATGTGGTTATTCACTTCTAAGAGATCGCTGATCACCGGATCGAAATGTCGCGCCGTTGGAAAAGGAACCTGTAACCAGACAGCGTTTAGCTCTGTCTCAAGCTTCATCAGATCGTGCCTCCATACAGCACTACACGCAACTAAACGCTGATATAACAGCATCTTCTGCAACGTGTGTCTTTTTCTTCTCCATAGAGTATCCACCTTATAAGGTGTCTAAGCTAAAAGAATTGGTTACCTTCTCAAACTGTGTTTCTCCACAACAGTCCTCAATTCTTGTTTACTGCTAATTAATGTATGTTTCTTCCACCTTTGTAGTCACGCCCTGGTTGCTGCTGGGTGCGTAATCATGTTTTCTGTCATCTCTCCCCTGTCAACAAGTGCGGGGACAGACGACAGAAACGCACTTTCAGCCAAATAACCGAGTATGCGGATATCTGGCTGACAGCGAGAGGTTATAAAGCAATAAGCGGGGATGGTTCTTGAGGTGGCGAGCACCACCATCAGTGCCCGTGTCATCCGAAGTTCCTCACACTCTTCCCTTTATGGTGGCATCAGAATTCCACCAGCCAAGTCCAGCACCATTGCCAGGCAGCCGAGTCTAGTGCCATGGAACAACGGCCAAGTGCTGATGATTGCCAAGCACTCCAAAGTCTAATTCATACAAACACAAAACACTTCCAAACAAGCGTCATCCAGGTACAGAAGCCAGGTACAGTTGCTAGGTGCAGATGCTAGGTGCAGGTGCTAGGTGCAGAAGCCCAGAGCAATAAGCACTATTAAGACATTTAGATTTTGTCGACGACGTGACTAGTTTATTGTTGACCCCATAGCCATCCCTAAGAACTAGGTTCTAAACGAAAAAACTAGGAAAAAGTTCTAAAAGGAAAACACTAGGACCTAGGTTATAAAAATAATCTTAGAAACTAGTTGTAAAAGAAAAAAGCTAGGAACTAGGTTCTTGAAGGAAAAAATCTTGAATCTAGGCTGTAAAGGGAAAAAAGTCGTGGCAACTAGGCTCTAAAAGGCTCGACAAGAATACAACTAAAGGCCCTTTAGGTATAAATGACGTACAGGCCACACATCTCAGGCAAGAGCAACCTACGTCCTCTGTCACATGGCTGCCCAAAATCTCCAGAAAATTTGTATAAATAATGGACATCTAGGTTAGGCTACGTTAATGTAGATTAGATATAGTTAGATTATGTTACGTCAGATTAATTGTAATTAGATCATGGTAAACATGGTTAGGATAAATAATGTTAGATTAACGTTCTATCAATAGTTAGGATTAATAAAGCCAGAGTGCGTACTATTTTTAACTGTCAAGTGTGATTTATTAACCAATAAAGTTCGGGAGTATTAAAACAGTTGTCAAATGTACAAATAATCCGACGTTTCGGTCAGACTTGGACCATTTAGAGTGAGGGAAAAGTCAAAATACCGCGCCAGTTCAGTTGTGACTACACGATGGTTCAGGATGGACAGAGACGTCGTCATAAGTTCGTCCCTCATGAGTCCCTCATAAGTTCATCCATTCACTAAGGACGCAAAATTGTGAGAACCAGCGGAACAAAGCCGTTGAAAACTGAAAAGGCACAGAAACCATCTGATTTAGAGAGGGGAGGCACCTTTTAGAGAAAAGGGTAGAGTAAAAAAAAGAGGAGGGTGTTGCAAGAGGGTTTCAAATAAAGAGGACGGGTTTCTTGATGAAGAGGCCACTCTATCCATATACTGTGGACAGTCAGAGGGACTTTGAAGGTCTCGTAAATTGGAGGAGGAATCCTTCCAGGTGTCCTTGAAGGAGTCCTTCCAAGCGTCCTTGGAATCCTTCCAGACATCCTTGAAGGAGTCCTTACAGAGGATGAATGAAAACGAACCTTCATTTCTCAGGATGAATACTAAATATTATTATTATTATTATTATTATTAATAATAATAATAATAACAACAACAACAACAACAATAATAATAATAATAATAATAATAATAATAATAATAATAATAATAATAATATAATAATAATAATAATAATATTATTATTATTATTATTATTATTATTATTATTATTATTATTATTATTATTATAACTACTGCATTTTTGGGAAAGGAAGGTATTCCTATACCAGGGAAATTTATCATAGGACTGAACCTAGAATAACTCCTCAGACCAAGAATGTACTTGTCCATCCATACAGTGAGAATTTATCAGTCCTATCGAATGCCCTAATGAGATTCAATATACAAGTTGTTTTTAAGAATTCATAGACTGTTAAGAGTATGTTGATCAGAATTCCCTGCAATATTGTTGGCGGTGTTTACAGGGTTGGGTGTCAAGGCTGCAACTTGTCGTATGTGGGACAGACTGGCAAACCTCTAGGTGCTAGAATAACACAGTCAATATTCAAAAAGGACAGCTCAAGAATCATATGTGATATTCAACCACACACGAGTCTGCAGCAATCCTGCTAGTTGGTCGGAAACCAAAGTCAAAGTTCCACGTACTTCATAGCTGGAAAGAAATATTTTGGAACCGGCAATTATAAAACTTGATAAACATTTATCATATAATGGTAGATGGGGATTATTCAAGCTCGATTTGTTTATTATTGAGGCCAAAATACATAACTTAAAATCGGACGCATATACGAATTCCTAGATTGTCTTAAGTGTCATGCTTCCATTCCAAGGAATTAGGATATCTATCTCACTGCCATCTTGGTTAGATCAGTGTCTGACCAAAGAGTCTGGTAGGATAGATAAACTATGTTTGTCTGCCCTTAGATAAACTAAAGATGTATCCCTTTAGTTTTAAGGGAGTCTCCCGTAGACCTTCTTTCTTTATTTTCATGGAAAATTCCTAAGACAAATCATACCACGGGTGGGGTTAGAACCCGCGATCAGAGAGTCTCAAAACTCCAGACCGTCGCATTAGCCACTGGACCAGCTAGCTTCAATAAGATTCATCCAACTAGGTATATTTCTAAACCATAGGAAGGTTAGCATAGGCACCACTGTGACCACAAATGCAAGTTTTGAGACTCTCTGATCGCGGGTTCTAACCCCACCCGTGGTAAGGTTTGTTTGCAATCGTGTCATTACGATTTCGTGAGTCCTGAGACAAATGCCAAATACATCTGTATTCAGAAAGTAAAGTCTTTTATGTCGTCCCGAAGTCTGGCCGATTTTTTTAATAATTGTCATGTTACTAATAGCTAGGTAATTACTCCACTACCAGTGCTTGTGGGCTGATTATCTTCTAATCCTATTATACTCAATCTTGCTGACAAATGGCATTGTGCCTTGGCACTAAGCGTCTTCTGCTCCCCTACCTCATTCTTGTCAAAAACGTTCCACCGAACGAATGAGCTGGGACTTCCTACTCATTTCTGCAACATTGCAAGCTCATGATGATGTGTTGATTTACATCACGAAATGCTTAGAGTTATTATTCAACTTCCTCTGTATTTGTTTTACACACACACACCACACACACACAACACACACACACACACACACACACACACACACACACACACACACACACACACACACACACACACACACACACACACACATATATATATATATATATATAATATATATATATATATATATATATATATATATATATATATATATATATATATATATATATATTTCCACTCACAGAACACATTCACAAAGTTTGAGAATGCAAAACTATTTTCCCTTGAGACCGGGTCATATTCCATGGGTGATATTTAAAATAAAATAACTCAGAGGCCAATTTGGGGTCAAATTAAAGTTTAGTGACTCCTTTATAACTCTAATATTTTGATGTCATTAGAGTTACAGGAAGCTGCGAAGTTTTTCCTCTCTGTTCCTCTTTTGTCTCAAGTCCGGAAGTTATTGTAACTTTCTAATGTGGAACCGAAATTTATTGGGGAAAAAATTAGGAAGTTATTTGGGATATTTGTATATATATTACATGATACTAATGGCAGATTTTTTTTTGAGAAATTATTAGGTAATGATCTTCTGCTTTAGTGTCGAAGAGGATGATTTGAAATGCTGGATTTTTGACTTCTTAGTCATGGTTCATGACGCACTTGCGTCTTAATTATATTCATGGCCATGATTCATGATGCACCTTTGTCTTAATTGTATTCATGGCCATGATTCATGATGCACCTTTGTCTTAATTATATTCATGGCCATGATTCATGATGCACCTGTGTCCTAATTGCATTCATGGCCATGATTCATGATGCACCTTTGTCTTAATTGTATTCATGGCCATGATTCATGATGCACCTTTGTCTTAATTGTATTCATGGCCATGATTCATGATGCACCTGTGTCCTAATTATATTCATGGTTATGATTCATGACACACCTGCGTCTTAATCATATTTATAATTATGATCCATGACGCACCTGCGTCTTCATCTTCCTCAGTAGCTCCGGAACTTCCAATTTCGATTTAAAAACAAACCAAAAACTGTATTCAATGAATTTTAACATTAAAAAATAGCTGCAATCATTATTTTTAATTTACCACTGTCATTAACAATTCTCAGCTACCTGAGCATCTAAACAGTTTGCTTTGACACAGACCAATTTATTGCTTTCAGGACTTATTTACTGCCTGATTACATAAACATAGTTGCAATTTAATCAAAATGCTACATGTCCACTAATTGCATTCTGTCTGTATGCATAATTCGCTCTAAGTCATGGTCTGTAAGGCATAGATTTTATTTACAAACGAGGGATATATATATAATCGCGATTTACGCCGGGAAGGGATTGAAAGTTCGTAAAATCCTCCCTCTAGGGTAAGGTGACATTGCTTTGGGGTATATACACTGACGCAGGTATGTCTCTCTTCGTATATACTCTGAGAATTAAGTTTAAGCACTTATTTCTTTACGTACTAAAGCATTGCTGACTTGTGGTGTAGCAGGTGACTTGCAGCCTTAAAGACCCTAGCGTAGTCGACAGCCTTCAAATCTAATTAACCAAAACAGTTTTACCAGAGAGACTTCTGACAGCCATGCCTGTCTGTCTTTACTAACTCATTCATTCTTCTTCGAGGTGAGTCAAGGAGTTGAGTGGATGGAGGATCGAGCTTCCAGTACTAATTGCCCTGAATGGCCCACACGGGTTTAATGACTCATGTAGAGCAAACAAAAGAAGGAAGGGATTCTGAAATTGGAATTTATCCTCAGATACACACACAAACAAACACATACATGTATATATGTATTATTCCTGTACCTTAATGAGATGAATTTTTGCCTAAAAGCAAATAAATGACCTTTCACTTCAATATATTTTAAGAAAATGTCTCCCCTAAATGAAAAAAAAAACGAGCAACAAAAACGTAACTTGAATGCATATTGCATATAATATTAATAAAAAATAAAACAGCTTACAGTATCATTGTTATGATGTTAGTACATACAATACTACTTATTGCTTAGAATAAACCGAAGTTGCAATTTGTTTTGATTCTGCAGGCAGCATATAGTTCCTGCATAACTCTGATTGCACGTTCAACACACTGGGTACTTCTTGGTATATTTTAAGTGCGGACGGCTTCTGCTTCCAGTGATTTTTCAATGAGTTCAGTGCTTTTTTGTAACAATTCAATATATCTGACAAATTCTTGAAGTCATTTTCATCGTACATCTGATCAGTCAACCAATAATCTGGCCAGCTGTATGAGATGAATCAACAGATTTTCTTCAAAGTATTTTAGGTTTAAGAATGAATGAAAGAATAGTGACTGGTACTGACTCTCCCAGTGACTAGTGGTGCTGACACTCCCAGTGACTGGTGGTCCTGACACTCCCAGTGACTGGTGGTGCTGACACTCCCAGTGACTGGTGGTGTTGACACTCCCAGTGACTGGTGGTGCTGACACTCCCAGTGACTAGTGGTGTTGACACTCCCAGTGACTGGTGGTGTTGACACTCCCAGTGACTAGTGGTGTTGACACTCCCAGTGACTGGTGGTGTTGACACTCCCAGTGACTGGTGGTGTTGACACTCCCAGTCACTAGTGGTGTTGACACTCCCAGTGACTGGTGTTGCTGACACTCCCAGTGACTGGTGGTGCTGACACTCCCAGTGACTGGTGTTGCTGACACTCCCAGTGACTGGTGGTGCTGACACTCCCAGTGACTGGTGGTGCTGACACTCCCAGTGACTGGTGGTGCTGACACTCCCAGTGACTGGTGGTGCTGACACTCCCAGTGACTGGTGGTGCTGACACTCCCAGTGACTAGTGGTGTTGACACTCCCAGTGACTGGTGTTGCTGACACTCCCAGTGACTAGTGGTGTTGACACTCCCAGTGACTGGTGTTGCTGACACTCCCAGTGACTGGTGTTGCTGACACTTTCAGCGAATGGTGGTGCTGACACTTCCAGTGACTGGTGGTGCTGACACTCCCAGTGACTTCTAGTGCTGACAGGCCAATTGGCTTGAATGGTTAAATAAGTACTAGAGAGAAAAAACACGTGAGGAAAAACGTGTGAGTATAACCGTGTGAGTAAGAACGTGTACCAAAGAATATGTGAGTAAGAATGTGTGAGTAATGAAGAGTGACTTCGAGAAATGAGCATGATAACGAACGAGTAATAACAATTGAGTAATAATGAGCAGATGAGTAAGAACGAGTAATGAGTGAGTGAGAACGAGTGTTTAACGAGGCAGGAAACTCACGACCACAGGTATGACCAGAGGCTTAACGTTCACTACCACTACATTCTTCCACTCCTGCCTCACCCCTTTGTCTTCATCCCCACCCTTTGTGTACTCCCCTTAGGGGATGAGGAAGGGGTGGGGGTTAGAGGACAAGGGTGTCGTGTGGGGGTACGCAGTGCCCCAAGAGGGTAGAGTGGTGGTAGAGGAGGCAGTGTTAGCGAGAGTCCAGGAGAACGCTGGTAAAAGGTGGTCAGGCCTCGGGGGATACGATCTCCTTTTTATGTGGGAGAGCTGAGGCTCTGAAGAACGGGGCCATTTGCGACGGTAATGTGTGTGTGAGTGTGTGTGTGTGTGTGTGTGTGTGTGTGTGTGTGTGTGTGTGTGTGTGTGTGTGTGTGTGTGTGTGTGTGTGTGTGTGTGTGTGTGTGTGTGTGTGTGTGTTTGTGTGTGTGTGTGTGTGTGTGTGTGTGTGTGTGTGTGTGTGTGTGTGTGTGTGTGTGTGTGTGTGTGTGTTGTATGTGTGTGTGTGTCTGTGTGTCTGTGTCTGTGTCTGTGTCTGTGTCTGTGTCTGTGTCTGTGTGTGTGTCTGTGTGTGTGTATGTGTACTCACCTAGTTGAGGTTGCAGGGGTCGAGTCCAAGCTCCTGGCCCCGCCTCTTCACTGGTCGCTACTAGGTCACTCTCCCTGTACAGTGAGCTTTATCATACCTCTGCTTAAAGCTATGTATGGATCCTGCCTCCACTACTTCGCTTCCCAAACTATTCCACTTCCTGATTACTCTGTGGCTGATGAAATACTTCCTAACATCCCTGTGACTCATCTGTGTCTTCAACTTCCAACTGTGTCCCCTTGTTACTGTGTCCAATCTCCGGAACATCCTGTCTTTGTCCACCTCGTCAATTCCTCTCAGTATTTTGTATGTCGTTATCATGTCCCCCCTATCTCTCCTGTCTTCCAGTGTCGTCAGGTTGATTTCCCTTAATCTCTCTTCGTAGGACATACCTCTTAGCTCTGGGACTAGTCTTGTTGTAAACCTTTGCACTTTCTCTAGTTTCTTTACGTGCTTGGCTAGGTGTGGGTTCCAAACTGGTGCCGCATACTCCAATATGGGCCTAACGTACACGGTGTACAGGGTCCTGAACGATTCCTTATTAAGATGTCGGAATGATGTTCTAAGGTTTGCTATGCGCCCATATGCTGCAGCAGTTATTTGGCTGATGTGCGCTTCAGTAGATGTGCCTGGTGTTATACTCACCCCAAAATCTTTTTCCTTGAGTGAGGTTTGTAGTCTCTGGTCCCCTAGACTGTACTCCGTTTGCGGTCTTCTTTGCCCTTCCCCAATCTTCATGACTTTGCACTTGGTGGGATTGAACTCCAGGAGCCAATTGCTGGATCATGTCTGCAGCCTGTCCAGATCGCTTTGTAGTTCTGCCTGTTCTTCGATCGAGTGAATTCTTCTCATCAACTTCACGTCATCTGCAAACAGGGACACCTCAGAGTCTATTCCTTCCGTCATGTCGTTCACAAATACCAGAAACAGCACTGGTCCTAGGACTGACCCCTGTGGGACCCCGCTGGTCACAGGTGCCCACTCTGACACCTCGCTACGTACCATGACTCGCTGCTGTCTTCCTGACAAGTATTCCCTGATCCATTGTAGTGCCTTCCCTGTTATCCCTGCTTGGTCCTCCAGTTTTTACACTAATCTCTTGTGTGGAACTGTGTCAAACGCCTTCTTGCAGTCCAAGAAAATGCAATCCACCCATCCCTCTCTCTCTTGTTTTACTGCTGTCACCATGTCATAGAACTCCAGTAGGTTTGTGACACAGGATTTCCCGTCCCTGAAACCATGTTGGCTGCTGTTGATGAGATCATTTCTTTCTAGGTGTTCCACTACTCTTCTCCTGTGTGTATGTGTGTGGTGGTGGTGTGTGTGTGTGTGTGTGTGTGTGTGTGTGTGTGTGTGTGTGTGTGTGTGTGTGTGTGTGTGTGTGTGTGTGTGTGTGTGTGTGTGTGTTGTGTGTGTGTGTGTGTTGTGTGTGTGTGTGTGTGTGTGTGTGTGTGTGTGTGTGTGTGTGTGTGTGTGTGTTTGTATGTATGTGTGTTTGTATGTGTGTGTGTTTGTATGTGTGTGGTGTGTGTGTGTGTGTGTGTGTGTGTGTGTGTGTGTGTGTGTGTGTGTGTGTGTGTGTGTGTGTGTGTGTGTGTGTGTTTGTGTGTGTGTGTTGTGTGTGTGTGTGTGTGTGTGTGTGTGTGTGTGTGTGTGTGTGTGTGTGTGTGTGCGTATATGTGTATCTGTGTGTCTGTGTGTATGGTGTATGTGTTTGTATGTATGTGTCTGTGTCTGTGTCTGTGTGTTTTTTTCCTTCCGCCCATTACCTCTGGGCGAATTATTCATTGTTTTGCTCCGGTGATAAAGCTCTCGCTTCCCTCACGCTGAGGAATTAAACACTGGTGTCGCTACCACAAGATGTGTAAAGGAACTCTCACTACACCAGCAGTAGTGCTGGTAAAGGAACTCTAACAACACCAACGGTAGTGGCTGGTGTTGATTCAGCCGGTGTTCAGGTGGCTTCTTTTAAGGGCTGCAGCCAGTCATGCGTAGAACGAGCAGCTGGAATCTTTATCGTCAGTATTACTCACGAGTTATATTTGATACTTAGAAAATAGCTATGACATTTTCGATCACAACCACAATATTTCCCGGGAAGCTTTATCCATCATATGTAGAAGAAATCGTATCAATAAGCTCAAAATCGTTCAGATGGCTATGATTGCTTCTCAACCAAATTTCGACAGGTCACAAGACCAGTGAAAGACTTCATTTAATAACTACCTTTGTCCTGCATTCTGTACTTCCTGCAAGTGACCCGGTGTCTTGCATCTGACCTATATCTAGCAACAAACTTATTTACTTATCTGTATGTGGTTCCAGGGGTCGATTCACAGCTCATGGCCCTAGATGACCCTTGTACATAGGCAATTCCCTTGCATCCCCCAAAGGACGTTCCTTGATGCTCGTGAGGGGCTCTTGATCTAGGGAATTGGTTCTGTGCTCCAGTTCCCTGAACTGAGCCTGAATGTCTTCCATCCCCCTACCTGGAGTTTACCTGGAGAGAGTTTCGGGGGTCAACGCCCCCGCGGCCCGGTCTGTGACCAGGACTCCTGGTGGATCAGCTCCTGATCAACCAGGCTGTTGCTGCTGGCTGCACGCAAACCAACGTACGAGCCACAGCCCGGTTGATCAGGAACTGACTTTAGGTGCTTGTCCAGTGCCAGCTTGAAGACTGCCAGGGGTCTGTTGGTAATCCCCCTTATGTGTGCTGGGAGGCAGTTGAACAGTCTCGGGCCCCTGACACTTATTGTATGGTCTCTCAACGTGCTAGTGACACCCCTGCTTTTCATTGGGGGGATGGTGCATCGTCTGCCAAGTCTTTTGCTTTCGTAGTGAGTGATTTTCGTGTGCAAGTTCGGTACTAGTCCCTCTAGGATTTTCCAGGTGTATATAATCATGTATCTCTCCCTCCTGCGTTCCAGGGAATACAGGTTTAGAAACCTCAAGCGCTCCCAGTAATTGAGGTGTTTTATCTCCGTTATGCGTGCCGTGAAAGTTCTCTGTACATTTTCTAGGTCGGCGCTGCATAATCCCAATGGGTTTATAATAATATTCCCTTCTACATTGTATATACTAAGACGCAAGTCCAGTATGGGTCAGCTAACAGTCGCTGTTGCTGTGGTCCAACAGAGGAACATGTTAACCCCACCTTCACTTATCCTTAGACACACCATTTTGAGACAGTGAAACGCGGCGGGCTGATTCCGTAGAGTTTCTCACAAGTAAGGGGGGGGGGGGCTCTGGATGCTTTAGTCTTCAGACTGACGCCAACACAGGGAGAACTGTACATCGCAGCAGCGTCAGCAACACTGAGAGGGTCAACTTGGGATAAAGGTAAGTATCAAGGTCCCCATCCTCCCTCAAGAATAAACTAACAACAAGAACGAAAAAAATTCAGTCGTCTGAAAAGATCCTCAGTTCTTTTTTGCTTTGTTTTTCCATGTGCGTTCATGTGAGTCACTGAACGATATTTAATACATTTATATGTTTATAATATATATATATATATATATATATATATATATATATATATATATATATATATATATATATATAAATATATATATATATATATATAATATATATATATATATATATATATATATATATAATATAATATATATATATAATATATATATATATATATATATATATATATATATATATATATATATAATATATATATATATATATATATATATATATAGGGAGAGAGAGAGAGAGAGAGAGATAGAAGAGAGAGAGAGAGAAAGAGAGAGAGAGAGAGAGAGATAGAGAGAGAGAAGAGAGAGAGAGGAGAGAGAGAGAAGTGAGTAGAGAGAGAAGAAGAGATAGGAGAGAGAGAGAGAGAGAGAGAGAGAGAGAGAAGAGAGAGAGAGGAGAGGAGAGAGAGAGGAGAGAGAGAGAGAGAGAGAGAGAGCTCTTGCATCAGCAGGGAGTAAACTTCTGTAAATTAATGGCGTTTATCACAACATTATCTTCTATAATGTTGCACCTGTTGCCAGGAGGGAAAATTCTCAATCAGATTCAAAGTAGAGTTTGATATCTATTATTTTTCTCCCCGTCCTTTAAGGGCGCTGCCATATAAGCAGGTATGCTAAGAGTCATCAACTTCATTTTACACTGACAGCAGATAAGAATTTATCTCACACCACGAATTAAATCTAAGAATGCAATCCTTTCTGAACGCTTGCAAGATCGACTCAGTTTAAAAGTCACGACTGTGCATCTTATCACAGCAAGACTCTGCTTTGCATCCTATATAACCCAGAATCATCACTAGGTTCATGGCACCAGTGTCACTCAGCAAGTAACGGTTGAGAGGGGAGCCATAAAGCACGCTGAGAATCATACACTTTTAACCTCCACTGGTGGAACCTCAGTCAGCCTCCAATAAC
>NC_069403.1:83008915-83013915 GCF_026875155.1 Cherax quadricarinatus
AATCAAGTCGGGGGCCGTCGGGTCGGATGTAGACACGTCGGATGTGGTAAATGTGGTACGTTCATCGGTCGCTTTGCTCTGTTAGTCTGTGATTTTTATCGTTGATGTGATTTGGTACATGGCAGAAACATAAGGTTTTCCTGGGCTACTGCTACAGCTTCTCTTTGGGTAGATGAGATTAGGGTAGTGTAGCAGAAAGCTCTCTCCCCATCCTCTAGTCCCTCCAAGGTCCCCATACCCAGCTAAAGGAAAATCTGGTAGTAACATTGGCAGAAGTAGCACCAGTGGCATCAATAACAACAGAAGCAGCAGTAACAAGAGTGGTAGCAGTAGCAACGGTGTTAGCAGTGGCAGCAGTGATAGCTGAAGGAACAGTGGTGGCTTCAGGGATAGTAATGCCAGTGGTATTACTATCCCTGAAGCCACCAAGCCACCAAGAAGCTCAAGTGGGCACCAAAGAACAGTGCCACTCGCTACTGCGTGTCAACTCTTGTCGAGCAGTGCTAACAATAGTCTAGCAAGTCTCTAGCCTCATCGAGCTTCAAACTGGTAAACGACTTTCCCGAAGCGGATAACTGAATCTTTCTCCACTGTCTTTTTCAGCGCTGAGATCCGCTGAGGAAGACAGCGGTAAAAACGATATTGTCAGCGAGGAAGTTTTTGCTCAGATGAGTGGAAAAAAAAAACATTACAGAAGCACAGCTGGAAATATCAGAATAATTACCATCGAAGAGAAACTTGTTTCCAGAGATCCATCCACGTCCAAACACTGAGAACACAACCCCTTCCAGGACAGACAGAGACACAAACAATGCTATCATAATTATCACTGAAAGCAAATTTGCTTCGCTTCTAGAGATGGTGTCGCACCTAAACATTAAGAGAGAGAGCGAGAGAGAAAAAGAGAGAGGAAGAGAGAGAGAGAGGAGAGAGAGAGAGAGAGAGAGAGAGAGAGAGAGAGAGAGAGAGAGAGAGAGAGAGAGAGAGAGAGAGAGAGAGAGAGAGAGAGAGAGAGAGAGAGAGAGAGAGAGAGAGAGAGAGAGAGAGAGAGAGAGAGAGAAACAACCTCTCCATGTCAGTGGCTCTGACAATGCTACCACAAACGATGCCTCTGTGAGGGATTACTCATGGCTAGGACCTCAGCGTATTGAAGACCTGGTTAATGCATCTCTTGATGCAGCTGCGGAGATCCTCTTATCTGAGATCTCTTGGGTAGTGAACAGCTGTCCTGCCGGTCTAACACATGACGATGTTAAACACTTTCTTTAATACGTCATATGTACTGTTTACCTGGAGAGAGTTCCGGGGGTCAGCGCCCCCGCGGCCCGGTCTGTGACCTGGCCTCTGTACGGTATGTTTTGGAAAAGGACAATGGACTGGGGTTCATTGCTTCTTGTAACACCCTCCGCCGTCTCGTTGCTAACAGTTTCGCTGCCTCGTTGTCAACAGCCTTCGCTACCTCGTTACCAACACTCTCCCCCGTCTCGTTGCCAGCAGCCTCTACTGCCTCGTTTCCATCACTCCCCCCGTCTCGTTGTCAATGCGACTGTCAGAAGCATCTGTGCAGAAGCTGTCAGGATGCTTGGCTTTCGATTTGCTCACGGGAGCAAAACTCATTCTGGACGATATGCGTAGATACGCTTCGAACATCCTGACATCACTGCTTTGACAAGTCTAGGACGAACAGGGTTCATCCGCACCTATTAACAAAATTCTTCACATCAAGACAATACTTTAAATAAAGACGGAACTCTCAAAAAAGATGGTGTTATCCCATGAATAATTTAACATAACAAAAAAAAAAAAAGGCACAATACCGTGACTGGAACGATACACAAATAACCCGCACATAAAAGAGAGAAGCTTACGACGACGTTTCGGTCCGACTTGGACCATTGACAAAGTCACACTAACCAGAAGTGGAGCAGAACGGCTATATATAGGCAGGAAGAGGTGGTGGTAGTAGTAGTAGTAGTAGTAGTAGTAGTACAAGAATGGTATATAATGCCGACAAGATGAAATTAAGACACATGCGCAACACCCGGGCATCCTTTGTATTTGACTGGCTCGTCCTCCTTATTTCCC
This sequence comes from Cherax quadricarinatus, assembly GCF_026875155.1. Classification (NCBI taxonomy): domain Eukaryota; kingdom Metazoa; phylum Arthropoda; class Malacostraca; order Decapoda; family Parastacidae; genus Cherax; species Cherax quadricarinatus. The sequence continues at coordinate 83,011,001 of NC_069403.1, forward strand.
ACTTCTACCAGTACCACTACTACTATCTCTTCTACTACTACTACTACAACTACTGATGAAATTAAGACACATGTGCGGCGTCTGGTTGTCTTTGTTGTGGACGTTTCGCCATCCAGTGGCTGGCTGGACGGCGAAACGTCTACGATAAGGATGCCCGGGTGTTGCGCATGTGTCTTAATTTCATCTTGTCGGTATTATATACCATTCTTGTACTACTACTACTACTACTACTACTACTACCACCACCTCTTCCTGCCTATATATAGCCGTCCTGCTCCACTTCTGGTTAGTGTGACTTTGTCAATGGTCCCAGTCGGACCGTAACGTTGTCGTAAGCTTCTCTCTTTTATGTGCGGGTTATTTGTGTATAATTTAACATCTACATAAAGCCTATCAACTGCTCAAAGGGTCATCAAAGCTGCGTGTCACCTGTTCACTACTAGTCAAGAATACTTTAATACCTAAAATAGGTATAAAATCAATGCTGACTGATAGGTACATGTCTCTCACTGTATATAAACTTAAATAATCTCAAGATCCTCAATAAATAATAATAATAATAATAATAATAATAATAATAATAATAATAATAATAATAATAATAATAATAATAATAATAATAATAATAATAATAATAATAATAATAATAATAATAATAATAATAATAATAATAATAATAATAATAATAATAATAATAATAATAATAATAATAATAATAATAATAATAATAATAATTATTATATTATTATTATTATTTATTATTATTTTATTATTATTATTTATTATTATTATTATATTATTATTATTATTATTATTATCTTCATGGAGAAGCGTTAAACCCATATGGATCATGGAATTCGTCAAGTATAAGAGGTAATGAAGTTTGATCCAAGAAAGGGGAAGACAGTTCCAATTCCCTGGATCACCGAGAGCTATTTCTCTTTCAATCAATCGCGCACCAGCTGCTGGAGTGACTTCACACACACATTCTCTCTCTCTCTCTCTGGAGACCACAGGTGTTTTCCAGATACCTCAAGTGTTTTTTAGAGCCCACAGGTATTTTCTAAGGACCACAGGCAATTGTTTTACTTTGTAAATATCACAGTTCATTGCTTACTCTAATTGATAGATGGATCACAGGTAACCCACAGTTAGGAGACTGAAACGTATGGCGTCGTTTAGGTCCCACTTGGATCAGTTCTTTGATGATTGACGTATCTCCTGGCAATCATCTACGTTGGTATGATATTCGGGGTTGAAGTAGGTAAAGGTGCAAGCAATCCCTCTAGTGGCTATTTAAGTTTCTAACTTCTCCTAGTTCCCAGGATTTTTTGTGTACCTCTGCGCTACAGTTCAGTGGATGGATATGGGGGTTCACAGTAAACTAGCCACTTCGACTGCAAAATCAATAATATCATATCAACTCTCTTAAAGAAAGAGACTATGAAGGCAGTCACTCAGGAAGTGGAAAAAGAGAGAGCAGGAAATTCCTAGTAGTTACAGTTTTGATCGGATACAGCGTCATGCCCAGCCAAAGGCACCAATAATATCAAGTGGGTATAGGGAGACGAAGTAATCCTTCGTTGGTCTTCTCTCTGAGAAAATTACGAACCTGTTGCTAGGGCAACACACCGCCATTAATACGAGGTGATTACCTTCTGCAATCAAACTGTCAGCTCCCCAATAGTAAACGATAGTTCAAAAATGCTGTTATTTGTTGTAACTGCTGTTGACTGACAGCGGTGATATAGCTCTTTACTTGCTGCCCGCTGTTTGGCTCTTCCTTTTGTGAGGCGGGACTACTGTTGACGTCTTCCACGAGCCATCATATTTTTTTCTCTTGTTAGACAGAGTGGGCGAAAGAGAGTGCATGTTGTCCATACAGAAATTGAGAGAGTATTTCACCTGATTAATAAGGTCTGTATATTGCACAAACTATAATAGAAATCCAAGGGAATATGTAGTGTGAACAGCAGCCTTTCTAGGCTATCTGGAATATCAACAACAATGGCTGGCACATGAACACAAACACATGCTCTCTCTCTCTCTCTCTCTCTCTCTCTCTCTCTCTCTCTCTCTCTCTCTCTCTCTCTCTCTCTCTCTCTTCTCGCTTCCAAGCTCCGGGCCTCACTGAGGGTGTTAGGATGCTGGTAAAAGCGTGTGGCTATGGTTGGCAGGATCAATAAGGAATGTCCATTACTTTATACGAGGCGGCGTCCGCTTACTGAGCACCTCCACATTGTTTTCCAAAATGGTGTGCTGCCCAAGAGGAGTTTTTTAGCTGCTTCATTGTCGTGCCTCTACACTATTGTTTTTTATCTTTAGCCCGAGGTTTTTATGTGTGTGGTTTCTCGTACGTTCGTGTTAGCATTTTTCACAATTTTTTTTTCTTGCTTCTGCATCATTTGGTAAAACTTTGAAGACACAGATGATGAGTAAGCTTTAGTTTTGCCAACGATTCGATCTCTTTCAAGCTTGATAAAGCTTGTCCTTCACCTTCATCTTGTCCTCGTTACTGCGGGAAGCAATGTGCTGCATCCATCTAAATCTCTTTATATTTCCTGTACATACGTCTTGAAGCTACGATATTGGTTTACTTTCAGATGTAATTACCTGTGTGACTTTGTAAATGGTCCAAGTCGGACCGAAACATCGTCATAAGCTTCTCTCTCCTATGTGCGAGGTTTTATGTATTACCGGGTACAGTTTACGTTAAATTCCTCTCGTCTGCTTCCACACCTCGCCTTTGTTGTGCCTCGTCGCCTCACCTGTTTTGTCGGCTTCGCCTCAGGCTTGGCCACCCCGCCTCAGACGGTGGTTTTGCTTAAACGCTTCGGCTTGTGTAGCGTTTTACTCTGCATCGGTTTTTTTTCTCTTGAGTGCACGTCATATGGTGGTTTTCTTTCTGAGCATAT
>NC_069403.1:83018915-83043915 GCF_026875155.1 Cherax quadricarinatus
TCCTTGAGTGGAGGTGACCAGACTGGGTGGGTTATTGGGCTAATCTGGGGGGGTCATTGGGCTAATCCGGGGGGGACATGGACCTGCGACATTCACTGCCACACAGCAATATTCACTGCCACACAGCAACATTCACTGCAACACAGACTCACTGCCACACAACAACATTCACTGCCACACAGCAACATTCACTGGCACACAGCAACATTCACTGCCACACAGCAACATTCACTGCCACACAGCAACATTCACTGCAACACAGACTCACTGCCACACAGCAACATTCACTGCCACACAGCAACATTTACTGGCACACAGCAACATTCACTGCCACACAGCAACATTCACTGCCACACAGCAACATTCACTGCCACACAGACTCACTGCTACACAGCAACATTCACTGCCACACAGACTCACTGCACACAACACAACATTCACTGCCACACAGCAACACTCACTGCCACATAGCAACATTCACTGCCACACAGCAACATTCACTGCCACACAGCAACATTCACTGCCACACAGCAACATTCACTGCCACACAGCAACATTCACTGCCACACAGCAACATTCACTGCCACACAGCAACATTCACTGCAACACAGACTCACTGCCACACAGCAACATTCACTGCCACACAGCAACACTCACTGCCACACAGCAACATTCACTGCCACACAGCAACATTCACTGCCACACAGCAACATTCACTGCCACACAGCAACATTCACTGCCACACAGACTCACTGCTACACAGCAACATTCACTGCCACACAGACTCACTGCCACACAACAACATTCACTGCCACACAGCAACACTCACTGCCACATAGCAACATTCACTGCCACACAGCAACATTCACTGCCACACAGCAACATTCACTGCCACACAGCAACATTCACTGCCACACAGCAACATTCACTGCCACACAGCAACATTCACTGCCACACAGCAACATTCACTGGCACACAGCAACACTCACTGCCACACAGCAACATTCACTGCCACACAGCAACACTCACTGCCACACAGCAACATTCACTGCCACACAGCAACATTCACTGCCGCACAGCAACATTCACTGCCACACAGCAACATTCACTGCCACACAGACTCACTGCCACTTCTCCCATGATGCTGCCAATAAGAATTCCCAGTCTGGAGTAACAAGGCATTACAGGCATGCAACTGTCTTCCCCCGAGACTTGTTTACTGCTGCAAATATTAGCTGATATTCACCCGGCTAAAAATATTAGCTGATATTCTCCCAGCTAAAAATATTAGCTGATATTCTCGCTGCTCCGGAGATAAGCGTGGAGACACAACGTACGCCAACGTAAATAAAAGTTACGATACTTTTCATGTCAAGGACATGGCTCCTTAAGACACGGAGACATGTACCATCAGAAGGCTCCATCGACCGACAACGTTTCGCTCTAAGGAGCGAAATGATGCCCAGGTGAAAGATTCACTGGCCAAAATAATTGAAACAACCTTCAATTGATGTATATTGCAATGTGTTCATCTGATGCTGCTTGATCCGTGTGGGTTTAGCCCCCCTCTGTAGAATGGAATAATAATAATAATAATAATAATAATAATAATAATAAATAATAATAATATAATAATAATAATAATAATAATAATAATAATAATAATAATAATAATAATAATAAGAAGAAGAAGAAGAAGAAGAAGAAGAAGAAGAAGAACAAGAAGAACAAGAAGAAATAATAATAATAATCATAATAATATTAATAATAATAACACTACTACTACTACTACTACTACTACTACTACTACTACTATAATAATAATAATAATAATAATAATAATAATAATAATATTAATAATAATAATAATAATAATAATAATAATAATAATAATAATAATAATAATAATAAAAGTCTCCAGAAACATTTACATTTTCCGGTTTCTCCTATTTCCTTCTTTTCCTCGTGAGTCAAAGTGTGTCTTGGTGAGTCAAAGTGTGTCTTGGTGAGTCAAAGTGTGTCTTGGTGAGTCAAAGTGTGTCTTGGTGAGTCAAAGTGTGTCTGGTGAGTCAAAGGTGTCTTGTGAGTCATGTGTCTTGGTGAGTCAAATGTGTCTGGTGAGTCAAAGTGTGTCTTGGTGAGTCAAAGTGTCTTGGTGAGTCAAAGTGTGTCTTGGTGAGTCAAAGTGTGTCTTGGTGAGTCAAAGTGTGTCTTGGTGAGTCAAAGTGTGTCTTGGTGAATCAAAGTGTGTCTTGGTGAGTCAAAGTGTGTCTTGGTGAGTCAAAGTGTGTCTTGGTGAGTCAAACTGTGTCTTGGTGAGTCAAAGTGTGTCTTGGTGAGTCAAAGTGTGTCTTGGTGAGTCAAAGTGTGTCTTGGTGAGTCAAAGTGTGTCTTGGTGAGTAAAAGTGTGTCTTGGTGAGTCAAAGTGTGTCTTGGTGAGTCAAAGTGTGTCTTGGTGAGTCAAACTGTGTCTTGGTGAGTCAAAGTGTGTCTTGGTGAGTCAAAGTGTGTCTTGGTGAGTCAAAGTGTGTCTTGGTGAGTCAAAGTGTGTCTTGGTGAGTAAAAGTGTGTCTTGGTGAGTCAAAGTGTGTCTTGGTGAGTCAAAGTGTGTCTTGGTGAGTCAAACTGTGTCTCGGTGAGTCAAACTGTGTCTTGGTGAGTCAAAGTTTCTTGGTGAGTCAAAGTGTGTCTTGGTGAGTCAAAGTGTGTCTTGGTGAGTCAAAGTGTGTCTTGGTGAGTCAAAGTGTGTCTTGGTGAGTCAAAGTGTGTCTTGGTGAGTCAAAGTGTGTCTTGGTGAGTCAAAGTGTGTCTTGGTGAGTCAAAGTGTGTCTTGGTGAGTCAAAGTGTCTTGGTGAGTCAAAGTGTGTCTTGGTGAGTCAAAGTGTGTCTTGGTGAGTCAAAGTGTGTCTTGGTGAGTCAAGTGTGTCTTGGTGAGTCAAAGTGTGTCTTGGTGAGTCAAAATGTGTCTTGGTGAGTCAAAGTGTGTCTTGGTGAGTCAAAGTGTGTCTTGGTGAGTCATAATGAGATGTGATGAGTCACAGCGACTCAGTGTGAGAATCAGAGAATATCAGAGTACGAACGTACAAGGGGAGTGCAGAAGTTGAGTACATCAGAGATTCACAGCAAGTTAGCTTTTGTTGTGTCTCAGGTGACTTGTGATGCTGAGGGAGGTTGTGGTGTTGGTGCAGGGAGATTGTGGAGGTGCAGGGAGGTTGTGGAGGTGCAGGGAGGCTGTGGAGGTGCAGGGAGGTTGTGGAGGTGCAGGGAGGTTGTGGAGGTGCAGGGAGGTTGTGGAGGTGCAGGGTGGTTGTGAAGGTGCAGGGAGGTTGTGAAGGTGCAGGGGTGGTGCAGGGAGGTTGTAGAGGTGCAGGGAGATTCTGGAGGTGCAGAGAGTTGGGGAGGTGGTGCAGGAGGTTATGGAGGTGCAGGGAGGTTGTTGAGGTGTAGGGAGGTTGTGGAGGTGCAGGGAGGTTGTGGAGGTGCAGAGAGGTTGTGGAGGTGGTGCAGAGAGGTTATGGAGGTGCAGGGAGGTTGTTGAGGTGCAGGGAGGTTGTGAAGGTGCAAGGAGGTTGTGGAGGTGGTGCAGGGAGGTTGTGGAGGCGCAGGGAGATTATGGATATGCAGGGAGGTTGTGGAGGTGCAGAGATGTTGTGGAGGTGCAGGGAGGTTGTGGAGGTGCAGGGAGGACTGCGGAGGGTAGGGAGGTTGTGGAGGTGCAAGGAGGTTGTGGAGGTGCAGGGAGGTTGTGGAGGTGCAGGGAGGTTGTGGAGGTGCAGGGAGGTTGTGGAGGTGCAGGGAGGTTGTGGAGGTGCAGGGAGGTTGTGGAAGTGCATGGAGCGCTGAGGTGGAGGTGCTGGGAGGTTGTGGAGGTGCAGGGAGGTTGTGGAGGTGCATGGAGGCTGTGGAGGTGCAGGGAGGTTGTGGAGGTGCAGGGAGGTTGTTGTGGAGGTGCAGGGAGGTTGTGGAAGTGCATGGAGGCTGTGGAGGTGCAGGGAGGTTGTGGAGGTGCAGGGAGGTTGTGGAGGTGCATGGAGGCTGTGGAGGTGCAGGGAGGTTGTGGAGGTGCAGGGAGGTTGTGGAGGTGCAGGGAGATTGTGGAGGTGCAGGGAGGTTGTGGAGGTGCAGGGAGGCTGTGGAGGTGCAGGGAGGTTGTGGAGGTGCAGGAAGTTGTGGAGGTGCAGGGAGATTGTGGAGGTGCAGGGAGGTTGTGGAGGTGCAGGGAGGTTGTGGAGGTGCAGGGGAGGTTGTGGAGGTGCAGGGAGGTTGTGGAGGTGCAGGGAGGTTGTGGAGGTGCATGAAGGCTGTGGAGGTGCAGGGAGGTTGTGGAGGTGCAGGGAGGTTGTGGAGGTGCAGGGAGGTTGTGGAGGTGCAGGGAGGTTGTGGAGGTGCAGGGAGGCTGTGGAGGTGCAGGGAGGTTGTGGAGGTGCAAAGAGGTTGTGGAGGTGCAGGGAGGTTGTGGAGGTGCAGGGAAGTTGTGGGGTGCAGGGAGCTTGTGGAGGTGCAGGGTAGATTGTGGAGGTGCAGGGAGGTTGTGGAGGTGCAGGGAGGTTGTGGAGGTGTGCAAGGAGGTTGTGGAGGTGCATGGAGGCTGTGGAGGTGCAGGGAGGTTGTGGAGGCAGTGGCAGGGAGGTGTGGAGGTGCGAGGGGGAGGTTGTGGAGTGGCAGGGAGGTTGTGGAGGTGCATGGAGGCTGTGGACGTGCAGGGAGGTTGTGGAGGTGCAAATAGGTTGTGGAGGTGCAGGGAGGTTGTGGAGGTGCAGGGAAGTTGTGGAGGTGCAAAGAGGTTGTGGAGGTGCAGGGAGGTTGTGGAGGTGCAGGGAGGTTGTGGAGGTGCAGGGAGGTTGTGGAGGTGCAGGGAGGTTGTGGAGGTGCATGGAGGCTGATGGAGGTGCAGGGAGGTTGGTGGAGGTGCAAACGAGGTTGTGGGGAGGTGCAGGGAGGTTGTGGAGGTGCAGGGAGACTGCGGAGGTGCAGGGAGGTTGTGGAGGTGCAAGGAGGTTGTGGAGGTGCATGGAGGCTGTGGAGGTGCAAGAGGTTGTGGAGGTGCAGGGAGGACTGGGAGGTGCAGGGAGTGTTGTGGAGGTGCAGGGAGGTTGTGGAGGTGCAGAGAGGTTGTGGAGGCGCAGGGAGGTTGTGGAGGTGCAGGGAGGTTGTGGAGGTGCAGGGAGGACTGCGGTAGGTGCAGGGAGGTTGTGGAGGTGCAGGAGTGTTGGTGAAGGGTTGCAGGGAGGTTGTGGAGGTGCAGGGAGGTTGTGGAGGTGCAGGGTGTGGAGGTGCAGGGAGGTTGTGGAGGTGCAAGGAGGTTGTGGAAGGTGCAGGGAGGTTGTGGGAGGTGCAGGGAGGTTGTGGAGGTGCAGGAGGTTGTGGAGGCGCAAGGAGGTTGTGGAGGTGCAGGGAGGTTGTGGAGTGCAGGAGGTTGTGGAGTGCAATGGAGGCTGATGGAGGTTGCAGGAAGGTTGTGGAGGTGCAGGGAGGTTGGGGTGCGGAGGTTGGAGTGCAGGAGGTTGTGGAGGTGCAGGGAGGTTGTGGAGGTGCATGGAGGGCTGGGAGGTGCGGGAGGTTGTGGGTGAGGGTTGTGGAGGTGCAGGGAGGTTGTGGAGGTGCAGGGAGTTGTTGGAGGTGCAGGGGGTTGGAGGTGCAGGGAGGTTGTGGAGGTGCAGGGAGGTTGTGGAGGTGCATGGAGGTTGTGGAGGTGCAGGGAGGTTGTGGAGGTGCAAGAGGTTGTGGAGGTGCATGGAGGTGTGGAGGTGCAGGGAGGTTGTGGAGGTGCAGGGAGGTTGTGGAAGATGCAGGAGGTTGTGGAGGTGCAGGGAGGTTGTGGAGGTGCAGGGAGGTTGTGGAGGTGCATGGAGGCGTGGGTGCAGGGAGAGGAGGGCAAGGTTGTGGATGTGCAGGGAGGTTGTGGAGGTGCAGGGAATGTTGTGGTGGTGCAGGGAGGTTGTGGAGGTGCAGGGAGGTTGTGGAGGTGCATGGAGGCTGTGGACGTGCAGGGAGATTGAGGAGGTGCAAAGAGGTTGTGGATGTGCAGGGAGGTTGTGGAGGTGCAGGGAATTTGTGGAGGTGCAGGAGGTTGTGGAGGTGCAGGGAGGTTGTGAGGTGCAGGGAGGTTGTGGAGGTGCAGGGAGGTTGTGGAGGTGCAGGAAGGTTGTGGAGGTGCCTGGAGGCTGTGGAGGTGCAGGGAGGTTGTGGAGGTGCAAAGAGGTTGTGGAGGTGCAGGGAGGTTGTGGAGGTTGCAGGGAAGTTGTGGAGGTGCATGGAGGCTTGTGGAGGTGCAGGGAGGTTGTGGAGGTGCAGGGAGGTTGTGGAGGTGCAGGGAGACTGCGGAGTGTGCAGGGAGGTTGTGGAGGTGCAAGGAGGTTGTGGAGGTGCAGGGGTTGTGGAGGTGCAAGGAGTTGTGGAGGTGCAGGGAGGTTGTGGATGTGCAAGGAGGTTGTGGAGGTGCATGGGAGGTTGTGGAGGTGCAGGGAGGTTGTGGAGGTGCAGGAGGTTGTGGATGTGCAGGGAGGTTGTGGAGGTGCATGGAAGGCTGTGGAGGTGCAGGGAGGTTGTGTGCAAAGAGGTTGTGGAGTGCAGGGAGGTTGTGGAGGTGCAGGGAGTTGTGGAGGTGGCAGGGAGGTTGTGGAGGTGCAGGAGGTTAGGTGCAGGGAGGTTGTGGTAGGTGCAGGGAGGCTGTGGAGGTGCAGGAGGTTGGGGAGGTGTTGTGGAGGTGCAGGGAGGTTGTGGAGGTGCAGGGAGGTTGTGGAGGTGCAGGGAGGTTGTGGGAGGTGCAGGGAGGTTGTGGAGGTGCATGGAGGCTGTGGAGGTGCAGGGAGAGTTGTGGAGGTGCAAAGAGGTTGTGGAGGTCAGGGAGGTTGTGGAGGTGCAGGGAAGTTGTGGGAGGTGCAGTGAGGTTGTGGAGGTGCAGGGAGGTTGTGGAGGTGCAGGGAGGTTGTGGAGGTGCAGGGAGGCTGTGGAGGTGCATGGAGGCTGTGGAGGTGCAAAGAGGTTGTGGAGGTGCAAAGAGGTTGTGGAGGTGCAGGGAGGTTGTGGAGGTGCAGGGAAGTTGTGGAGGTGCATGGAGGCTGTGGAGGTGCAGGGAGGTTGTGGAGGTGCAGGGAGGTTGTGGAGGTGCAGGGAGACTGCGGAGGTGCAGGGAGGTTGTGGAGGTGCAAGGAGGTTGTGGAGGTGCATGGAGGCTGTGGAGGTGCAGGGAGGTTGTGGAGGTGCAGGGAGGTTGTGGAGGTGCAGGAGGTTGTGGAGGTTGAGAGAGGAGGTTGTGGAGGTTGTAGGGAGGTTGTGGAGGTGCATGGAGGCTGTGGAGGTGCAGGGAGGTTGTGGAGGTGCAGGGAGGTTGTGGGAGGTGCAGGGAGTGGAGGTGCAGGGAGGTTGTGCAGGTGCAGGGAGGTTGTGGAGGTGCAAGGAGGTTGTGGAGGTGCAGGGAGGTTGTGGAGGTGCAGGGAGGTTGTGGAGGTGCAGGGAGGCTGTGGAGGTGCAGGGAGGTTGTGGAGGTGCAGGGAGGTTGTGGAAGGTGTGAGGTGTGGAGGTGCAGGAGGTTGGGGAGGTGCAGGAGGTTGTGGAGGTGCAAGGAGGTTGTGGAGGTGCATGGAGGCTGCGGAGGTCGGGAGGTGTGAGGGGAAAGGTTGTGGAGGTGCAGGAGGTTGTGGAGGTGCAGGAGAGGTTGTGGAGGTGCAGGAGAGCGGAGGTGCAGGGAGGGTTGTGGAGGTGCAGGGAGGTTGTGAGGTGCAGGGAGGTTGTGGAGGTGCAAGGAGGTTGTGGAGGTGCATGGAGGCTGTGGAGGTGCAGGGAGGTTGTGGAGGTGCAGGGAGGTTGTGGAGGTGCAGGGAGGTTGTGGAGGTGCAAGGAGGTTGTGGAGGTGCATGGAGGCTGTGGAGGTGCAGGGAGGTTGTGGAGGTGCAGAGGAGGTTGTGGAGGTGCAGGAGGTGTGGAGGTGCAGGGAGGTTGTGGGAGGTGCAAGGAGGTTGTGGAGGTGCAGGGAGGGTTGTGGATGGTGCAGGAGGTTGTGGGGTGCATGGAGGCTGTGGAGGTGCAGGAAGGTTGTGGAGGTGCAAGAGGTTGTGGAGGTGCAGGGAGGTTGTGGGGTGCAGGGAAGTTGTGGAGGTGCATGGAGGCTGTGGAGGTGCAGGGATGGTTGTGGAGGTGCAGGGAGGTTGGGAGGTGCGGTTGAGATGCGAGGTGCAGGGAGGTTGTGGAGGTGCAAGGAGGTTGTGGAGGTGCATGAGGCTGTGGAGGTGCAGGGAGGTTGTGGAGAGTTGCAGGGAGGTTGTGGAGGTGCAGGGAGGTTGTGGAGGTGCAGGGAGTTGTGGAGGTGCAGGGAGGTGTGGAGGTGCATGCAGGTTGTGAGGTTGCAGAGGAGGTTGTGGAGGTGCAAAGAGGTTGTGGAGGTGCAGGGAGTTGTGGAGGTGCAGGGAAGGTTGTGGAGGTGCAGGGAGGTTGTGGAGGTGCAGGGAGGTTGTGGAGGTGCAGGGAGGTTGTGGAGGTGCAGGGAGGCTGTGGAGGTGCAGGAGGTTGTGGAGGTGCAAAGGAGGTTGTGGAGGTGCAGGAGGTTGTGGTGGGAGGTGTCGGAGGCAAAGAGGTTGTGGAGGTGCAGGGAGGTTGTGGAGGTGCAAGGAGGCTTGTGGAGGTGCATGGAGGCTTGTGGAGGTGCAGGGAGGTTGTGGAGGTGCAGAGAGGTCTGGGAGGGCAGGAGAGGTTGTGGAGGTGCAAGGAGTTGTGGAGGTGCAGGGAGGCTGTGGAGGTGCAGGGAGGTTGTGGAGGTGCAGGGAGGTTGTGGAGGTGCAGGAGGTTGTGGAGGTGCAGGAGGTTGTGGAGGTGCATGGAGGCTGTGGAGGTGCAGGGAGGTTGTGGAGGTGCAGGGAGGTTGTGGAGGTGCAGGGAGGATTGTGGAGGTGCAGGGAGGTTGTGGAGGTGCAGGGAGGTTGTGGAGGTTGCAGGAGGTGTGGAGGTGCAGGGAGGTTGTGGGAGGTGCAGGAGGTTGTGGAGGTGCAGTGGAGGTTGTGGAGGTGCAGGGAGGTTGTGGAAGGTGCAGGGAGGTTGTGGAGGTTGCAGGGAGGTTGGGAGGTGCAGGGAGGTTGTGGAGGTGCAGGGAGGTTGTGGAGGTGCAGGAGGCTGTGGAGGTGCAGGACGTTGTGGAGGTGCAAGGAGGTTGTGGAGGCAGGAGGGTTGTGGAGGTGCAGGGAGTTGTGGAGGTGCATGGAGGCATGTGGAGGTGCAGGGAGGTTGTGGAGGTGCAGGGAGGTTGTGGAGTCAGGTGCTCAGTGGAGGTTGTGGAGGTGCAAGGAGGTGTGGAGGTGCATGGAGGCTGTGGAGGTGCAGGGAGGTTGTGGAGGTGCAGGGAGGTTGTGGAGGTGCAGGAGGTTGTGGAGGTGCAGGGTGGTTGTGGAGGTGCATAGGAGGTGTGGAGGTGCAGGGAGGTTGTGGTGTGCAGGGAGGTTGTGGAGGTGCAGGGAGAGTTTTGGAGGTGCAGGGAGGTTGTGGAGGTGCAGGAGGTGTGGAGGTAATTGTGGAGGTGCAGGGAGGTTGTGGAGGTGCAGGGAGGTTGTGGAGGTGCATGGAGGTTGTGGAGGTGCAGGGAGGTTGTGGAGGTGCAGGGAGGTGTGTACAGGTGGAGGTGCAGGGAGGTTGTGGAGGTGCAGGGAGGTTGTGAAGGTGCATGGAGGTTGTGGTAGGTGCAGGGAGGTTGTGGAGGTGCAGGAGGTTGTGGAGGTGCTAGGGAGGTTGTGGAGGTGCAGGAGGTTGTGGAGGTGCAGGGAGGCTGTGGAGGTGCAGGGAGGTTGTAGGAGGTGCAGGGAGGTTGTGGAGGTGCAAGGAGGTTGTGGAGGTGCAGGGGGCTGTGGAGGTGCAGGGAGGTTGTGGAGGTGCAGGGAGGTTGTGGAGGTGCAGGGAGGTTGTGGAGGTGCAGGGAGGTTGTGGAGGTGCAGGGAGGTTGTGGAGGTGGGATGGGAGGTTGTGGAGGAAGATGATGCTTAAAATTGGAGAATATATGTAAATAAGTAAATATATATATATATATATATATATATATATATTATATATATATATATATATATATATATATATATATATATATATATATATATATATATAGATATGAAGAGAGAGAGGAAGAGAGAGAGACGAGACAGAGACAGAGACAGACAGACAGACAGACGGAGAGAAACAGACAGACAGAAGAGAAAGAACATCGTAACAGGGGAATGGTAAACTATAATAAAGAACGGAATTGGATGAACACCGGAGGGTGAAAATGAGGTAATAATGAGCTCGTTGCGCACCAGCCTTGACTCAATAAAACTTCAATCTCTCTATTACTTCGTAAGGTGGTTAAGGTGTGCTGTCAGGTCTAATAAAGGAGACAGCAGGGTAGGCGGCGTGTGCAGGGTAGGAAGGGTGAGTGAGATAGGCAGGGTAAGGCAGCGTAAGAAGGGTAATTAAGTATGCTGGGCAGGGTATGTATACATAAGGTATGTATACTCGGGTCATTAGCACGACATATAGCCTTTTCGCCATCAGACAAGACTAGTTTAATTCGTAACGGGGGGATTTAAGTAAACTCTGATTGTATATACACTGAGAGAAATGCTCTTCAAGGTGTGTATATCATGTGAGGAATTATAGCAAATTCTGAGCATATACACACAGATATACACCTAATCTGCTCACTAAGACCCATAATCTGACGAATGTTACCTGCACCTCTCTCTACGTTTTGGTTCTGCTTATAACATATATATATATATATATATATATATATATATATTATATTATATATATATAATTATATATATATATATATATATATATATATATATTATATATATATATTATATATATATATATATAGTTATATAAATAGTTTAAGATGGGGTGTAGGGGAAGTGGAATATTCAAACGGCTTCAGGAAGAAATCCAAATATTCCTCCTTGAAGTCTTTTTATCCACTTCTCTAGGCTATGGGTCCCACAATTTACACCAGAGGTGGACCTCAGAATATATATATATATATATATATATATATATATATATATATATATATATATATATATATATATATATATATATATATATATATATATATATATATATATATATATATATATATATATATATATATATATATATATTTCCTTTCCTTATGCTCGCTAGAAACTTGAAAAAATCTCCAAACGTCGTTAATTGAGTTCAATACGTCAGTGCCTTAATAGAGTTTCAACGTTAAGTTCTTTTGCAGGCCAAAGTGCCTAGTTACTTATAAAGTTAATATTATTTTACATGCCTAATGTACTATTAATTGCATTAAATATCCGTTTTGCAGCTACTCGGTACTTCGCCTACTCTCTATTTTTATGTCTTTTTAGTTGTCGATATCGAGTAACTTAATTGTCGTTCTGGTTATCTTAGAATTGTACTCGATAGCTCTGTCTGGCAGGACTAAATCGTTACGGCTGTGTCAGCTATATTGAGCAAGTCTCGGACTTTATTAGACTGATATGTAATACAAACACCTGGATGAATAAGACACATGTCCAACACTTGAACAATTGCTGGGGATACCCAACACTCGAGCAATTGATGAGGATACCCAACACTCGAGCAATTGATGAGGATACCCAACACTCGAGCAATTGATGAGGATACCCTACACTCGAACAATTGATGAGGATAGCAAACACTCGAGCAATTGATGAGGACACCCAACACTCGAGCAATTGATGAGGACACCCAAGAGTCAGGAAGTAAAGGCAATGGTAGCAAAGATTCCTTTGGTTACAATGTTCCGCCCAAGGCTGGACACGTTCTACATACACAGGTATACCACCTATGTCTTCCTCATCTCGGAGACAATCTGTGTCATCACTGAAAATATGGCTAATAATTGCTGTGTCAGCCTCAGTGCCTTCGATGTATGTAATCAATTCCACTCTCTCTCTCTCTCTCTCTTTCCTCTCCTCTCTCTCCTTAGGGAAAACATTTTAATGTTCTAAGACTGATAAATTTGGCCAAAAATTATAATGTGTCAGTTCAAAAATCAGGAGAAAATTTCGAGGCCCGTTAAATGGCTTTGTTTTGGAGTAGGAAAACTGAACTAAGGCTTGTCTAAGCTGGCTTGTTTTGAGTAAAAAATGACTTCAAGCGGGTTAAGCTGGCTTGTTTGGAGTAGAAAACTGAACTGAGGCGTCAGTTAAGCATGGCTTCGTTTTGGAGCAGAAAACCTGAATTGAAGCGACGTCGTAAGCTGGCTTTGTTTGGATTGGAAAAACTGAAACTCAAGGCGGTCGTTAAGCATGGCTTTGTTTTGGAGATAGGATAACTGAACTGAAGGTCGCGTTAAGCAGGCTTGTTTCGGAGTTGTAAAAAATGAATTCAATGGCTCGTTAAGCTGGTCTTGTCTATTGGAGTTAGAAAAATCAATCAACTCACCCGTCGTTAAGCTGGTCTTTGTTTTTTGGAGTAGCAAAACGACTGAAGGCGTCGTATAGCTGGCTCTTAGTTTTGGAGCAGAAAAACGAAATCGAGGCGTCGTTAAGAACTGGCTTTGTTTTGGAGTAGAAAAACTGAACTGAAGGCGTCGTTAAGCTGGCTTTGTTTTGGAGTAGAAAAACTGAACTGAAGGCGTCGTTAAGCTGGCTTTGTTTTGGAGTAGAAAAAATGAATTCAAGGCGTCGTTAAGCTGGCTTTGTTTTGGAGTAGAAAAACTGAACTGAAGGCGTCGTTAAGCTGGCTTTGTTTTGGAGTAGAAAAACTGAACTGAAGGCGTCGTTAAGCTGGCTTTGTTTTGGAGTAGAAAAAATGAATTCAAGGCGTCGTTAAGCTGACTTTGTTTTGGAGTAGAAAAACTGAACTGAAGGCGTCGTTAAGCTGGCTTTGTTTTGGAGTAGAAAAAATGAATTCAAGGCGTCGTTAAGCTGACTTTGTTTTGGAGTAGAAAAAATGAACTCAAGGCGTCGTTAAGCTGGCTTTGTTATTGGAGAGAAAACTGAAATGAAGGCGTCGTAACGGCTTTGTTTTGGAGTAGAAAAACTGAACTGAAGGCGTCGTTAAGCTGGCTTTGTTTTGGAGTAGAAAAAATGAACTCAAGGCGTCGTTAAGCTGGCTTTGTTTTGGAGTAGAAAAACTGAACTCAAGGCGTCGTTAAGTGCTTTGTTTAGGAGTAAGAAAACATGAACAAGCGTCGTTAAGACTGGCTTTGTTTTGGAGTAGAAAAATGAACTCAAGGCGTCGTTAACCTGGCTTTGTTTTGGAGATAGAAAAACTGAACTGAATGTTTAAAAACCTGTTTCAACCTTCATTAGCTGTCAAGGCTGTTACTTTACCTAATGACAGGGGATGAGAGGTAATTGGATTTGATCCCAGGAAGGGAAGAGTTGCTCTAATTCTCTTGCTCAGGAGCTTTCATTAGTATCAAGGGAATGTGTTCCTACACCAGTTGCCTTTGTTCACCTAGTTGTAAATAGGCACCTGGGTGTTAGTCGACTGGTGTGGCTCTCATTCTAGATTCAGTGGTGTAGCTCTCATTCTAGATTCAGTGGTGTGGCTCTCATTCTAGATTCAGTGGTGTGGCTCTCATTCTAGATTCAGTGGTGTGGCTCTCATTCTAGATTCAGTGGTGTGGCTCTCATTCTAGATTCAGTGGTGGGCTCTCATTCTAGATTCAGTGGTGTGGCTCTCATTCTAGCTTCAGTGGTGTGGCTCTCATTCTAGCTTCAGTGGTGTGGCTCTCATTCTAGATTCAGTGGTGTGGCTCTCATTCTAGATTCAGTGGCGTGGCTCTCATTCTAGATTCAGTGGTGTGGCTCTCATTCTAGCTTCAGTGGTGTGGCTCTCATTCTAGTTTCAGTGGTGTGGCTCTCATTCTAGTTTCAGTGGTGTGACTCCCATTCTAGCTTCAGTGGTGTGGCTCTCATTCTAGACTTCAGTGGTGTGGATACTCATTCTAGCTTCAGTGGTGTGGCTCTTTTTTCTAGTTTCGGTGGTGTGGCTCTCATTCTAGTTTTCAGTGGTGTGACTCTCATTCTAGCTTCAGTGGTGTGGCTCTCATTCTAGATTCAGTGGTGTGGCTCTCATTCTAGCTTCAGTGGTGTGGCTCACATTCTAGCTTCAGTGGTGTGGCTCTTATTCTAGCTTCGGTGGTGTGGCTCTCATTCTAGCTTCAGTGGTGTGGATCACATTCTAGCTTCAGTGGTGTGGCTCTCATTCTAGCTTCGGTGGTGTGGCTCTCATTCTAGCTTCAGTGTTGTGGCTCTCATTTTAGCTTCTGTGTTGTGGCTCTCATTCTAGCTTCAGTGGTGTGGCTCTCTTCTAGTTTTAGTGGTGTGACTCTCATTCTAGCTTTCAGTGGTGTGACTCTCATTCTGGCTTCAGGGTGTGGCTCTCATTCTATGCCATTCAGTGGTGTGGCTCTCATTCTAGCTTCAGTGGTGTGGCTCTCATTCTAGCTTCAGTGGTGTGACTCTCATTCTAGCTTCAGTGGTTGTGGACTCATTCTAAGTTTCAGTGGTGTGGCTCTCATTCTAGCTTCAGTGGGTGGCTCTCATTCAGAGTTCAGTGGTGTGGCTCTCATTCTAGCTTCAGTGGTGTGGCTCTCATTTCTAGTTTCAGTGGTGTGGCTCCATTCTAGTTTCAGTGGTGTGGCTCTCATTGTAGCTTTCAGTGTGTGTGGCTCCCATTTTAGAGTTCAGTGGTGTGCTCTCATTCTACTTCAGTGGTGTGGCTCACATTCTAGCTTCAGTGGTGTGGTTTTCTGCTTATTATCATCAGCTTCGGTGGTGTGGCTCTCATTCTAGCTTCAGTGGTGTTGATCACATTCTAGCTTCGGTGGTGTGGCTCTCATTCTAGCTTCGGTGGTGTGGCTCTCATTCTAGCTTCAGTGTTGTGGCTCTCATTCTAGCTTCAGTGGTGTGGCTCTCATTCTAGTTTGAGTGGTGTGGCTCTCATTCTAGTTTCAGTGGTGTGACTCTCATTCTAGTTTCAGTGGTGTGACTCTCATTCTAGCTTCAGCGGTGTGGCTCTCATTCTAGCTTCAGTGGTGTGGCTCTCATTCTAGCTTCAGTGGTGTGTCTCTCATTCTAGCTTCAGTGGTGTGGCTCTCATTCTAGCTTCAGTGGTGTGGCTCTCATTCTAGCTTCAGTGGTGTGACTCATTCTAGCTTCAGTGGTGTGGCTCTCATTCTGGCTTCAGTGGTGTGACTCTCATTCTAGCTTCAGTGGTGTGGCTCTCATTCTAGCTTCAGTGGTGTGGCTCTCATTCTAGCTTCAGTGGTGTGACTCATTCTAGCTTCAGTGGTGTGGCTCTCATTGTAGTTTCAGTGGTGTGGCTCTCATTTTAGCCTCAGTGGTGTGGCTCTCATTCTAGCTTCAGTACTCACCTAGCTGTACTCACCTAGTTGTGACGTCTTCACTGGCCGTTACTGGGTCACTCTCCCTGCACCATTAGTTTTATCGTACCTCTGCTTAAAGCTATGAATGGATCCTGCCTCCACTACATCGCTTCCCAAACTGTTCCACTTCTTGACTACTCTGTGACTGAAGAAATACTTCCTAACATCTCTGTGATTCACCTGTGTCTTCAACTTCCAACTGTGTCCCCTTGTTGCTGTGCCCCATCCCTGGAACATTCTGTTTCTGTCCACCTTGTCAATTCCTCTCAGTATTTTATATGTCGTCATTATATCACGCCTATCTCTCCTGTCCTCCAGTTTCGTCAGGTTGATTTCCCTTAACCTTTTCAGTGGTGTGGCTCTCATTCTAGCTTCAGTGGTGTGGCTCTCATTCTAGCTTCAGTGGTGTGGCTCTCATTCTAGCTTCAGTGGTGTGGCTCTCATTCTAGCTTCGTGGGTTGCTTCACATTTCAGAAGGTGAGGCTCCATTCTAACTCAGGGTGCTCTCTTCCAGTTTAGTGGTGGTGGACTCTAGTTAACAATTTTACTGGCAGTGAGTGTTTTTGCTTGTATAGCCTTTCAGGAAAAAAAGGACTGAACGTCATATGTCATCATGTTGAGTAATAAACATATTCCCAAGGTGTATTGTATTAATACACAATGATTTAATTCTCATTCCCAGGAACCAGGCTTCGCAAGAGAAGTAGTGTCAACTACTTGAGTTGTTGCTTCACAATTTGGACGACGCGAACTAAATTTGTGAACTAAAGAAAGAGGCAGGTAGATAAAAAGCACAACACCACAACCAGCACCACCACAACCAGCACCACCACAACCAGCACCACCACAACCAGCACCACAACAACCAGCACCACACAACCAGCACCCACCACAACCGAGCACCACAACAAGGAGCACCACCACAACCAGCACCACACAACCAGCACCACCAACAAACCAGCACCACCACAACAGCACCACCACAACCAGCACCACACAACCAGCACCACCACAATCAGCACCACACAACCAGCACCACCACAACCAGCACCACCACAACCAGCACCACCACAACCAGCACCACACAACCAGCACCACCAACAACCAGCACCACCACAACCAGCACCACCACAACAGCACCACAACAACGAGCACCACCACACAACCAGCACCACCACAACGAGCACCACACAACCACACCAACCAAACCAGCACCACCACAATCAGCACCACAACAACCAGCACACACACACAAGTACACAACCAGCACACAACCGCACCACACAAGCAGTCACCAACACAACGCACCACACAACACACACCACACAGCACCAACACAACCAGCACCACCACAATCACCAGCACTCACACCACCAAACCGTCACCACAACCACACCACCACAACAGCGAGCGCACTCAACAGCTCACCAACAACCAGCACCACCACAAAAGCAACCACAACCAGCACCACCCAGCAACAGCAGCACCACAATAATCACCATCACCACAACCGCTCTACCACAACGAGCACCACACAACCAACACAACACAACCAGCTACCACCACATCAGCCACAACAACCAGGCACACCACAACCAGCACTACCACAACCAGGCACCACTACCCAGAGTAGTCTCACAAACCAGCACCACACAACCGCACACCACCACAACCAGCACCACAACAACGCACCACCACCACAACCGCACCACCACAACAGCACCACCACAACCAACACCAACACAACCAGCACCACCACAATCAGCACCACAACAACCAGCACCACCACACAACCAGCACTACCACAACCAGCACCACCAACAACCAGCACTACCACAACCAGCACCACCACAACCAGCACCACCACACAACCAGCACCACCACAACCAGCACCACCACAAACAGCACCACCCCCACACCAGCACCACCCCCACAACCAGCACCCCACCACAACCAGCACCGCACAACTACACCCCACAACCAGCACACCACAACCAGCACCACCACAACCAGCACCACCACAACCAGCACCACAACAACAGCACCACCACCACAACCGCACCACCACAACCAGCACCACCACAACCAGCACCAATACAACCAGCACCACCACCACAATCAGCACCACAACAACCAGCACCACCACCACAACCAGCACTACCACAACCAGCACCACCACAACCAGCACCGCCACAACCAGCACCACCACCACAACCAGCACCACCACACAACCAGGACCACCACAACCAGCACCACCACAACCAGCACCGCCACAACCAGCACCATCACCACAACAAGCGCCACCAAACCCAGGTCTTACACGCATCCTCATCATAAACACCAATGAATAAGAGTGGTCGTCAGAGCGACAAAACTTACCGTAATGCTCACCTTAATCCCTAGCAGCCTCTGTTGCAGCTGCGAGACCATAAACCCGAAAGAGCTGACGCTCATCACATAACCTAATCCCGACCTGAGGTATCCCTCCCATCTTTTACTCTCACCTGTTCCTACAACAGCTACTAATATTGCTGTTGCTCCTACTTCTGATTTTTCTCTCTTCCTCCGCCGTTACGCTCTCATACTATATCTTAATTAGTTATGATCATCCTCTGTATCCTGCCTCTCCTGTTATTATTCTTACGCTGTGTTTCCCTACTACTGTGCACCACTAAATGAGCCTCGGGGGTTTACCATCTCTCGTAATTATCATAATTTTATTCCTGCTTCTCCTCCTCCTTCTACTTCTCCTAGGCCTTCTCCTTTCTTCTTCATGTTCTCTTTCCTCCCGTAAATAATCTCCTAATCATTTTAAATTGCACACACCTTATTCTTCAAAAATTTGATATAGCGTACGAGCTAGTATGTTCTTCAACACTACGGTGGTACCACCTGCAGAATGGAAATGTAAACAAGGAAGATGGGAATGTAGACAGTGCTGAAGGGAATGAAAACAAAGCAGACTGGGATATAAACAGTGCAAAGAGGAATGTAAACACGACAGACGGGAATGTAAATAACTCCCAACATCTCTCCTTCTATGATATTGGTGAATGTTGTTGTGCTCGTGCGAGACGATAGTGAAGCCATCTTGTTTATATTCACCAGACAAGTCAAGGAATGACTCGAGAAATGTCACCGAAGGAGGTCAATCTTTGTCTCAGTTTAGGCTGCTTTAGCTACCTCGTCAGAGTTATTCACGATCAATATCCTTCAGGAAGAAGAACTTCTTTCCGTCAGCGACGAGGACCTTAATTGAAACGAAGCCAAAATGGCCCACAAAAAAAGTCTTTTTCACTATGCTATTGTTTTTGGATACTTTGTTTTGGGCTGATAGCTTTCGTTTCTGATTTTTTTATATTTTTGTTTGAGACTGTTTGTTTTTAGTTATAACTTTCGTTCGGATCTCCATTGAAGAGACGGGAGTGTGTCTCAAGGTTCCACCTAGTGTGTAGGGGGCATTTTAAGGGTTGTCCATTAGAATAATTGTTATATAACAATTGTACTGTATGATACAACCCTAATTATAGATGTTTTGCTGTCTATAGACTTTTTATCAAGTTGGATAAAGATTCCACCAAGGATGAAAATACTTTTTTAAATAAAGATTTGCTCCACTATATTATTGTTATGATTATTATTATTATTATTATTATTATTATTATTATTATTATTATTATTATTATTATTATTATTATTAATATTGCTGTTATTATTATTATTATTATTATTATTATTATTATTAATTATTATTATTATTATTATTATTATTATTATTAATTATTATTATTATTATTATTATTATTATTATAGGGAAGGGCTAAATTCGCATGGGTCATGCAGAGCCTAGGGAGTGAGAGGTGATCAGGCTGTACTGTTGTTGTCACCAATACCTGTCATACCTGTCTGTTAGATAACAAAGGAGAGGAACTGGAAAAGTTCGACTTGGGCTTCTGGAATAAGAAAGGACATTCAATCAGTGTGGTAGCGCCTTAGGCCTAGACGGACGATGAGGTTACATAGGCCGGAGGTTTCTGCCGAGATGAGTTTCTCCGGCATCAAAACCCATCTGGAAAAAAAAATATATACATATATATATCCAACTCAGGTTGAGCCATTGATGGATATCCCACCATGTTTAACCAGGAGGAGGATTTTAATTTAAGATTTAATTAAAGTCTTTCAGGCGAGTAGTGTGTTCATGCTTGTTTCTCTAGCTGGAGATTCCTTGATCTTGCTGAAAGAACTTCGATCGTAAATAGAACTTTGAGGTGGATCCTTTTACTCTTATTTATACCTGATTACTTCCCATTCCCCAGGGGCTGAGTAATCACTGTATAACCACTCTTACATTATTCACTGCATCCAGTGGTGGACCTACATGTGTGGGGCCCCTGAAGCTTAAACTGTTATGGCGGCCCCTGAAGCTTAAACTGTTATGGCGGCCCCTGAAGCTTATACTGTTATGGGGGCCCCTGATACTTAAACTGTTGTGGGGGCCCATGATACTTAAACTGTTATGGGGGCCCCTTCGCAACCCCTTCTCAAACAGAAGACCCAAAAGTTTTAAGAAATGTTGACTAAAGTCAATATAAAAATCGCTTGTAAGGTCAGAACATACAGGAAAAGAATGAAATATCTTGAAACCATGCTTGAGGCACACTGATGTACCCGGGCTGGGAAGAAAAATCGCTTGTAAACCACGCTGCCCATCTTACAGGGCATCTGTGTCTGAGTGAAGAGCCTCACTAGGGAACTTCGCCAGTATTCCTATACTGGGTTCGAATCCTGCTGACTGCAATGTTTCTCTGTATATATATATATATATATATATATATATATATATATATATATATATATATATATATATATATATATATATATATCATGGAGGAATGTTATAACTTGTTGACAGTCTGGGAGTCATAGACAAAAAAAAAACTGGAGTTACCATTCACCATTAACCCGCAACTAGGGACCTCATGACGACGTTTCACTCCTTCTTGCACCACTCTACAATTCCGACAAGGTAAAAATCAGACAGATATTCAACATCTAGGTATCATTATTGTCGACGTTTCGCCATCCAGTGGCTTTATCAAGACAAATTCAAGGACATAATTGGAAAACAGTGAACTGTATACAAAAGGTGAGGTAATGTTTCCCTCAACCTTAAAGTTAGTGAATAGCACCGTAGTCTGGTAGAGTCTGGGCTGCTCTTCACCAACTCCAAGGCCGAGGGGCTGATTATCTCATGGTAGTCGTAGCAGTAGTGGTAGTCGTAGCAGTAGTAGTAGTCGTAGCAGTAGTGGTAGTCGTAGCAGTAGTGGTAGTCGTAGCAGTAGTGGTAGTCGTAGCAGTAGTGGTAGTCGTAGCAGTAGTGGTAGTCGTAGCAGTAGTGGTAGTCGTAGCAGTAGTGGTAGTCGTAGCAGTAGTGGTAGTCGTAGCAGTAGTTGTAGTCGTAGCAGTAGTTGTAGTCGTAGCAGTAGTGGTAGTCGAAGCAGTAGTGGTAGTCGTAGCAGTAGTGGTAGTCGTAGCAGTAGTGGTAGTCGTAGCAGTAGTAGTAGTAGTCGTAGCAGTAGTGGTAGTCGTAGCAGTAGTGGTAGTCGTAGCAGTAGTGGTAGTCGTAGCAGTAGTGGTAGTCGTAGCAGTAGGTAGTGTAGCTGTAGTAGTAGTCGTAGCAGTAGTGGTAGTCGTAGCAGTAGTTGTAGTCGTAGCAGTAGTTGTAGTCGTAGCAGTAGTGGTAGTCGTAGCAGTAGTGGTAGTCGTAGTAGTAGTGGTAGTCGTAGCAGTAGTGGTAGTCGTAGCAGTAGTGGTAGTCGTAGCAGTAGTGGTAGTCGTAGCAGTAGTGGTAGTCGTAGCAGTAGTGGTAGTCGTAGTAGTAGTGGTAGTCGTAGCAGTAGTGGTAGTCGTAGCAGTAGTGGTAGTCGTAGCAGTAGTGGTAGTCGTAGCAGTAGTTGTAGTCGTAGCAGTAGTTGTAGTCGTAACAGTAGTGGTAGTCGTAGCAGTAGTGGTAGTCGTAGCAGTAGTGGTAGTCGTAGCAGTAGTGGTAGTCGTAGCAGTAGTGGTAGTCGTAGCAGTAGTTGTAGTCGTAGCAGTAGTGGTAGTCTTAGCAGTAGTGGTAGTCGTAGCAGTAGTGGTAGTCGTAGCAGTAGTTGTAGTCGTAGCAGTAGTGGTAGTCGTAACAGTAGTGGTAGTCGTAGCAGTAGTTGTAGTCGTAGCAGTAGTGGTAGTCGTAGCAGCAGTGGTAGTCGTAGCAGTAGTGGTAGTCGTAACAGTAGTGGTAGTCGTAACAGTAGTGGTAGTCGTAGCAGTAGTGATAGTCGTATTATTATTATTATTATTATTATTATTATTATTATTATTATTATTAATATTATTATTATTATAATTAGCAATAGTAGTAGTAGTATTGCATTAGTATATAAGCAGTAGAGTTGAGGTGGTGGACGTAGAATTAGGGGCAGTACTGGATCAAACCTATTTATGACAATAATAAGAATGATAATAATAATAATAATAATAATAATTAATAATAATAATAATAATAATAATAATAATAATAATAATAATAATAATAATATATAAAATAATAATAATAATAATAATAATAAATAATAATAATAATAATAATAATAATAATAATAATAATAATAATAATAATAATAATAAAAAAAAAATAATAAAAATAATTATTATTATAATAAAATATTTAAAAATAATAATAATAAAATTTAATAATAATAATAATAATAATAATAAAATAATAATATTAATAATAATAATAATAAATATTAAATAATAATAATAATAAAAAATTAATTAATAATAATAATAATCCAGTAATAATAAAAATAATAATATAAAATAATAATAATAATAATAAAAATAATAATTTTAAAAATAAAAAATAATAATAACGTAATAATAATAATAGGGAAAGGGGGAAAATTTTTTCCCCAGAAAAAAGTAGGCCTTAGACAGGGATGTTGATGTCACCGTGGTTGTTTAATTTTTTATTAGGGGTTGTAAGAGATGTAAATGCGAGGGTCTTGAAAGGGCTGGATTTAAAAGATAGGAATCAAACAAAAAGGGGGAGTTGTACAGTGCTTTTTGTGTGACACTGTGCTTTGGGAGATTCTAAAAAGAAGTTGCGAGATTGGTGGGTGAATTTGGTAGGGTGGGCAAAAAGAAGAAAAATTAAAGGTGAATACAGGAAAGAGTAAGGTTATGAGGATAACAAAAGATTAGGTGATGAAAGATTGAATATCAGATTGGAGGGAGAGAGTATGGAGGAGGTGAAATGTATTCAGATATTTGGGAGTGGACGTGTCAGCGGATTGGTCTATGAAAGATGAGTGAATCATAGAATTGATGAGGGGAAAAGAGTGAGTGGTGCACTTAGGAGTCTGTGGAGACAAAGAACTTTGACCTTGGAGGCAAAGAGGGGAATGTATGAGAGTATAGTTTTACCAACGCTCTTATATGGGTGTGAAGCATGGGTGATGAATGTTGCAGCGAGGAGAAGGCTGGAGCAGTGGATATGTCATGTCTGAGGGCAATGTGTGGTGTAAATATAATGCAGAGAATTCGTAGTTTGGAAGTTAGGAGGAGGTGCGGGATTACCAAAACTGTTGCCCAGAAGGCTGAGGAAGGGTTGTTGAGGTGGTTCGGACATGTAGAGAGAATGGAGCGAAACAGAATGACTTCAAGAGTGTATCAGTCTGTAGTGGAAGGAAGGCGGGGTAGGGGTCGCGCCTAGGAAAGGTTGGAGAGAGGGGTAAAGGAAGTTTTGTGTGTGAGGGGCTTGGACTTCCAGCAGGCATGCGTGAGCGTGTTTGATAGGAGTGAATGGAGACAAATGCTTTTTAATACTTGACGTGCTGTTGGAGTGTGAGCAAAGTAACATTTATGAAGGGGTTCAGGGAAACCGGCAGGCCGGACTTGAGTCCTGGAGATGGGAAGTACAGGGCCTGCACTCTGAAGGAGGGGTGTTAATGTTGCAGTTTAAAAACTGTAGTGTAAAGCACCCTTCTGGCAAGACAGTGATGGAGTGAATGATGGTGAAAGTTTTTCTTTTTCGGGCCACCCTGCCTTGGTGGGAATCGGCCAGTGTGATAATAAAATAATAATAATAATAATAATAATAACAGTAGTAATAATAATATAATAATAATTAATAATAATAATAATAATTAATAATAATAATAATAATAATAATAATGATAATAATAATAATAATAATAACAGTAAGAATAATAATAATAATAATATAATAATAATAATAATAATAATAATAATAATAATAACAGTAATAATTAATATAATAATAATAATAATAATAATAATAATAAAATAATAATAATAACAATAATAATAAATAATTAATAATAATATAAAAAAATAATGATAATAATAAATAATATAATAATAATGATAATAATAATAATAATAATAATAATAATAATAACAGTAATAATAATAATAATAATAATAATAATAATAATAATAATAATAATAATAATAATAATAATAATAATAATAACAGTAAATATAATAATAATAATAATAATATAATAATAATAATAATATAATAATAATAATAATAATAATAATAATAATAATAATAATAATAATAACAATAATAATAAAAATAATAATAATAATAATAATAATAATAATAATAATAATAATAATAATAATAATAATAATAATAATAATCACTGATACCATGCATCAGACAAACTTCCTGGTCATGCCATCCTCTATCTTCTCTTTTAAAATACCGGGTTTTAACCCTCCGTTGAGGTAAAAAAAAAATAGATTAATACGCGTTGACTTAGCCAAAACCTATTATAAATTAACCGAGTGAAAACAAATATTAGAATTTCTGGAATATTTCGAGCGTGCAGAAATGAACGAAAGGCACTTGGGCAAAATATCTGTGGCACTAGAATAGGAGAACCAGTTGACCTGGAGCTCAAGCGATAGTTGAATGTAATCAAGGTTTGCAAATAACAGCAGAAATTCGTGTTTTTGCAACTCAGGCAACGTTCGGATTCGTACGTTGCCTGTATGGTCTTGGAGACCCCGTTGCCAGACGCAGAGGTTAAGCTACTTAAAAGTTTATCGACTATAAGATGGTCCTTAAGACTGCACTAATGACTAAATCACAATTGAACACCTTAAAGACTATGGGACTGATCACCGTCCGCAATAATGATATCTGCATTGAGTTTAAAAAGCCACTAGAGGGCGAAACGTCTAGAAAATAAAGACACCCAGCATTGTTTACTACTAAAATAATAATAATAACATATGTCTGGACCAGCAGGAATATCATGGCTGCTCTCGCTGCCAGGTAAACAAACAAATATTTCAAGTATTTCCTTAAAGCTTTATAGCTTAGCTTGCTCAAACTTTGTTTGGATATAAATTAACATGATTTATACCACGATCTGGTAACCCATCCTCGCAGACTCCTGGTAAAATCCTGGGATATAAAACCGTCAAAACAACGGCCATAATTTGTTTTAGGCGTTGTCTTGGGAGGTAAATGTGGTGTTTTGTAAGTGGTGGAGGTTTTGGTGGTATAGTGGTGTGGGTGGTGTAATGGTGTGGGTGGGT
>NC_069403.1:83048915-83083915 GCF_026875155.1 Cherax quadricarinatus
GATGATCTATATTATTAACTTGATGCATGCACGTACTATGCAATGCAGATCAGACTCATATATTGAGTATACAGATCTAACAAAAGCATAAGACACACTGACGCATAGCAAGCTACTGCATGCATGCAGATGCATGACAGCTATGCACTGACTGCATGCTGATAAAGCAGATGAGAGCATATATATATAACAATTGTGGAAACTGACACGACAATACAAAAAAAACTAAACAATCATACAACATAAATCCATCTAGTATAATACAAAAAATAAGACATTGACATTAAGGCAGATATGATGTATATGATGATATGATATATTGATATGATATTGATTAATTATATTATTATGATTATTAACAATAATAAAAATAGTTAATCAATAGCAAGAAGTACAACAACCATAATAATAATAACACACTCACACACACACACACACACACACACACACACACACACACACACACACACACACACATACACACACACACATACAACACACACACACACTCACACATACACACACACACGCACAACACACACACACACACACACACACACACCACACACACACACACACACAACACACACACACACACACACACACACACACACACACACACACACACAGTGGTATAACCCACCACAGAACAGCAGGAGGCCAAGGCAAGAGTACGACGAGAGCAATAGAGCGATGGTTGACACACTGGCTAGAGTGGCCAGAAGAGCTCATGCATGCAGGGCAAAGCTCCTGATCATGGGTGACTTTAACCACAAGGAGATCGATTGGGAGAACTTGGACCCGCATGGGGGCCAAGATACATGGAGGGCTAAGATGATGGAGGTGGTACTGGAAAACTTCATGTGCCAACACGTAAGGGACACTACAAGAGAGAGAGGAGAGTATGAACCAGCAAGGCTGGACTTAGTATTCACCTTGAGTAGTGCAGATATCGAGGACATCACATATGAAAGACCCCTTGGGGCCAGTGACCATGTGGTTTTAAGCTTCGAATACACAGTAGAGCTACAAGTGGAGGGAGAAGCAGGAAGGCCAGGACGAATGAAGCCAAACTACAAGAAAGGGGACTACACAGGAATGAGGAACTACCTGAACGGGGTTCAGTGGGACAGAGAACTGGCAGGGAAGCCAGTTAATGAGATGATGGAATATGTAGCAACAAAATGCAAGGAGGCTGAGGAGAGGTTTGTACCCAAGGGTAACAGGAATAATGAAAAAGCCAGGATGAGCCCATGGTTTACCCAAAGGTGCAGGGAGGCAAAAACCAAGTGTGCTAGGGAATGGAAGAAATACAGAAGGCAAAGGACCCAGGAGAATAAGGAGAACAGTCGTAGAGCCAGAAACGAATATGCACAGATAAGAAGGGAGGCCCAAAGACAATATGAAAATGACATAGCAGCGAAAGCCAAATCTGACCCGAAACTGTTGTACAGCCACATCAGGAGGAAAACAACTGTCAAGAACCAGGTAATCAGGCTAAGGAAGGAAGGAGGAGAGACAACAAGAAATGACCGTGAAGTATGTGAAGAACTCAACAAGAGATTCAAAGAAGTGTTCACAGAGGAGACAGAAGGGACTCCAGAAAGACGGAGAGGTGGGGCACACCACCAAGTGCTGGACACAGTGCACACAACCGAGGAAGAAGTGAAGAGGCTTCTGAGTGAGCTAGATACCTCAAAGGCAATGGGGCCAGATAACATCTCCCCATGGGTATTGAGAGAGGGAGCAGAGGCGCTATGTGTACCCCTAACTACAATATTCAATACATCTATCGAAACAGGGAGATTGCCTGAGGCATGGAAGACAGCAAATGTAGTCCCAATCTTTAAAAAAGGAGACAGACATGAAGCATTAAACTACAGACCAGTGTCACTGACATGTATAGTATGCAAAATCATGGAGAAGATTATCAGGAGAAGAGTGGTGGAACACCTAGAAAGGAACGATCTCATCAACAGCAGCCAACATGGTTTCAGGGACGGGAAATCCTGTGTCACAAACCTACTGGAGTTCTATGACATGGTGACAGCAGTAAGACAAGAGAGAGAGGGGTGGGTGGATTGCCTTTTCTTGGACTGCAAGAAGGCGTTTGACACAGTTCCACACAGGAGATTGGTGCAAAAACTGGAGGACCAAGCAGGGATAACAGGGAAGGCACTACAATGGATCAGGGAATACTTGTCAGGAAGACAGCAGCGAGTCATGGTACGTGGCGAGGTGTCAGAGTGGGCACCTGTGACCAGCGGGGTCCCGCAGGGGTCAGTCCTAGGACCAGTGCTGTTTATGGTATTTGTGAACGACATGACGGAAGGAATAGACTCTGAGGTGTCCCTGTTTGCAGATGACGTGAAGTTGATGACAAGAATTCACTCGATCGAAGACCAGGCAGAACTACAAAGGGATCTGGACAGGCTGCAGACCTGGTCCAGCAATTGGCTCCTGGAGTTCAATCCCACCAAGTGCAAAGTCATGAAGATTGGGGAAGGGCAAAGAAGGCCGCAGACGGAGTACAGTCTATGGGGTCAGAGACTACAAACCTCACTCAAGGAAAAAGATCTTGGGGTGAGTATAACACCAGGCACATCTCCTGAAGCGCACATCAACCAAATAACTGCTGCAGCATATGGGCGCCTAGCAAACCTCAGAACAGCATTCCGACATCTTAATAAGGAATCATTCAGGACCCTGTACACCGTGTACGTTAGGCCCATATTGGAGTATGCGGCACCAGTTTGGAACCCACACCTAGCCAAGCACGTGAAGAAACTAGAGAAAGTGCAAAAGTTTGCAACAAGACTAGTCCCAGAGCTAAGAGGTATGTCCTACGAGGAGAGGTTAAGGGAAATCAACCTGACGACACTGGAGGACAGGAGAGATAGGGGGACATGATAACGACATACAAAATACTGAGAGGAATTGACAAGGTGGACAAAGAGAGGATGTTCCAGAGATTGGACACAGTAACAAGGGGACACAGTTGGAAGCTGAAGACACAGATGAATCACAGGGATGTTAGGAAGTATTTCTTCAGCCACAGAGTAGTCAGTAAGTGGAATAGTTTGGGAAGCGATGTAGTGGAGGCAGGATCCATACATAGCTTTAAGCAGAGGTATGATAAAGCTCACGGCTCAGGGAGAGTGACCTAGTAGCGATCAGTGAAGAGGCGGGGCCAGGAGCTCGGACTCGACCCCCGCAACCTCAACTAGGTGAGTACAACTAGGTGAGTACACACACACACACACACACACACACACACACACACACACACACACACACACACACACACACACACACACACACACACACACACACACACCACACTACACTACACTACACTACACTACCCTACACTTCCTCAAGCAGTGACCTTGACGTTGAAAGTCGTTAATCTTCTCCAGTCAACGAAGGTTGACTGGAGAAGATTAACGACACATTATCCGTGTGAGGAGAGGTGACTGGACGCCTGACTTCAGTGTTAATGATGCAAGTTTAGAGGAAAACGATCTTAGTCCTTCCTGGATCAACGTATCGCCCTTCCACACTAAGATAACACCGGTCTTGCCTCGTGTCTCCAAGACGCTGGGGGTCCTGCCTGGTTTCTAGAAGACGCTGGGGGTCTTTTCTGGTTTGTTGAAGACCTTAGGGGTCTTCGCTGGTTATTATAAAAAACAATCTTACCATCACACTATCTCCACCAACTCGAATATATATATATATATATATATATATATATATATATATATATATATATATATATAATATATATATATATATATATATATATATATAATATATTATAATATATATATATATATATATATATATATATATATATATATATATATATATATATATAATGAAGTATATACTAAGTTATAATGCAACACGTATTATACCTAACAGTATAATATATTGGTATATATAATTAAGACAATACACATCCAATATAATTACAAATACATTTATATAATTTTCAAAGTTCAGAAGATGCACAATAAGTCTGGTT
Source organism: Cherax quadricarinatus (assembly GCF_026875155.1). Taxonomy (NCBI): domain Eukaryota; kingdom Metazoa; phylum Arthropoda; class Malacostraca; order Decapoda; family Parastacidae; genus Cherax; species Cherax quadricarinatus. Next base: position 83,052,943 of record NC_069403.1, read on the forward strand.
AATAGCAATCAAAAACAATTTTATATCCCTGAAGATATGAAAAAAGGGGTACATGGCACTCTTAAGGCAGGCTGGAAAAGACGGACATCAAAAGCTCGTTCACAACTCCATTAAAAAGTTGTACAAATTGGCACAAGGAGCCAAGAAGTGGAACGGGAGTGTTGCTGCGCGGGCCTTTGACGCCAACACGACAGTGGTTGGTAATTTGTCTGAAGTATGAAAGGGATACATTGGAATCATACTTGCGCAGATGTTACTGGGATACCTCTGGAATCATACTCAACTGCATAAGTGTACTGGGAGACCTGGGAATCATACTCACGCAGATGTTACTGGGATACCTGTGGAATCATACCACGAATGTATGGGACTGTGGTAATCATTGTCTGAGATGGTTGCTGGGGATACTTGTGGAATCATACTTGCGCAGATGTTACTGGGGATACCTCTGGAATCATACTCACGCAGATGTTACTGGGGATACCTGTGGAATCATACTCACGCAGATGTTACTGGGGATACCTGTGGAATCATACTCACGCAGATGTTACTGGGGATACCTGTGGAATCATACTCACGCAGATGTTACTGGGGATACCTGTGGAATCATACTCACGCAGATGTTACTGGGGATACCTGTGGAATCATACTCACGCAGATGTTACTGGGGATACCTTTGGAATCATACTCACGTAGATGTTACTGGGGATACCTGTGGAATCATACTCACGTAGATGTTACTGGGGATACCTGTGGAATCATACTCACGCAGATGTTACTGGGATACCTGTGGAATCATACTCACGCAGATGTTACTGGGAATACCTGTAGAATCATACTCACGCAGATGTTACTGGGGATACCTGTGGAATCATACTCACGCAGATGTTACTGGGGATACCTGTGGAATCATACTCACGCAGATGTTACTGGGGATACCTGTGGAATCATACTCACAATAATCGATATTCTTTTAGTTTTGATAAAAAAACCAACACTATAAATTAGTTACTAACCACAAGACAAACGGACAGACACTAAATAATGTACAGATGTAGTCTACGTCGGTTATACAATAATACAATACAACCTAATTTTTTTCTACACTATACAAAATGTAGGCTACAATATTTTGAATACTGTTAAGCAAGAAAGAAAGTTACTGCATGATATTGGTGTGTCTTACTCTATGAAAAAATATATAAACTAAGAGGAGCATGTTTCTCAATGTATATGTACTGAGAAGAGTAATGTTTCTCAACGTATATAAACTAAGAAGAGTAATGTCTCTCAACGTATATAAACTGAGGCGAGTAATATCTCTCAACTTTGTTTTAATCTCTGTTGAAGAGTTTAAAGTATTCGTGTGTGAAATGGTTAGGTGTAGCCTCAATGGCCCTTTCGATAGGTTTTTAAACCTCATTAACCATTAACTAGAAGAGAGGCTCGAGGAGACTGAAGAGAATTAAGCCACACTGATTGGCTTTCTTGGGTTAACCCGTCTTGTTAACCCTTCAGGGTTGCTGAATCAAATTAAGTCTTCTTTATTTTCAAGTCGAAATTGTTCATCCTGCGTCGTGTTGCAACGTACTCTGGGTTCCATAGATAGTGTAGCAGGGGAGAGTCGTCGTGTTGCAACGTACTGTGGGTCCATAGTTTCAAAGTGTGTTGAAAGTGGCCAGAGCAGGGGAGAGTCGTCCTGTTGCAACGTACTCTGGGTTCCACAGGTAGTGTAACAGAGGAGAGTCGTCGTGTTGCAACGTACTCTCGGTTCCATAGGTAGTGTTGCAGGGGAGAGTCATCATGTTGCAACGTACTCTCGGTTCCATAGGTAGTGTTGCAGAGGAGAGTCGGACAGGCGGCTCAGTGCTACCAGCACTGCCTTAGGAAGTTGGTGTGATTGTTGTTGACTCGCCTCTTTATTGGCTCTCTCTCTCTCTCTCCGCCCAGTGACTGTTTATTTACTCGACTTAAGACAGGGAGCTTTCCCATGGGCTCTGTTTACTGAACACAAAGGCTACCAACCCTCCCAACACAACGCAGCAAAGCTCACCTGCACACCAACTGCCAGTTCTTCCAACACTGCCAAGCTCGTCAATTAGACACAAGGGCAACACTTGGGTGTCTTTATTGTGGAAATGTTTGGACACACCGTGGCTTCATCAGACTCCAGGCTGAGTGACTGATTACCTCAAATTCCTTCTGATCTTCACCATTCTTTTTTGTATAGGACTGATGAAGCCACTGTGTGGCGAAACGTTTCCACATGTGTCTAATTTATCAACTTGTCGGTTCTCTGAATCATTTATCTACACTGTCAAGCTCACCTACAAAGTCAACATTACAATGTTAGTCACAATACAAAGGAGACACAGTGTTTAAATATAGCATTTCTGGTCTGGTTATGGACGGGCTGCGTGGGGCGCTGACCCCCGGACACCCTCCAGGTATACATGCAGATAAATTAGACACATGTGCAACTCTTGGGTATCTTTATTGAGGAAACGTTTCGCCACACAGTGGCTTCATCAGTCCATACAAAGGAGAAACTTGAAGAACAGGAGGAGAATGAGGTAATCAGTCCCTCAACCTTGAGTCGATGTGGTCAGTCCATCATCTTGAATAGAATAGGTTTTCTTACCAAAAAATAGTGCAAAATTCTGGCAACATGTTGATGCAATCAGCTTGTTTCTATCATATTTCTTAGTATTTTTTTTTAAATATAATTTTTATGTTTTTGCTGTCATCAAGACGACATGTTGGCAATTAGTGTTATTATTTTTTTTACTCCAAAAATTACTGTTGTTATGATTATTTCATTCTAAATACTCAACATGACAAGTTCTGTGACGACTAAAGTGAAGAGCACAGAGTTGTTGCTGCTCACTTGCCTCTGGGTTATCAACAATTATAGGGGTTTGCAACACGCTCACTCTGTGTTATCAACAATTATAGGGGTTTGCAACACGCTCACTCTGTGTTATCAACAATTATAGGGGTTTGCAACACGCTTACTCTGTGTTATCAACAATTACAGGGGTTTGCAACACGCTTACTCTGTGTTATCAACAATTATAGGGGTTTGCAACACGCTTACTCTGTGTTATCAACAATTATAGGGGTTTGCAACATGCTTACTCTGTGTTATCAACAATTATAGGGGTTTGCAACACGCTTACTCTGTGTTATCAACATTTATAGGGGTTTGCAACACGCTCACTCTGGCTTATCAACAATTATAGGGGTTTACAACACGCTTACTCTGTGTTATCAACAATTATAGGGGTTTGCAACACGCTTACTCAGGGTTATCAACAATTATAGGGGTTTGCAACACGCTTACTCTGTGTTATCAACAATTATAGGGGTTTGCAACACGCTTACTCTGTGTTATCAACAATTATAGGGGTTTGCAACACGCTCACTATGGCTTATCAACAATTATAGGGGTTTGCAACACGCTCACTCTGGCTTATCAACAATTATAGGGGTTTGCAACACGCTCACTCTGGCTTATCAACAATTATAGGGGTTTGCAACACGCTCACTCTGGCTTATCAACAATTATAGGGGTTTGCAACACGCTCACTCTGGCTTATCAACAATTATAGGGGTTTGCAACACACTCAATTATGTACCTCTGTAATCTTTTGACTACCGCCCACAGGATGGATATGGGGTACATAATAAACATATTAAACTAACTGACAACACGCCCAGATTTGGTGTTTCATCTCCATAGAGCTTTATAGAAACAAAAACTTAAATTGTCTCGCCAGATCCCTGGACCAATTATGTACCTCTGTAATCTTTTGACTACCGCCCACGGGATGGGTATGGGGTGCATAATAAACATATTAAACTAACTAAACAGAATTGAACCCGGGATCATCGGTTGTGAATCAAATACGACGATATACTATAAGTAATCATCCATCTACCTTCACAGAGAGTAACTCTTTTATTTATTTTGGTATAGAATTTTCGTTTCCTCCCTCATCTCTTGTTTTATCCTCTTCCGTTTCCATTTAAATAATCTTCTTTTCTCCAATTTTTTTCTTTGGTAACTTTTAGGTTTTTAGCCAGAATCAGAGATTTTACATTAATTGTTCAATACATCGATGCATAATTCATACAATATGAGATCAGTATTGCACAAAAATACCCGTAGGTTTATTACAATGAGTCATTATAGTCAAAAAATGTATTTTAAAACTAAATGTTTACACACATAACCTTCCATCAGGGGCCAGTGATTCCGAATTTATGGACCACGTCTCATTTTAGCCACAAATCCGGATTTAGAATTTTCTGACGATCACCTGTCCACACCAACATTCTGAAAGAGTTGCAATTATGATATGTGAGAGTTTTGTGCACTATGCAACATTGATTTTTTCCAGGCATAACAGTTTTCAGATTGAAGAATAAAACCCATGCACAACACTTGGGTATCTTCACTTTCCGAAAGGTATCGCCTGCACAGAAGGCTTCTTCTGTCGAATACAGAGGTAATTTTAATAATGGAGAGAGTGGAAGAAATGAAGAGGTAGTTTTGGGGTATTCAGTTCCCTCAGCCTTGACAGAAGGAGTTCAGTCCCTTATCATTGATAGAAAGTGTTCAGCATCTTGGCTGACTTTATGGTCACTGACGGAACACAAACATGAAATAATTATCACCGATATCATTCTCTTTACTTCCAATGACGCTATGTAATTTCATCTTCCCCGTACTTGTTGTTTACCAGCCTCTTTCTCTTCACTATCTGAGCTTGTGGAAGTTGAAGAGAGAGAGCAGGTGGGAAGGACACAGATGGAGGTGAAGGAGGAGGGACTGCAGAAGTATGGACAGGATTTTGCTGAGGGTGGGAAATGTTGAAAAGATGTAATGGTGAGTTTATTTAGGTGGAACGGCATTCAGATAACTAATTGTAGCATCGAAAATACATGTGATACTCCGTCACACAGAATGGTTTAACTGCATGACTCCAGATTCCATTAGAGTGTGGAGGACATCGTCAAGTACTTCACTTTGAAAGTATAGACAAGACAACACCATTTCAACAAAGTTTCCCCTGTAAGTATTGTTTTTCATGTTTTCTATTGCTTCATAGAAAACTTAATATTTTAGTGGGTAGACAATGACAAAAACCAACAAGTAAGCATCATGACGCTGACAGCAGAGGATCCTGTTAATACATTTCACCCAAGGCTGTGCTTTATCTAGCAATTGTCTCGTCTCACACAGTGAGTGTCCGTGGTTCAATCCCCGGCATGGGTGGAAACACTGGGCATGTTTCCTTACACCTGATGTCCCTGTTCACCTAGCAGTAAGTAGGTACCTGTGTGTTAGTTGACTGTTGTGGGTAGCATCCTGGGAGACAAGATTGAAAGACCACAATGGAAATAAGGGAGACAGTCCTCGATGATGCACTGACTTTCTTGTGTTACCCTGAATGGCTAATATTCCCCCGAGTTAAAAAATTCGGGCAAATCTTATCTTATCTTACACTTGGGTTCAGACTTCAGAAACCAACCCTGGCTGTGCATCCTATCTAATGCTATAGCATTGGTAGGATGCTAATCCTACCCACTGCACCATTGATGAGTGACTGAAGAGGAGGCAGATTACAAAGAAAGTAAGTTGATAGGACCCTAATGGAAATAAATCACTTTGTCTGACTTTTTTGGTTTATCCCAGGTTCTCTACACATATTAGGAGAGAAGTAAATAATGAAAATGATTGTTATAGGAATGCAGTTAGAAGCCTGAGTAGATCTATAACCCACTATGATAACATGAACGTAGATAAGTATGTTTATGAGCAACTTGCAATGTGAACACTGACTGATGTTGTAGTGGCCAGGCTTAGGCTTGGTTACAAGTACTTCTGGCAGTTTGGGAGACACACAGATTATGATCAAACTAAATGTAAATTATGTGATCAGGCATTTTGGTCACTCTTTAAAACACTGTGTGCTTTAATTGTCCACTTATTGAGGAATACAGAGACAGACAGTATAATAACCTATGTGACATGTCAAGATATCTTATTAATGAAAATAAGATATCAGATATACTAAGCAAATTTCCTAAATTTGCTTGTAACAGATAAGTGAACTATAGATATGTAGATATAAATCCATATGTATTCCTGTTAACCTTTTGGGGCCTAGTTCCTGGCGCCTTTTGTGTATCCATATCCTTCGCTACGTCCACAGGATGGATATGGGGTGCACAATAAATAGCCACTGGTGCAAAATCTAATCTAAATTCACACATATGCTGCTATGTAAGATAATCTATGTAACTGTATTTGTGTATACCTGAATAAACTTACTTATTTACTTACTAACCAACCAGGATAATTCCCAAGACAGTGACTGCGCCAGCTGGGAGAGTCTGTCTTAATGCAAATGGGATCCGAACTTAATCTAATCCCCAGGATGTCGTCACATCAGTCGACTAATTCTCGGGGAACCTATTTCATAGGTGAAAAGAGCAGCGTATATGTAAGGAAACACGTTCAACATTTCCTCCAGTGTCTGAGGGTTGAACCACTGACTCTATGAGTGACGTGTGCGTTACCAATCGACCCACAGGACACCACGCCCAAGTAAGTAAGTTTATTTAGGCACAGGTACACATATGTACAATTATCATACACGTACAGGATGGATATGTGGTGACTACCACCTATAGGATGAGTCAGAGGTGACTAACTCCCTCAAGATGGATGGTAGTCACTAGTCACCATCTTTTATTGACCTAAGAAAAGCTTTTGACACAGTAGACCACGACATCCTACTCCACAAACTTGATCATTACGGTATAAGAGGCTATGCGCTTGCTTATTTCAAATCTTACATTACTAATAGGTATCAGTACGTCACCATTAAAGACACAGCATCAGCAACACGGCCACTTGATACAGGAGTTCCGCAGGGAAGTGTCCTTGGTCCCCTGCTCTTCCTCATATACATCAATGACCTTCCAAACTTATCCCAACACCTGGAAATCCATTCTCTTTGCTGATGACACGACTTATGTCATCTCTCACCCTAATCTTGCCACCTCAACACCATTGTGAATGAGGAGCTGATTAAAATATCGACTTGGATGACAGCAATAAACTTACGCTTAACACTGACAAAACCTACTATATTATGTTTGGTAGCAGAGCAGGAGATGCACAAATTAACATTAAGATTGACAACACTCTAATTACCAGAAATAATGGGGCAAATTCCTAGGCTTATACCTTGACAACAACCTGAATTTCAGCACCCATATCCAGCATATAACCAAAAAAGTATCCAAAACGGTTGGGGATCCTCTCCAAGATACGATACTACGTGCCGCAAATGCCCTTCTCACACTATACCACTCACTTATTTATCCATACCTCGCCTATGCTATTTGTGCTTGGGGATCAACTGCAGCAACACACCTAAAGCCAATAATAAACCCAACAAAAAGCTGCAGTAAGAATAATCACTAAATCCCATCCCTGGCAACACACCCCCCCCACTCTTCACAGACCTAAACTTACTCCCAGTTCAGTACATCCACACTTACTACTGTGCAATCTACATCTACAGGGCCTTAAACTCTAATATCAACCTTGACCTAAAACGCTTTCTTGATAGTTGTGACAGAACCCACAGGCATAACACCAGATACAAACTTCTCTACGACATTCCCCATGTCCGACTAAACCTTTACAAAAATTCAATGTATGTCAAAGGCCCTAAAATCTGGAATACCCTACCTGAGAACTCTAGAACTGCAGACACATTCATCACCTTCAAAAACTACCATTAGAAAAACATCTTATCTCCCTGATACACCCCGTCAACTAACTACACGAATACCACCTGGTGGTTCACACTTACACTCACTCACTCATTTGACCATAAACAGAAATATTAATCTCAATCTTAAAATAATGAATCCTGTGATACTCCAATACTGAAACTATGTACTGTGCCAAAACAAAAGCATTCACATTGCTAAACTCACAAACTAGTATTTAGTCACCTAGCCATAATACCAACTTACCTCATAATTTGTAATATTTTACAATTAAGAATAAAACTAAGTCTGCCCGAAATGCCTAGCCATGCTAAGCGTTCTAGTGGTACACTCTGTAATCACAATTTTACTACATGTAAACCACACAATAACCAAATTTTTGTAAACTCAGCATTGTAATCCTTATAGAGAATAAACTTTGAATTTGAATTTGAATTTGAATTTTCGGCTGCCTTAATTTTGGGTCGCATAAGTTTTAATTGGCCAACTTAAGGAAAAAATAGTTCCTGTACATAAAAAAATGGAAAATGCTCCCTCAGATCGTTTATAAACCTTAAATATTGGTTTATTTACATTGAGTAAGGTTGATTTTGGGTTGTATAGGTGCCAATTAATAATTTTTATCATTTTTATCTAAAAAATTAAAAAAATGAAAAGGTTCATGCGGTAACTTCTGAATGCCTCATCCGATCGGCGTCAAACCTTTAACGCAGAAAACTTGAGAATGCAATCTCTGAAAGGCTTCGAACCTCAAGTGATGGAGTGTTTAGGAACATTGGTTACTAATATTTGCCTCTAAACTCTCAAAGACATTGTATTTCCGTTTCCGAACTGAAGATTCTACTTAGTTGTGGTCAGTTTAGGCGAAACTGGGATATTACTCTAGTTGTGATAGCCTGCGAACGCCTCTTCAGATCGACTCCAAATCGTCAAGTCTAATATCTAACTGGAAAAGTAGTAACACTGATTGTCTTTTTTCTTGGGGGGGGGAGGGCTATCATGGGTAATTTACAAGATGTAAGATAATTATACTTGCGTATACCTCTGCCTGAATAATCTTACTAACTGACTCTCTGCTCAGTAATATTTCTTTTGTCTGCATTGAGGAAGAAGAGGCTGGGCTTATAAGATTCGGGAGTACCTTTCAAGGATCGTGCAGCGACCGACACACATTTAATAATAATAATAATAATAATAATAATAATAATAATAATAATAATAATAATAATAATAATAATAATAATATAATAATAAATAATAATAATAATAATAACAACAATAATTATTATTATTATATTTTATTTATTATTATTACTATTATTATTATTATTATTATTATTTTATTATTATTATATTATTATTATTATTGTTATTATTATTATTATTATTATTATTATTATTATTATTATTATTATTTTGGTGAAGCGTGTGTGAACAGTCAGGTTCATGTTGTTCTCAGTCATTTTCATTCACTGAAAGAGGTGTAGTATTGAACAATGAGAAATGGCTGGATAATAACACACACTGTTTCTGCAAGTGACTTATTGATCCACTTTGCAAGAGAAGGCGTCAACTTGGCAATTGTTTGTGGATCCGCTACAACGTCAACATATCTTTTATTGTAGCTGGGAGCCTTGATACAGGTGAAGGTGGTCTTGATGAAGGTGAAGGTGACCTTGATGCAGGTAAAGGTGACCTTGATGCAGGTGAAGATGGTCTTGATGAAGGTGAAGGTGACCTTGATGCAGGTGAAGGTGGTCTTGATGAAGGTGACCTTGATGCAGGTGAAGGTGACCTTGATGCAGGTAAAGGAGATGTTGATGCAGGTGAAGGTGGTCTTGATGAAGGTGAAGGTGACCTTGATGCAGGTGAAGGTGACCTTGATGCAGGTAAAGGAGATGTTGATGCAGGTGAAGGTGGTCTTGATGAAGGTGAAGGTGACCTTGATTCAGGTGAAGGTGGTCTTGATGAAGGTGAAGGTGACCTTGATGCAGGTGAAGGTGACCTTGATGCAGATGAAGGTGACCTTGATACAGGTGAAGGTGGTCTTGATGAAGGTGACCTTGATGCAGGTGAAGGTGACCTTGATGCAGGTAACCTTGATGCAGGTGAAGGTGACCTTGATGCAGGTAACCTTGATGCAGGTGAAGGTGACCTTGATGCAGGTGAAGGTGACCTTGATGAAGGTGACCTTGATGCAGGTGAAGGTGGCCTTGATGCAGGTGAAGGTGACCTTGATGCAGGTAAAGGTGGCCTTGAAGCAGGTGAAGGTGATCTTGATGCAGGTGAAGGTGGTCTTGATGAAGGTGACCTTGATGCAGGTGATGGTGTCCTTGATGCAAATGAAGATGACCTTGATGCAGGTGAAGGTGGTCTTGATGAAAGTGACCTTGATGCAGGTGAAGGTGACCTTGATGCAGGTGAAGGTGACCTTGATGCAGGTGAAGGTGGCCTTGATGCAGTTGAAGGTGGTCTTGATGAAGGTGACCTTGATGCAGGTGAAGGTGGTCTTGATGAAGGTGACCTTGATGCAGGTGAAGGTGGTCTTGATGAAGGTGAAGGTGACCTTGATGCAGGTGAAGGTAACCTTGATACAGGTGGAGGTGACCTTGATGCAGGTGAAGGTAACCTTGATACAGGTGAAGGTGGTCTTGATGAAGGTGACCTTGATGCAGGTGAAGGTGGTCTTGATGAAGGTGACCTTGATGCAGGTGAAGATGACCTTGATGCAGGTGAAGGTGACCTTGATGCAGGTGAAGGTGACCTTGATGAAGGTGACCTTGATGCAGGTGAAGGTGGCCTTGATGCAGGTGAAGGTGACCTTGATGCAGGTAAAGGTGGCCTTGAAGCAGGTGAAGGTGATCTTGATGCAGGTGAAGGTGGTCTTGATGAAGGTGACCTTGATTCAGGTGAAGGTGGCCTTGATGCAGGTGAAGGTGGCCTTGATGAAGGTGAAGGTGGTCTTGATGAAGGTGAAGGTGACCTTGATTTAGGTGAAGGTGACCTTGATGCAGATGAAGGTGCTCTTCATGAAGGTGACCTTGATTTAGGTGAAGGTAGCCTTGATGCAGGTGAAGGTGCTCTTGATGAAGGTGAAGGTGACCTTGATTCAGGTGAAGGCGACCTTGATGCAGGTGAAGGTGACCTTGATGCAGGTGAAAGTGGCCTTGATGCAGGTGAAGGTGCTCTTGGTGAAGGTGAAGGTGACCTTGATTCAGGTGAAGGTGACCTTGATTCAGGTGAAGCTGGCCTTGATGCAGGTGAAGGTGCTCTTGATGAAGGTGAAGGTGACCTTGATTCAGGTGAAGGTGACCTTGATTCAGGTGAAGGCGACCTTGATGCAGGTGAAGGTGCTCTAGGTGAAGGTGACCTTGATTCAAGTGAAGGTGATCTTGATGCAGGTGAAGGTGACCTTGATGCAGGTGAAGTGTTCTTGATTCAAGGAAATGTAGTTATCTCCCATTACCTGGAATTTAACCTGAGTACCGGCCATTCTCAGGCACTGTATGACCCACATGGGTTTAGCTCTTCCACATACTACTACTACTACAACTAATAATAATAATAATAATAATAATAATATAATAATAATAATAATAATAACAATAATGTAAGAATTATTTATATATATATATATATATATATATATATATATATATATATATATATATATATTATATATATATATATATATATATATATTATATATATATATATATATTATATATATATATATATATATATATAATATATATATATATTATATATATATATATATATATATATATATATATATATATATATATATATATATATACATAATATATATATATCCTTCCTTCAACACACCGGCTGTATCCCACCAAGGCGGGGTGGCCCAAAAGGAAAAACGAAAGTTTCTCCTTTTGCATTTAGTAATATATACAGGAGAAGAGGTTACTAGCCCCTTGCTCCCGGCATTTTAGTCGCCTCTTACAACACGCATGGCTTACGGAGGAAGAATTCTGTTCCACTTCCCCATGGAGGTAAGAGGAAATAAACAAGAACAAGAACTAGTAAGAAAATAGAAGAAAACCCAAAGAGGTGTGTGTATATATGCTTGTACATGTATGTGTAGTGTGACCTAAGTGTAAGTAGAAGTAGCAAGACGTACCTGAAACCTTGCATGTTTATGAGACAGAAAAAAAAGACACCAGCAATCCTACCATCGTGTAAAACAGTTACAGGCTTCAGTTTTACACTCACTTGGCAGGACGGTAGTACCTCCCTGGGTGGTTGCTGTCTACCAACCTACTACCTAGGATATATATATATATATATATATATATATATATATATATATATATATATATATATATATATATATATATACATACATATATATATATATATACATACATATATATATATATATATATATATATATATATATATATATATATATATATATATATATATATATATATATATATATATATAATATATATATATATAAATTTATATGAAATATTTGAGAATAATTTGTTTATACTTGTCGACTAATAAACTTAGTTTTCAGGAACCATTGAAAGAAAGAAAAATAAATCATTTACATTATCGTTTAGTTTTGTAAATGTCAATTCAGTACAAACTACAGGTTGCGAGTCACTGTGAGTCAAGTCAACATGGTGACGGAGAGGGGGAGGGGGGAGGGGGGTGGGGGAGGGGGGAGGGGGAGGGGTGGAGGGGGCAGGGGAATGAGAGGTAGTCAGGAAAGGTCCAGTTCCTTGGAACAAGAACTCTCCGTCAGCATTATGGCACTCTCTTGAATTTAAAGGACCGAGATATTGAGTAATATTTCCGAGTTAAGGGAGAATATAAGAGTATTTACAAGGTACCAGTACCTTACTAGGGAGTAATTATGTACCCACGGTACCTGCTGGAAAGTGCTTATTAATATTAATTATAATATGTACTATACATATTATTATTATTTTTATTTATTATTATTATTATTATTATTATTATTATTATTATTATTATTATTATTATTATTATTTCTAGATAGAAGGTTGGTAGACAGCAACCACCCAGGGAGGAACTACCGTCCTGTGGTAGTAGGTTGGTAGACAGCAACCACCCAGGGAGATACTACCGTCCTGTGGTAGTAGGTTGGTAGACAGCAACCACCCAGGGAGATACTACCGTCCTGTGGTAGTAGGTTGGTAGACAGCAACCACCCAGGGAGGTACAACCGTCTTGTGGTAGTGGGTTGGTAGACAGCAACCACCCAGGTAGGTACTACCGTCCTGTGGTAGTAGGTTTGTAGACAGCAACCACCCAGGGAGGTACTACCGTCCTGTGGTAATAGGTTGGTAGACAGCAATCACCCAGGGAGGTACAACCGTCCTGTGGTAGTGGGTTGGTAGACAGCAACCACCCAGGGAGGTACTACCGTCCTGTGGTAGTAGGTTGGTAGACAGCAACCACCCAGGGAGGTACTACCGTCCTGTGGTAGTAGGTTGGTAGACAGCAACCACCCAGGGAGGTACTACCGTCCTGTGGTAGTAGGTTGGTAGACAGCAACCACCCAGGGAGGAACTACCGTCCTGTGGTAGTAGGTTGGTAGACAGCAACCACCCAGGGAGATACTACCGTCCTGTGGTAGTAGGTTGGTAGACAGCAACCACCCAGGGAGGTACCACCGTCCTGTGGTAGTAGGTTGGTAGACATCAACCACCCAGGGAGGTACCACCGTCCTGCCAAGTGAAGGTAAAAAGGAAACCTGTAATTGTTTTACATGATGGTAGGATTGTTGGTGTCTTTTTTCTGTCTCATAAATATGCAAAATTTCAGGTATGTCTTGCTACTTCTACTAACACTTAGGTCACACTACACATACATGTACAAGCATATATATGCACACTCATCTGGAGTTACTTCTATTTTCTTACTAGTTCTTGTTCTTGTTTATATCCTCTTGTCTTCTTGGGGAAGTGGAACAGAATTCTTCCTCCGTACTCCATGCGTGTCGTAAGAGGCGACTAAAATGCCGGGAGCAAGGGGCTAGTAACTCCTTCTCTTGTATACATATCCCACCCTGACTCTTTGGGATGTGGTCGGTTTGTTGAAAAACAAATTATTATTATTATTATTATTATTATTATTATTATTATTATTATTATTATTATTATTATTATTATTGTTTTACTGTTAACACACTGGCCGTTTCCCACGAAGGCAGGGTGACCCTAAAAAGAAGAAACGCTTTCATTATCATTCACTCTATCACTGTCTTGTCATAGGCATGGCTACACTACAGTTCAAAAACTGCAGCTTATCTCCACCCTTCCTTCAGAGCACCGGCCCTGTACTTCCCTCGTCCAGGACTCAAGGCCGTCTAACCTGTTTCCCTGAATTCCTTCATAAATGTTACTTTGCTCTCGCTCCAACAGCACGTCAAGTCATAAAAACCATTTACCTCCACTCACTCCTATCTAACATGCTCACGCATGCTTGCTGGAAGTCTAAGCCACTCGCACAAAAAACCTCCTTTACCCCCTCCCTTCAATCTTTCCTAGCACAACTCCTACCCCACCTTACCTCCACTGCAGATTCATATGTTCTCCAAGTGATTCTGTTTTGTTCTATCCTCTCTAACTTTCCAAACCGCCTCAACAACCTCATCTCAGCCCTCTGGATAATAGTTTTAGAAACCCCACACCTCCTTCTAATCTCCAAACTACGGATTACCTGCATAATATTCACACCACACATTGCCTTCAGACACGACATCTCCCCTGCCTCCAGCCTTCTCCTTGTTACAACATTCACCACCCATGTTTCACACCAGTATAAGAGTGTTGATATCACTATATCCTCATACATTTTCCTGTTTGCTAATATGTAAAACGTCTTTTGTCCCTACAGACTTCTCAGTCCGCCATTCACCTTTTTTCCTCATCAGTTCTATGGTTCACCTCATCTTTCATAGATCCATCTGCTGACAAGTCCACTCCCAAATATCTGAATACATTCACTTCCTCCATACTCTCTCCCTCCAATCTGACATCTTATCTTTCGTCCACCAACCCTGCAATTTCTCTTCAGAATCTCCGAAAAGCACAGTGTCGTCAGTAATAAGCAACTGTGACAACTGCCACTTTGTATTAGATTCTTTATCTTTCAACCCCACGCCTCTTGCCAACCCCTGAGCATTTACTTCTATTACAACCCCATCTATAAATATATTGAACAACCACGGTGACATCACGCATCCCTGTCTAAGGCCTACTTTTCCTGGGAAATAACCTCCCTCTCTACTATATACCCTAATCTGAACCTAACTATTCTCATAAAAATTCTTAACCGCTTTCAGTAACCTACCACCTATTCCATACCCTATCCACCCTATCATATGCCTTTTCCAAATCCATAAATGCAACGAAAACCTCTTTACCCTTATCTAAATACTACTCACTTATATGCTTCAATGTAAACACTTGGTTTACACATCCCCTATCCTTCCTAAGCCTCTTTGTTCATCTGCTATCCTGCTCACCATCTTACTCGTAATTCTTTTAATAATAACTCTACCGTACACTTTACCAGGTATACTCAACAGGCTTATTCCCTTATAATTCTTACACTCTGTTGTCCCCTTTGCCTAATTACAAAGGAACTATGCACGCTCTCTGCCAATCCCTAGGTACCTTCTCCTTGCTCATACATTTATTAAATAAAAGCACCAACTATTCCAAAACTATATCCCCACCTGGTTTTAACATTTTTGTCTTGATCCATCAATTCCAGCGGCCTCACTCACCATCCCTATAAACACATCTGGCTCTTCCTCACTCCTAAAAGATATTATACCTCCCTGGTCAATGCACGAAATCACAGCTTCCTATCTTCATCAACATTTAGCAGTTCCACAAAATGTTCCCTCCATCATCCTGACACCTCCAACTCTCCATCTAATAACTCTCCTCTTCTATTTTTAACTGTCAAGTCTATTCGTTCTCTAAGCTTTCAGCTTATCAATCTCACAACAAAACTTTTTCTTATTCTCAGCAAAATTTGTTGACAGCATCTCAACCACTCTCTCATTTTCTCTCCTTTTACATTCCTTCACCACTCTCTTAACCTCTCTTTTTCTCTCCACATACTCCTCCCTCCTTATATCACTTATATTTTGTAATAACATCTCATGCTAACTTTTTCTCTCTTATTACTCTCTTTACCTCATCATTCCACCAATCGCTCTTCTTCCCTCCCGCACCCACCTTCCTATATTATTATTATTATCATAATTATTATTATTGTTATTATTGTAATTATTATTATTATTATTATTATTATTATTATTATTATTATTATTATTATTATTATTATATATTATTATTATTATTATTATTATTATTATTATTATTATTATTATTATTATTATTATTGTTATTATTATTATTTTATTGGTGAAGCGTGTGTGAACAGTCAGGTTCATGTTGTTCTCAGTCATTTTCATTCACTGAAAGAGGTGTAGTATTGAACAATGAGAAATGGCTGGATAATAACACACACTGTTTCTGCAAGTGACTTATTGATCCACTTTGCAAGAGAAAGCGTCAACTTTGCAATTGTTTGTGGATCCGCTACAACGTCAACACGTCTTTTATTGTAGCTGGGAGCCTTGATACAGGTGAAGGTGGTCTTGATGAAGGTGAAGGTGACCTTGATGCAGGTAAAGGTGACCTTGATGCAGGTGAAGATGGTCTTGATGAAGGTGAAGGTGACCTTGATGCAGGTGAAGGTGGTCTTGATGAATGTGACCTTGATGCAGGTGAAGGTGACCTTGATGCAGGTGAAGGTGGTCTTGATGAATGTGACCTTGATGCAGGTGAAGGTGACCTTGATGCAGGTGAAAATGACCTTGATGCAGGTGAAGATGACCTTGATGCAGGTGGCCTTGATGCAGGTGAAGGTGACCTTGATGCAGGTGAAGGTGGTCTTCATGAAGGTGAAGGTGACCTTGATGCAGGTGAAGGTGGTCTTCATGAAGGTGAAGGTGACCTTGATGCAGGTGAAGGTGGCCTTGATGCAGGTGTAGGTGGTCTTGATGAAGATGAAAGTGACCTTGATGCAGGTGAAGGTGACTTTTATGCAGGCGAATGTGGTCTTGATGAAGGTGACCTTGATGCAGGTGAAGGTGGCCTTGATGCAGGTGAAGGTGGTCTTGATGAAGGTGAAGGTGACCTTGATGCAGGTGAAGGTGACCTTGATGCAGGTGAAGGTGACCTTGATGCAGGTGAAGGTGCTCTTAATGAAGATCAAGGTGCTCTTGATGCAGATCAAGGTGCTGTTGATGCATATCATGGGCTCATGATGAAGGCTGTGATATAGTACACGAACAGTCACACAAATATCAGGACACAAGGAATAGCTGTTTAACAACTGCCAAACTGCCACAACCTTCCAGGGTAACTGGAATGTGAAGACTGTAAAAAATATAAAAGAGAAAATTAAGAATTGGTTATTAATGACTCCTTTGTAAAGCACACGTTGTGTGCCCCCCCCCCCCCCCATGGATGGTGACCTCCCAGGACCTTGGAGTTAAGGGGGGTGCATGGAAGGCAATATAAGCCCAGGGAAACAGGTAAGAGAGAGGACTTTGGGCAGAGGACTGACAGAGGGCAGTACCCTGGTCGGGAGAGAGAGAGTGCTAGAGGAGGCTCTGTTGAAGAAGTCTGGGAAAAATAAAAGGGATAGCTGTCGTCGATGTGAGAAGGTTCAGGGGCCTGCAGCTAGAGGCTGGCTGAGTCCTAAAAGTGACCAATTATCACCATTCTGTAAGTGTACATTACATTTCGTCAGCTGTGTATTCCCAGTCAGAATAATTTATGTATTCCTAGTTAAGCTCAATATCCAACCCAGTTTCTCCTTTCCCCGAGTATATTACTGTACAAACGTTTACAAACTATATTTGAGGGAAATAATATATTCACTTTCCCAGTCTTTATCTGTTATCTTTTCTTATAAGGTAAAAGTGGACCTGCCTAGCATGGGCCAGTACGCCTGCTACAGTGCTCCTTCCTTCCTGGATGTGACTTTAACCTGACTTGCTTAGGCCAGTAGGTGACTTGGACCTGCCTAGCATGAGCCAGTAGGCCTCCTGCGGTGCTCCTTCTTTCTTATATTCTTATGTTAATGTCTAGTGTCCCGTAGTTCGATTAATAGCGCATTCAGCTCACACAGTAAGGTCCGTGGTTCGATTCCCGGTAAGGGTAGTAACGTCAAGACGCGTTTCCTTAAAACGTCTGCTGTCCATGTTCACCTAGCAGTAAAATAGGTACCTGGGTGTTAGCCGACTGGTGTGGGTAGCATCCTGGGGGGCAGAATTGACCTAATTTGTCCGAAATGCTCTGCATAACAAGCAGCCTTCTATATAGCAGTATGTCACTGACGTCAACTAGGCCTGTATACCTTGTACATGTACTTGTAGAAATAAAGATTGTTGTTGCTATTATTATTATTATTATTATTATTATTATTATTATTATTATTATTATTATTATTATTATTATTATTATTATTATTATTATTATTATTTAGTGAGGTGAGTGGGGTAGTCTCCATTACCTGGTAATTGACGGCTTCCCTCTCCCACCTTTCTATCTCTCTCTCTCTCTCTCTCTCTCTCTCTCTCACTTTTTTTTTTTACACAGGGTTTGACAAGGTTAAGGATCCCTAGCTTTATTGACAAGCTATTTACAGGTTAAGGATTCCTAACTTTATTGGCAAGCTAAGAGCTGTTACCTACATCAGCTCACTTGAAAATATTTTTATTGTTATGAGACATACAAGTAGGGAACAGGATGAAGTTGGAGCCATCTGAGGGCCAGCATTTTCATTTGATCAACTGACTTTATCTCGTTGACATCATCATGCTGTACGAATGTGTTCTATATTCCAGTCATCCTGGGTATATATGATCTCAGATGGAGTGATGTTCTGGAGAAGGGTACAGCCAGAGTGAAGTTGCTGCTTTCTGCCCGTCTTGTGGCATAAAAGCTTGTTTCACGCTGTCCTCGAAGTGAATCCAAGTGTGGTACTTTGACAATATTGGCCTTGTACATAACAGTAAGGCCACCCACATCCCTCCTATGTTGAAGGCTCTGCTGAAATGTACGAATGTGTTCCATACTCCATTTTCCTCAAATTCGTTCCTCCAGTTTATGACTAGGTGAAGGTGCTCTTGATGCAGATGAAGGTGCTCTTGATGCAGGTGAAGATGACCTTGATGCAGGTGAAGGTGACCTTGATGCAGATGAAGGTGACCTTGATGCAGGTGAAGGTGACCTTGATGCAGGTGAAGGTGCTCTTGATGCAGGTGAAGGTGGCCTTGATGCAGATGAAGGTGACCTTGATGCAGGTGAAGGTGACATTGATGAAGGGGAAGGTGCTCTTGATACAGGTGAAGGTGCTCTTGATACAGGTGAAGGTGCTCTTGATACAGGTGACGGTGCTCTCGATGCAGGTGAAGGTGACCTTGATGCAGGTGAAGGTGACCTTGATGCAGAAGGGCTCTTAATTCAAGAAAATGCAGCTATCTCCCATTACCTTGAATTTAACCTGTGTACCGACCACTCCCAGGCACTATATGGCCCACATGGGTTTAGCAGCAGCCAGCAGCAACAGCCTGGTTGATCAGGCTCTGATCCACCAGGAGGCCTGGTCACAGACCGGGCCGCGGGGGCATTGACCCCCGGAACTCTCTCCAGGTAAACTCCAGGTATATATATATATATATATATATATATATATATATTATATATATATATATATATATATATATATATATATATATATATATATATATATATATATATATATATATATAATATATATATATATATATATGTACATGAAATATCTGAGAATAATTTTTTTTACTAGTCGACTAATAAATTTATTTTTTAGGTACTATTGTAAAAAGAAAAAGACGCTATTTACATTATTGCTTAATTTTGTAAGTCAATTAATTCAGTACTCACAGTAGAGGTTGCGAGTCACTGTGAGTCAAGTCACCATGGTGACGGAGGAGGGAGGGGGAGGGGGGAGGGGGAGGGGGGAGGGGATTGAGAGGTAGTCAGGAAAGGTCCAGCTCCTTGGAACAAGAACTCTCCGACAGCATTATGGAGTTAAGGGGAAAAAAGAATATTATAAAGGCACCCACAGTGCCTTCCTGGAGAGTACTTTTTCACCCACGGTACTTGCGGGAAAGTTCTTATGTACCCACGGTACTTGCTGGAAAGTTCTTATGTACCCACGGTACTTGCGGGAAAGTTCTTATGTACCCACGGTACTTGCTGGAAAGTTCTTATGTACCCACGGTACTTGCTGGAAAGTTCTTATGTACCCGCGGTAATTGCTGGAAAGTTCTTATGTACCCACGGTACCTGCTGGAAAGTTCTTATGTACCCACTGTGCTTGCTGGAAAGTTCTTATGTACCAGCGGTACTTGCTGGAAAGTTCTTATGTACCCACGGTACTTGCTGGAAAGTTCTTATGTACCCACGGTACTTGCTGGAAAGTTCTTATGTACCCGCGGTACTTGCGGAAAAGTTCTTATGTACCCACGGTACTTGCTGGAAAGTTCTTATGTACCCACGGTACTTGCTGGAAAGTTCTTATGTACCCGCGGTACTTGCTGAAAGTTCTTATGTACCCACGGTACTTGCTGGAAAGTTCTTATGTACCCACGGTACTTGCTGAAGAAGTTCTTATGTACCCACGGTATTTGCTGGAAAGTTCTTATGTACCCACGGTACTTGCTGGAAAGTTCTTATGTACCCACGGTACTTGCTGGAAAGTTCTTATGTACCCACGGTACTTGCTGGAAAGTTCTTATGTACCCGCGGTAATTGCTGGAAAGTTCTTATGTACCCACGGTACTTGCTGGAAAGTTCTTATGTACCCACTGTGCTTGCTGGAAAGTTCTTATGTACCCGCGGTACTTGCTGGAAAGTTCTTATGTACCCACGGTACTTGCTGGAAAGTTCTTATGTACCCCGCGTACTTGCGAGAAAGTTCTTATGTACCCACGGGTACTTGCTGGAAAGTTCTTATGTACCCACGGTACTTGCTGGAAAGTTCTTATGTACCCGCGGTACTTGCTGGAAAGTTCTTATGTACCCACGGTACTTGCTGGAAAGTTCTTATGTACCCACGGTACTTGCTGGAAATTCTTAGTACCCACGGTATTTGCTGGAAAGTTCTTATGTACCCACGGTACTTGCTGGAAAGTTCTTATGTACACACGGTACTTGCTGGAAAGTTCTTATGTACCCACGGTACTTGCTGGAAAGTTCTTATGTACCCACGGTACTTGCTGGAAAGTTCTTATGTACCCACGGTATTTGCTGGAAAGTTCTTATGTACCCACGGTACTTGCTGGAAAGTTCTTATGTACCCACGGTACTTGCTGGAAAGTTCCTATGTTCCCGCGGTACTTGCTGGAAAGTTCTTATGTACCCACGGTACTTGCTGGAAAGTTCTTATGTACATACGGTACTTGCTGGAAAGTTCCTATGTACCCGCGGTACTTGCTGGAAAGTTCCTATGTACCCACGGTACTTGCTGGAAAGTTCTTATGTACCCACGGTACTTGCTGGAAAGTTCTTATGTACCCGCGGTACTTGCTGGAAAGTTCTTATGTACCCACGGTACTTGCTGATAAGTTCTTATGTACCCACGGTACTTGCTGGAAAGTTCCTATGTACCCGCGGTACTTGCTGGAAAGTTCTTATGTACCCACGGTACTTACTGGAAAGTCCTCATGTACCCACGGTACTTGCTGGAAAGTTCTTATGTACCCGCGGTACTTGCTGGAAAGTTCTTATGTACCCACGGTACTTGCTGATAAGTTCTTATGTACTCACGGTACTTGCTGGAAAGTTCTTATGTACCCAGGGTACTTGCTGATAAGTTCTTATGTACCCACGGTACTTGCTGGAAAGTTCTTATGTACCCACGGTACTTGCTGGAAAGTTCTTATGTACCCACGGTACTTGCTGGAAAGTTCTTATGTACCCACGGCACTTGCTGGAAAGTTCTTATGTACTCACGGTACTTGCTGGAAAGTTCTTATGTACCCACGGTACTTGCTGGAAAGTTCTTATGTACCCACGGTACTTGCTAGAAAGTTCCTATGTTCCCGCGGTACTTGCTGGAAAGTTCTTATGTACCCACGGTACTTGCTGGAAAGTTCTTATGTACATACGGTACTTGCTGGAAAGTTCCTATGTACCCGCGGTACTTGCTGGAAAGTTCCTATGTAACCGCGGTACTTGCTGGAAAGTTCTTATGTACCCACGGTACTTGCTGGAAAGTTCTTATGTACCCACGGTACTTTGCGGAAAGTTCTTATGTACCCACGGTACTTGCTGGAAAGTTCTTATGTACCCACGGTACTTGCTGGAAAGTTCTTATGTACCCACGGTACTTGCTGGAAAGTTCTTATGTACCCACGGTACTTGCTGGAAAGTTCTTATGTACCCACGGCACTTGCTGGAAAGTTCTTATGTACCCACGGTACTTGCTGGAAAGTTCTTATGTACCCACGGTACTTGCTGGAAAGTTCTTATGTACCCACGGTACTTGCTGGAAAGTTCTTATGTACCCCGTACTTGCTGGAAAGTTCTTTTGTACCCACGTTTCTTGCTGGAAAGTTCTTATGTACCCACGGTACTTGCTGGAAAGTTCTTATGACCCACGGTACTTGCTGGAAAGTTCTTATTACCCACGGTACTTGCTGGAAAGTTCTTATGTACCCACGGTTTCTTGCTGGAAAGTTCTTAAGTACCCACGGTACTTGCTGGAAAGTTCTTATGTACCCACGGTACTTGCTGGAAAGTTCTTATGTACCCACGGTACTTGCTGGAAAGTTCTTATGTACCCACGGTACTTGCTGGAAAGTTTCATTATTACCACGGTACTTGGCATTGTGGAAAGTTCTTATGTACCCACTTCGTACTTTCCGGAAAAACATCAATAATACACATGAAAAGAAAAAATGCGAATTCGATGGTATGGAATTGCATCAGTTATTATCCTCTGTTCCAAGTGTTCCTAGCCATAATTAGACTAAATAATAATAATAATAACAGTAATAATAATAATAATAATAATATATAATAATAATATAATAATAATATAATAATAATAATAATAATAATAATAATAATAAAATAATAATAAATAATAATAATATAATAATAATAATAATAATAATAATAATAATAATAATAATAATAATAAATATAATAATAATAATAATAATAATTAATTAATAATAATTATAATAATATTATTATAATATTAATATTATTATTATTATTATTATTATTATTATTATTATTATTATTATTATTATTATTATCTTTATTTCTACAAGTACATGTACAAGGTATACAGACCATAGCTGACATCAGTAACATACTACTATATAGAAAACCCCTTCATATGCTGAGCATTTCTGGCAAATTAGGTATATTTTGTCCCCAGGATGAGACCCACACCATCGACTAACACCCAGGTACCTATTTTACTGCTAGGTGAACATGGACAACAGATGTCTTATGAAAACACGTCCTAATATTTTCCAGCCGTTCAGGGAATCGACCTCAAGACCTCAGTGTGTGAGCTGAGTGCATTAGCAATCGAGCTCCTTGGCCAATAAGATTGTGTTTTTAAGCTAATTATTGACTTTACGCCTCTTTTTCCAATCATTGGTGCACGCACAGCCCAGCTTTTATACCTCGGCGCATGAATTTACTCTCCTTCACACGTAAGGTGCAGAGTGGACTTCCAAGATGTGAAAGAGGTTAGTGTATGTATCTAAGGGTGTAGGTCGCTGCATATTGGAGCTCCTGAGATGTGATACAGGTCAGGGTGTAGGTAGCTGTATCGTGGCGCTCCTGAGATGTAATACAGGTGAGGGTGTAGGTAGTTGTATCGTGGCGCTCCTGAGATGTGATACAGGTGAGGGTGTAGGTAGCTGTAGCTACACAGGGAACGCAAAAACTAAGAGCATTTGGCCTACTTCGAATTCAAACGAAAATAAATAAGCCGACAGGCTTGGCAAGACAAGGAAACCGTGGACAATGTTACGCTAGCAGGCGGTCTGAACGTTGCCCGGATTAAATCTACCCACGACGCAAATCTGATCGTAGGGACGGGGTTAAATCGTGCAGATTTTCGTCTTGGAAAATATCGCCAGCTTATCCAATTCTCAACTTAGCAAATATTATGATTTGCAATCAAAGTTCCCTTTCAGACCGGACTTTCAAGGCTTCGTAAGGCGAAATTTGCAATTTGTTGGTCTAGCATTGGCAAGTTCCGTGTTGTGAGTCGTGAGAAGGCTTTCACAAATAGCCTACAAAGCTTCACAAATAACCTACAAGGGTTCACAAATAACCTACAAGGCTTCACAAATAACCTACAAAGCTTCACAAATAACCTACAAGGCTTCACAAACAAGGTTAAACAACAGAATGTATATATAATCCGAGACGGGACCTCAGATGAAGTTTCCCACGTACGTTATGATTCCTCTTTGTACCTTCCCCATTTCGTGATCAAGAGCCCTTCACCAGCCTTGATGCTGGCGAGGGGATCTTGATTCAAGAAACTGAAGCTACCCATTTCTTCTTCTTCTGACAGAACCTAATTGCCTCCTATTCACAAGCGGTAATTATTAAATGAATTTATCAAAATAAATGCACCTCCAAGGGCGATTATTGTCAGGTTATGTATCAGTACTAATGAGACATCACAGGTGAGGCTGAGAGAACCTTGAGATATCTTACGACAGTTCTGTCCTGAGGTTTATGTCAATGTATATCATCAATGTATATCATCAATGTATCTGTATATTGATGATGGTTTCATAATTGATCGTTTCTTATATTCAAGTGCGGAAACGATGGTTGTTTTGATGGTATTTAATTGGTAAAGCGATTTGTTGGTGAAGTGTTTAGAGCTGTTTAGTGGTGGTTTCCCGAGACTTGTGTCACAGTAGTGGTGGATCCCTGAACTTGTGTCACAGTAGTGGTGGATCCCTGAACTTGTGTTACAGTAGTGGTGATCCCTGAACTTGTGTTACAGTAGTGGTGATCCCTGAACTTGTGTCACGGTAGTGGTGGATCCCTGAACTTGTGTCACAGTAGTGGTGGATCCTTGAACTTGTGTCACAGTAGTGGTGGATCCCTGAACTTGTGTCACAGTAGTGGCGGATCCTTGAACTTGTGTCACAGTAGTGGTGGATCTTTGAACTTGTGTTACAGTAGTGGTGGATCCCTGAACTTGTGTTACAGCAGTGGCGGATCCTTGAACTTGTGTCACAGTAGTGGTGGATCCTTGAACTTGTGTTACAGTAGTGGTGGATCCCTGAACTTGTGTCACAGTAGTGGTGGATCCCTGAACTTGTGTCACAGTAGTGGTGGATCCCTGAACTTGTGTTACAGTAGTGGTGATCCCTGAACTTGTGTTACAGTAGTGGTGATCCCTGAACTTGTGTCACGGTAGTGGTGGATCCTTGAACTTGTGTCACAGTAGTGGTGGATCCTTGAACTTGTGTCACAGTAGTGGTGGATCCTTGAGCTTGTGTCACAGTAGTGGTGGATCCCTGAACTTGTGTCACAGTAGTGGCGGATCCTTGAACTTGTGTCACAGAAGTGGTGGATCTTTGAACTTGTGTTACAGTAGTGGTGGATCCCTGAACTTGTGTTACAGCAGTGGCGGATCCTTGAACTTGTGTCACAGTAGTGGTGGATCCTTGAACTTGTGTTACAGTAGTGGTGGATCCCTGAACTTGTGTCACAGTAGTGGTGGATCCCTGAACTTGTGTCACAGTAGTGGTGGATCCCTGAACTTGTGTTACAGTAGTGGTGATCCCTGAACTTGTGTTACAGTAGTGGTGATCCTGAACTTGTGTCACGGTAGTGGTGGATCCTTGAACTTGTGTCACAGTAGTGGTGGATCCTTGAACTTGTGTCACAGTAGTGGTGGATCCTTGAACTTGTGTCACAGTAGTGGTGGATCCCTGAACTTGTGTCACAGTAGTGGCGGATCCTTGAACTTGTGTCACAGTAGTGGTGGATCCTTGAACTTGTGTTACAGTAGTGGTGGATCCCTGAACTTGTGTTACAGTAGTGGCGGATCCTTGAACTTGTGTCACAGTAGTGGTGGATCCTTGAACTTGTGTTACAGTAGTGGTGGATCCCTGAACTTGTGTCACAGTAGTGGTGGATCCTTGAACTTGTGTCACAGTAGTGGTGAACATCTGAACTTGTGTCACAGTAGTGGTGGATCCTTGAACTTGTGTCACAGTAGTGGTGGATCCCTGAACTTGTGTCACAGTAGTGGTGGATACCTGAACTTGCGTCACAGTAGTGGTAGATCCCTGAACTTGTGTTACAATAGTGGTGGATCCCTGAACTTGTGTCACAGTAGTGGTGGATCCTTGAACTTGTGTCACAGTAGTGGTGAATCCCTGAACTTGTGTCACAGTAGTGGTGAATCCCTGAACTTGTGTCACAGTAGTGGTGGATCCTTGAACTTGTGTCACAGTAGTGGTGATCCTTGAACTTGTGGCACAGTAGTGGTGAATCCCTGAACTTGTGTCACAGTAGTGGTGGATCCTTGAACTTGTGTCACAGTAGTGGTGGATCCTTGAACTTTTGTCACAGTAGTAGTGGATCCTTGAACTTGTGTCACAGTAGTGGTGGATCCCAGAACTTATGTCACAGTAGTGGTGGATCCTTGAACTTGTGTCACAGTAGTGGTGAATCCCTGAACTTGTGTCACAGTAGTGGTGGATCCCTGAACTTGCGTCACAGTAGTGGTAGATCCCTGAACTTGTGTTACAGTAGTGGTGGATCCCTGAACTTGTGTCACAGTAGTGGTGGATCCTTGAACTTGTGTCACAGTAGTGGTGAATCCCTGAACTTGTGTCACAGTAGTGGTGAATCCCTGAACTTGTGTCACAGTAGTGGTGGATCCTTGAACTTGTGTCACAGTAGTGGTGATTCTTGAACTTGTGGCACAGTAGTGGTGAATCCCTGAACTTGTGTCACAGTAGTGGTGGATCCTTGAACTTGTGTCACAGTAGTGGTGGATCCTTGAACTTTTGTCACAGTAGTAGTGGATCCTTGAACTTGTGTCACAGTAGTGGTGGATCCCTGAACTTGTGTCACAGTAGTGGTGGATCCCTGAACTTGTGTTACAGTAGTGGTGATCCCTGAACTTGTGTTACAGTAGTGGTGATCCCTGAACTTGTGTCACGGTAGTGGTGGATCCCTGAACTTGTGTCACAGTAGTGGTGGATCCTTGAACTTGTGTCACAGTAGTGGTGGATCCCTGAACTTGTGTCACAGTAGTGGCGATCCTTGAACTTGTGTCACAGTAGTGGTGGATCTTTGAACTTGTGTTACAGTAGTGGTGGATCCCTGAACTTGTGTTACAGCAGTGGCGGATCCTTGAACTTGTGTCACAGTAGTGTTGGATCCTTGAACTTGTGTTACAGTAGTGGGATCCCTTGAACTTGTGTCACAGTAGTGGTGGATCCCTGAACTTGTGTCACAGTAGTGGTGGATCCCTGAACTTGTGTTACAGTAGTAGTGATCCTGAACTTGTGTTACAGTAGTGGTGATCCCTGAACTTGTGTCACGGTAGTGGTGGATCCTTGAACTTGTGTCACAGTAGTGGTGGATCCTTGAACTTGTGTCACAGTAGTGGTGGATCCTTGAACTTGTGTCACAGTAGTGGTGGATCCTGAACTTGTGTCACAGTAGTGGCGGATCCTTGAACTTGTGTCACAGAAGTGGTGGATCTTTGAACTTGTGTTACAGTAGTGGTGGATCCCTGAACTTGTGTTACAGCATGGCGGATCCTTGAACTTGTGTCACAGTAGTGGTGGATCCTTGAACTTGTGTTACAGTAGTGGTGGATCCCTGAACTTGTGTCACAGTAGTGGTGGATCCCTGAACTTGTGTCACAGTAGTGGTGGATCCCTGAACTTGTGTTACAGTAGTGGTGATCCCTGAACTTGTGTTACAGTAGTGGTGATCCCTGAACTTGTGTCACGGTAGTGGTGGATCCTTGAACTTGTGTCACAGTAGTGGTGGATCCTTGAACTTGTGTCACAGTAGTGGTGGATCCTTGAACTTGTGTCACAGTAGTGGTGGATCCCTGAACTTGTGTCACAGTAGTGGCGGATCCTTGAACTTGTGTCACAGTAGTGGTGGATCCTTGAACTTGTGTTACAGTAGTGGTGGATCCCTGAACTTGTGTTACAGTAGTGGCGGATCCTTGAACTTGTGTCACAGTAGTGGTGGATCCTTGAACTTGTGTTACAGTAGTGGTGGATCCCTGAACTTGTGTCACAGTAGTGGTGGATCCTTGAACTTGTGTCACAGTAGTGGTGAACATCTGAACTTGTGTCACAGTAGTGGTGGATCCTTGAACTTGTGTCACAGTAGTGGTGGATCCCTGAACTTGTGTCACAGTAGTGGTGGATACCTAACTTGCGTCACAGTAGTGGTAGATCCTGAACTTGTGTTACAATAGTGGTGGATCCCTGAACTTGTGTCACAGTAGTGGTGGATCCTTGAACTTGTGTCACAGTAGTGGTGAATCCCTGAACTTGTGTCACAGTAGTGGTGAATCCCTGAACTTGTGTCACAGTAGTGGTGGATCCTTGAACTTGTGTCACAGTAGTGGTGATCCTTGAACTTGTGGCACAGTAGTGGTGAATCCCTGAACTTGTGTCACAGTAGTGGTGGATCCTTGAACTTGTGTCACAGTAGTGGTGGATCCTTGAACTTTTGTCACAGTAGTAGTGGATCCTTGAACTTGTGTCACAGTAGTGGTGGATCCCAGAACTTATGTCACAGTAGTGGTGGATCCTTGAACTTGTGTCACAGTAGTGGTGAATCCCTGAACTTTTTGTCACAGTAGTGGTGGATCCCTGAACTTGCGTCACAGTAGTGGTAGATCCCTGAACTTGTGTTACAGTAGTGGTGGATCCCTGAACTTGTGTCACAGTAGTGGTGGATCCTTGAACTTGTGTCACAGTAGTGGTGAACCCCTGAACTGTGTCACAGTAGTGGTGAATCCCTGAACTTGTGTCACAGTAGTGGTGGATCCTTGAACTTGTGTCACAGTAGTGGTGATCCTTGAACTTGTGGCACAGTAGTGGTGAATCCCTGAACTTGTGTCACAGTAGTGGTGGATCCTTGAACTTGTGTCACAGTAGTGGTGGATCCTTGAACTTTTGTCACAGTAGTAGTGGATCCTTGAACTTGTGTCACAGTAGTGGTGGATCCCAGAACTTATGTCACAGTAGTGGTGGATCCTTGAACTTGTGTCACAGTAGTGGTGAATCCCTGAACTTGTGTCACAGTAGTGGTGGATCCTTGAACTTGTGTCACAGTAGTGGTGGATCCTTGAACTTGTGTCAGAGTAGTGGTGGATCCTTGAACTTGTGTCACAGTAGTGGTGGATCCCTGAACTTGTGTTGTAGTAGTGGTGGATCCCTGAACTTGTGTTACAGTAGTGATGGATCCTTGAACTTGTGTCACAGTACTGGTGGATCCCTGAACTTGTGTCAGAGTAGTGGTGGATCTTTGAACTTGTGTCACAGTAGTGGTGGATCCTTGAACTTGTGTCACAGTAGTGGTGAATCCTTGAACTTGTGTCACAGTAGTGGTGGATCCTTGAACTTGTGTCACAGTAGTGGTGGATCCTTGAACTTGTGTCACAGTAGTGGTGGATCCCTGAACTTGTGTCACAGTAGTGGTGGATCCTTGAACTTGTGTCACAGTAGTGGTGGATCCTTGAACTTGTGTTACAGTAGTGGTGGATCCCTGAACTTGTGCCACAGTAGTGGTGATCCCTGAACTTGTGTTACAGTAGTGGTGATCCCAGAATTTGTGTCACGGTAGTAGTGGATCCTTGAACTTGTGTCACAGTAGTGGTGGATCCTTGAACTTGTGTCACAGTAGTGGTGGATTCTTGAACTTGTGTCACAGTAGTGGTGGATCCTTGAACTTGTGTTACAGTAGTGGTGATCCCTGAACTTGTCACAGTAGTGGTGAATCCCTGAACTTGTGTCACAGTAGTGGTGGATCCCTGAACTTGTGTTACAGTAGTGATGATCCCTGAACTTGTGTTACAGTAGTGGTGATCCCTGAACTTGTATCACAGTAGTGGTGATCCATGAACTTGTGTTACAGTAGTGGTGGATCCTTGAACATATGTCACAGTAGTGGTGGATCCCTGAACTTGTCTTACAGTAGTGGGGGATCTCTGAACTTGGGTCACAGTAGTGGTAGATCCCTGAACTTGTGTCACAGTTGTGATGGTTCCTTGAACTTGTGTCACAGTAGTGATGATCCTTGAACTTGTGTCACGGTAGTGGTAAATCCCTGAACTTGTGTTACAATAGTGGTGGATCAGTGAACTTGTGTCACAGTAGTGGTGGATCCCTGAACTTGTGTTACAGTAGTGGTGATCCCTGAACTTGTGTCACAGTAGTCGTGATCCTTGAACTTGTGTTACAGTAGTGGTGATCCCTGAACTTGTGTTACAGTAGTGGTGATCCCTGAACTTGTGTCACAGTAGTGGTGAATCGCTGAACTTGTGTTATAGTAGTGGTGGATCCCTGAACTTGTGTTACAGTAGTGGTGGATCCCTGAAGTTGTGTTACAGTAGTGGTGGATCCCTGAAGTTGTGTTACAGTAGTGGTGGATCCCTGAACTTGTGTTACAGTAGTGGTGGATCCCTGAACTTGTGTTACAGTAGTGGTGGATCCCTGAACTTGTGTCATAGTAGTGATGGATCCCTGAACTTGCGTCACAGTAGCGATGTCTTTTGTTATAGCAATGATGACTTGTGTCATAGTAGCCATGATTCCCTGAACTCGTGTTGTAGGCATGATGACTCCCTGGGCTGCACCAGCGGTGGTGGTGGTGGTGTCACTGGTGGTGGTGCAGGTGGTGCTTTATGCCTGGATGACACCTGTCGCAGCCTACATCAAATACGGCAACGCATACAACAAAGTCAACAAGAAACTGCCAGTAAAGCCAAACCAGAAAATCATCACGGAAACTGCAGTGAAGTG
>NC_069403.1:83088915-83098915 GCF_026875155.1 Cherax quadricarinatus
TATATTTAGACGCAAGTATACGATAGCACAATTATCATCCATTGTATATCATACAGTGAGACACTTGTGCAACGTAATAAAGATTTCCATATGTTCACAAATCTCACATTTTTCAAAGGTAAATATGGTACGAGGTGTAGGTTACGGGAGCCTCGACTGCTGCAAATGTTCACTTATCATTGCTTTGTTTCCCACAGGGTGGTACTTCAATAATGATCGTAGAATCTTCAAAAAAACAAACCCGGCCAGTGTTTGTTACATCAGCTTCCAGATTAATAGCTTCTCGTCTTTCGTGAATATTCACTTACTCACTGATTACTACCTTACTCCTGACAGATATGTTTATGTGAGTATCACGCATTAAAATCATTGTATTCAAAAATATGTCTGTGATAATTCGACATTATCATCACAGTTCAATGGAGCAACGTTCCCGTCCAAACACTGAACTTCCCACCTCCGGAACTCAAATCCGGATTTTCCTGAATTCCCTTCTTAATTACTGACGATTCTAATATTTCCGCTTCAGTCACTAATATTTCCGTTCTCTCTCTCACTTCCAGCGCTCTTTGCCAACGGTTTGAACAGCCTTGGCGTAGTAAGCAACTCCATTAACAGTACTGTCGCATCCTTCTTGAATCAGAGTGTGGTGTCACTCAATGAAAGCAAATTGTATAAGTTCAGCTGGTGTAATGGTGAAATCAGGTGAGATATCTGTAGCAAAAACTGACTTAAGACTGTTTTCAGCGTCTAGTGTGGACCCCTAGCTGCTAGATATATACTGTTGATTTGAATCCCATTAATAGTCTATGGTGTCGGGATATGTTCTACGACATCGGGTCATAATCTAAGAGGTCATAGACCATGACCCGAGGTCGTATCATTACGTAAATAATACATCACGAAAGCATTTGAAAACTTCATTACCTTTCACATTGGGCAAATTACACTATATATTTAAGATTTACAGTTGAAAAGGCTAGTTTATTGTGCACCCCGTATCCTACCTATGGATGGTAGCGCAAGAGCATATAGATACACAATAGGCCTAGGAACTAGGCTCCAAAAAGTGTTGACAGGGGTACAGCTAGATTTATTTCTACAATTTGTCTTACATGTTTGTAAGCAAATTTAGGTTATTTGCTTAATATGCCTGGTATGCAAAACAACCACGGGGGGGGGGGGGAGTTGAATGATAGCCCTAGACCTTTCGTGTTGCAATCAACACATCATCAGGAGCTTGCAATGTTGCAGAAAAGAGGAGGTCCAAGCAGATACGATCACAGGAAGCACCTTTGCCTTAGCAAAGGTGCTTCCTGCGATAGTATTTGTATAGACATAGTTTATATATATTAAAAACTAAATTACCTTACCTGGTGATGGTGGTGACGGTGATGGTGTAGAGCTGGTCCGAGAGGACACGAAGGGATCCTCGCCTGGAACGACTCCAGTCCACTCAACATCACCCACGTCATGATGGAATCAGCGGAAGACAATCAAAGGACGTGGATCAAAGGCAACAACATGGCTGACGAATGGACTCCCGGAGAGAGTGAGTTCTCATTGCCTTACTTCTGCTAGCTTGTTGTCAGCCAGGACTCTCATCTTACTCCGTAATAAGTCATTACGCAAGCAGTGAGATACGGTTTGCTTCTTAAGACTGTCAAACCATAACGATTTATTAATGAAGTTATGTCGAAGAAATGTAATGTGTCTACAAGATTTATCTGTCGTCTTACGTGTGAATGAGGCACAAAAAAACTAGTCATCCATAAAAAAAAGTGCGAAAAAAGGTTTAACAGCCTTGCGTTTCACGCTCTTATGACTGACAGGACAATATTGCCTGTCTAGAGTGCTGGTATTTGACTTATTGTGGATTACTATTATTATCACTGTTGACTCTGGTGATTATCACTGCTGTCTCCGGTGACAACAGCAGTGATAGTCGCAGCATGTTCTTAAGGGCTTTCACCATGCACAACTGTAACCCATCTCTGCACAAACATTATATCGTAGTAGTAGCGGTAGTAGTAGCAGCAGTAGTAGTCGTAGTAGTAGTAGTAGTAGTAATAGTCGTAGCAGTAGTAGTCGTAGTAGCAGTAGTAGTAGTAGCAGTAGTAATAATAATTATTTTGACAGTCGTATTCCTGGGTCGTGATGAATTACTGAAGACAATGTGGAAGAAACGACTCAGGTTGTCGTGTTATGAGCTTTTATTGACATGTAACTCCGCTCTGTGTGGAGCTTCATCAAGTCATGTCATGATAACGCTCTACACAGAGCGTAACGTTATTCCAGTGTGAGTCGTTTCTCCAGCCATATTCTTGAAGACATTTTCCTCTAAGGATGGCCTTGTTTGTACTCCTCTGTGACTTGAAGGAGCCCTCCCAAGAGCGAAACGTTCTCATTATAGAAGCGTTCTAGCTTTACCTCCCTTTTTCTTCTACATCTGTGTTGGCTTCACACGGCGAGGCTCTGCGTTCGATCCCCAGCGAGGGTAGAAACATTGGGCGTGTTCCTTTACACCGGTTGTCTATGTTAACCCATCAGTAAAATGGCTACCTGGGTGTTAGTGGACTGGTGTGGGTCGCATCCTGGGACAAAACTGACTTAATTTACCCGAAATGCTCAGCATAACAAGGGACTTTCTATATAGTAGTATGTCACTGATGTCAGCTAAACCTGTATACCTTATACGTGTACTTGTAGTAAATAAAGATCTTATTATTATTATTGTTAGTATTATTTTATTATTATTATTATTATTATTATTATTATTATTATTATTATTATTATTTTATTATTATTATTATTATTATTATTATTATTATTATTATTATTATTATTATTATTATTACAGTTTTACCCTACCGAAGAGGAATCTCAAAAATATTTGTTTTAATATTCCTTCGTCTTGCAGACGTCACATCATCGGGGGACGAGAGAGGACACATTATCAAGAGAGTTGCAGCAGGCACCAGTGC
Source organism: Cherax quadricarinatus (assembly GCF_026875155.1). Classification (NCBI taxonomy): domain Eukaryota; kingdom Metazoa; phylum Arthropoda; class Malacostraca; order Decapoda; family Parastacidae; genus Cherax; species Cherax quadricarinatus. The sequence goes on from NC_069403.1 coordinate 83,091,900, forward strand.
CATCAACTATGCCACGGTGTTTTACTGCATGGGCTCCACTGATTGCGATATTTTCTTCATGGCTGATGCAAACGTTACTACTTATTACCGTGTTTGTGAGTTTGGTGTTTTTTCTGTTTTTTTTTTATTCTGTGTATCAGCTTAACCAGAAATTTCTATTTTTAAACGTAAAATTTCAGCTAGAGTTTTTTTTTTTTTTGCAAAATTGTTATTTTTCTTTTTTGAAGAGTATTTTGATTTAGAACAATAAATGCAAGTAGCAAAAGAGCCACGGGGGGAGTTGAATGATAGCTCTAGGCCTTTCGTGTTGCAATCAATACGTCATCAGGAGCTTGCAGTGTTGCAGAAAAGAGAGGTAGTCCAAGCAAATTCGTTACTTTAACGTTAGTTAAAGTAACATTAGTGACACAACAGTTATCAAAAATTCAATCAGACTTCGATTTTTAATAAAAGATCTTTTCGTACTGAATCTCACAATTGTCTTTGCATTTTTCCCTACGTTTACAAAACGGGTCCATTAATGCTACGTTCGTTACGTCATTATTGCAATATCAGTGCTTGTGGGCTGATTGTCTTCTAGTGCTTTATATTCAGTCTTTCTGGCACTGGGCACTGATATGCCTGGGACACTTAGTATCTATTGCCTCTCTACCTCAATCGAGCAAAATACGTTCTCTGAATGAATTTGCTTCGACTTCCTCCTATTTTTTGCAACATTGCAAGCCTCTGTTTATGTGCTGATTGCAACACGAAAGGCCTCGAGGTATTATTCATCTCCCGTCGTGGATGTTGAAGACACAGATGAATCACAGGGATGTTAGGAAGTATTTCTTCAGCCACAGAGTAGTCAGTAAGTGGAATAGTTTGGGAAGCGATGTAGTGGAGGCAGGATCCATACATAGCTTTAAGCAGAGGTATGATAAAGCTCAAGGTTCAGGGAGAGTGACCTAGTAGCGACCAGTGAAGAGGAGGGGCCAGGAGCTTGGACTCAACCCCTGCAACCTCAACTAGGTGAGCACACACACACACACACACACACACACACATATATAATATATATATATATATATATATATATATATATATATATATATATATATATATATTATATATGTATATATTTATTATAATATATTATATATAATATATATATATATATATATATATATATATATATATATATATATATATATATATATGTCGTGCTGAATAGGTAAAACTGATCAATTAACATGAACTCAATTAAGTCTTTTCTAAAATTTAGAAATATACGTTTTTTTCATTAATGTTAATGAAAAATTAAAAAAATTTCTACCAAAAAAAAATTAGAAAACTTACTTAACATTATTATAACAAGCGCAATTTAATTTACCAAAACCAACTAAATATTTTTAGATGTTACGTCTTAATATAAAAAACCCCAATAAATTATTTTTTTCGTTAGGTTCAGAAAGATTTTGCGAAAATTTTGATAAAAATTTTTTGCTTTTTTCTTTTCCAAAAAAAATGTTGCTATTTAAACCCCAAAAACGAAGTTTTTTACCTATTTGGACGACATATTAGGTCTTGTTTCAAGTATTTCACAGTTTAAATATTTTTAACACAGGGTTGGGGTCTGGAAATACGCTAAATATGTTGCTTATGGTTCAACGGGCAGCCCGAAGTAGTAAGTAGTGGAGAGCCTTTGTTGTGGCACCGCTCTTTGTTGTGGCACCCAGTCTTTGTTGTGGACCCCGCTCTTTGTTTTTGGCACCGCTCTTTTTGGGCATCAGCCTTTGTTGGGCTCCGCTTTTGTTGTGGCACCCAGCTCTTTGTTGTGGGACCAGTTTTGTTGTGGCCCCGTTTTGTTGTGGCACCCCCCCCCTTTTTTGGGGGGTCAGCTCTTTGTTTTGGCTCCCGTCTTTGTTGTGGCACCCGCCTTTGTTTTGGTCCCAGTCTTTGTTGTGGTCCAGCCCTTTTTTTGGCTCCAGTTTTGTTGGGGGTTCAGTTTTGTTTTTGGCACTAGCCCTTTTTTGTTTGGGACCAGCTCTTTGTTGTGGCACCAGCTTTTGTTGTAGTCCCAGCTCTTTGTTTTGGCACCCAGCCTTTGTTGTGGCCCGCCCTTTTTTGTGGCTCCCGCTCTTTTTTGTGGCACCCCGCTCTTTGTTGTGGACCCCGTCTTTTTTGTTTGGGCCCCCGTCTTTGTTGTGGCTCCCAGTCTTTGTTGTGGCTCCCCGTCTTTGTTGTGGCTCCAGCTTTTGTTGTGGCACCCGTCTTTGTTGTGGCACCCAGCTCTTTGTTTTGGCACCCGCCTTTTTTTGTCGCTTCCAGTCTTTGTTTGGGACCCCGCCTTTGTTGTGGCACTCATCTTTGTTTTGGCACCCCGTTCTTTTTTGGGCACCAGATCTGTTTGGGGACCAGCTCTTTTTGGGCACCCCGTCTTTGTTGTGGCCCCAGCTCTTTGTTCGGATCCGTCTTTTTAGTGGCACGAAGATCTTTATTGTGGCCCAGCTCTTTGTTGTGGCACCCCCCTCTTTGTTGTGGCACCAGCTCTTTGTTTGGATCCAGCTTTTTTAGTGGCACCCGATTTTGTAGTGGCCGGTCTTTGTTTTGGCACCAGCCTTTTTGTGGCCCCCGCTCTTTTTTGTGCACCCCAAATCTTTGTTGTGGACAATCTTTGTTTGCACCCCGCCTTTTTTGTGGTACCAGTCTTTGTTGTGGCATCCAGCTCTTTGTTGTGGATCAGCTCTTTGTAGTGGCACCCCGATTTTGTTGTGGCACCCCCGCTCTTTGTTGTGGCACCCGCTTTTGTTGTGGCCCCAGCTCTTTGTGTGGCTCCCCGCTCTTTGTTGTGGCACTCGCTTTTGTTGTGGATCCAGTCTTTGGTTTTGGCACCCAGATCTTTTTGTGGCACCCAATCTTTTTGTGGCACCCGCTTTTTGTTGTGGCCCAGTCTTTTTTTTGCACCCTCTTTGTTGGGATCCAGTCTTTGTTGTGGCCCCAAACTCTTTGTTTGGCACCCCGTTTTGTTGGGCACCAAGCTCTTTTTGTCCCCCCTCTTTGTGGCACCGCTCTTTGTTTTTTTTTTGGGATAGTCTTTGTTGTGGCATCCACTCTTTTTTTTTGGGATCCCCATTTTGTTGGGACCCCGCTCTTTGTTGTGGGACCCCGCCCTTTTTTGTGGCCCCCTCTTTGTTGTGGGCACCCAGTCTTTGTTGTGGCACCCGCTTTTTGTTGTGGCACCCCGCTCTTTTTTGTGGCATCCGCTCTTTGTTGCGGCTCCGCTCTTTTGTTTTGGCACCCAGCCTTTGTTGTGGCCCCAGCTCTTTGTTGTGGCTCCCAGCTCTTTGTTGTGGCACCCAGCTCTTTGTTGTGGCACCCAGCTCTTTGTTGTGGCACCCAGCTCTTTGTTGTGGCACTCAGCTCTTTGTTTTGGCATCCAGCTCTTTGTTGTGGCTCCCAGCTCTTTGTTGTGGCTCCCAGCTCTTTGTTGTGGCATCCAGCTCTTTGTTGTGGCACCCAGCTCTTTGTTGTGGCACCCAGATCTTTGTTGTGGCATCCAGCTCTTTCTTGTGGCATCCAGCTCTTTGTTGTGGCATCCAGCTCTTTGTTGTGGCATCCAGCTCTTTGTTGTGGTACCCAGCTCTTTGTTGTGGCACCCAGCTCTTTATTGTGGCACCCAGCTCTTTGTTGTGGCATCCAGCTCTTTGTTGTGGCATCCAGCTCTTTGTTGTGGCATCCAGCTCTTTGTTGTGGTACCCAGCTCTTTGTTGTGGCACCCAGCTCTTTATTGTGGCACCCAGCTCTTTGTTGTGGCACCCAGCTCTTTGTTGTAGCACCCAGCTCTTTGTTGTGGCATCCAGCTCTTTGTTGTGGCACCCAGCTCTTTGTTGTGGCACCCAGCTCTTTATTGTGGCACCTAGCTCTTTGTTGTGGCACCCAGCTCTTTATTGTGGCACCCAGCTCTTCGCTTAGTATGTACCAGCTATGAATATTGCTCCCTGAACGACGTTTATCTTGGCTATGTTAAGTGTAAATACAAATTTTGTAATTTATTCCGGCTTCGTCAGTGTTGTCTTGTACTTTACATATTAAAATTTCTTGAAGAAGTGATGAATACACCTAATATAACTTACGTAAAAGTAATACCCACTTTATTCCCCATCATTAAGAGAGCCTTCGAGCACACCCAGAATCGTGTGAGCGCCAGCGAATGGAGGGCATTTTGGTTCCAAATAATGAACGGAAATCTATCGTAAGTTGAAGACCTTAACGAAGTGTTGCTTTGCGATAATGATTTAAATACACCACATACACACACACACACACACACACACACACACACACACACACACCACACACACACACACATACACACATACACACTACACACACTCACAAACACATACACACACACACTTACTAGGTGTACTAGAGAATGGAAAAGGTACAGAAGACAGAGAACTCAGGAAAACAAAGAGATTAGCCGAAGAGCCAGAAACGAATATGCACAGATAAGAAGGGAGGCTCAGCGACAATATGAAAATGACATAGTATCGAAAGTCAAGTCTGACCCGAAGCTGTTGTACAGCCACATCAGGAAAACAACAGTCAAGGACCAGGTAATCAGACTGAGGAAGGGTGATGGGGAGTTCACAAGAAACGACCGAGAGGTATGTCAGGAACTCAACACGAGATTTAAAGAAGTATTTACACTGGAAACCAGTAGGACTCTAGGAAATCAGAACAGGGGGGTGCACCAGCAAGTGCTGGATGAGGTACATATAACCAAGGAGGAGGTGAAGAAGCTGCTATGCGAACTTGACACCTCAAAGGCGGTGGGACCAGACAACATCTCTCCGTGGGTCCTTAAAGAGGGAGCAGAGATATTGTGTGAGCCATTAACAAAGATCTTCAACACATCAATTGAAACTGGGCAACTCCCTGAGGTATGGAAGATGGCAAATGTAGTCCCAATTTTTAAAAAGGGAGACAGACATGAGGCACTAAACTACAGACCTGTATCACTAACGTGTATAGTATGCAAAGTCATGGAGAAGATCATCAGGGGGAGAGTGGTGGAGCACCTGGAAAGAAGCAAGTGTATAATTGACATCCAGCACGGTTTCAGGGAAGGAAAATCCTGTGTCACAAATCTACTGGAGTTTTATGACAAGGTGACAGAAGTAAGACAAGAGAGAGAGGGGTGGATCGACTGCATTTTTCTTGGACTGCAAGAAGGCCTTCGACACAGTTCCTCACAAGAGGTTACTGCAAAAGCTAGAGGATCAGGCACACATAACAGGAAAGGCACTGCAATGGATCAGAGAATATCTGACAGGGAGGCAACAACGAGTCATGGTACGTGACGAGGTGTCAGAGTGGGCGCCTGTGACGAGCGGGGTTCCTCAGGGGTCAGTCCTAGGACCTGTGCTGTTCTTGGTATATGTGAATGACATAACGGAAGGGATAGACTCAGAAGTGTCCTTGTTTGCAGATGATGTGAAGTTAATAAGAAGAATCAAATCGGACGAGGATCAGGCAGAACTACAAAGAGACCTGGACAGACTACAAGCCTGGTCCAGCAACTGGCTCCTTGAGTTTAACCCTGCCAAATGCAAAGTCATGAAGATTGGGGAAGGGCAAAGAAGACAGCAGACACAATATAGTTTAGATGGCCAAAGACTGCAAACCTCACTCAAGGAAAAAGATCTGGTGGTGAGTATAACACCGAGCTTATCTCCTGAGGCGCACATCAATCAGATAACTGCTGCAGCATACGGGCGCCTGGCAAACCTACGGATAGCGTTCCGATACCTCAGTAGTGATTCGTTCAAGACTGTATACCATTTACGTCATGCCCATACTGGAGTATGCAGCACCAGTTTGGAATCCACACCTAGTCAAGCACGTCAAGAAATTAGAGAAAGTGCAAAGGTTTGCAACAAGACTAGTCCCAGAGCTAAGGGGATTGTCCTACGAAGAAAGGTTGAGGGAAATCGGCCTGACGACACTGGAGGACAGGAGGGTCAGGGGAGACATGATAACGACATATAAAATACTGCGCGGAATAGACAAGGTGGACAAAGACGGGATGTTCCAGAGGTGGGACACAGACACAAGAGGTCACAATTGGAAGTTGAAGACTCAGATGAATCAAAGGGATGTTAGGAAGTATTTCTTCAGTCGTAGAGTAGTCAGGCCGTGGAATAGCCTAGAAAGTGTCGTAATGGAGGCGGGAACCATACATAGTTTTAAGGCGAGGTATGACAAAGCTCATGGGGCAGGGAGAGAGAGGACCTAGTAGCAATCGGCGAATAGGCGGGGCCAGGAGCTATGACTCGACCCCTGCAACCACAAATAGGCGAGTACTTATAGGTGAGCACAAGGCCTTTGACACAGTTCCTCACAAGAGATGAGTGCAGAAGCTGGAGGATCAGGTGGGCATAACAGGAAGGGCATTGTAATGGATCAGAGAATACCTGACAGGGAGAAAGTTAAGACACTTGTGCAACATCTGGTTATCATTATTGTAGACGTTTCGCCATCCAGTGGCTTTATCAATACAGATTCTTGGACATAACAAGAAAACAGAAGAACTATATACAAAAGACGAGGCAATCAGTCCCTCAGCCTTGAAGGTGGTGTTTAGAGCACCGTGGTTGTAGAGATTCGGAATCTCTGCAACCACGGTGCTCTAAACACCACCTTCAAGACTGAGGGACTGATTACCTCGTCTTGTGTATATAGTTCTTCTGTTTTCTTATTATGTCCAAGAATCTGTATTGATAAAGCCACTGGATGGCGAAACGTCTACAATAAAGATAACGAGATGTTGCACAAGTGTCATAACTTTCATCTTGTCGGTATTGTATACCTGTCTTGCACAACCTGACAGGGAGGAAACAACGCGTCATGGCCCGCGATGAGGTATCACAGTGGGCGCCTGTGAAGAGCGGGGTCCCACAGTGGTCAGTCCTAGGACCAGTGCTATTTTTGGTATATGTGAATGACATGTTGGAAGGGATAGACTCAGA
>NC_069403.1:83103915-83128948 GCF_026875155.1 Cherax quadricarinatus
AGATTCTCCTTTGTATGGACTGATGAAGCCACTGTGTGGCGAAACGTTTCCTCAATAAAGATACCCAAGAGTTGCACATGTGTCTAATTTATCAACATGTCGGTTCTCTGAACCATTCATCTACAAACCTGTCAGACACTGCATCTTCTTGGGATCTTAATACTTGGGAATTCTTCGCTTGCCTAATTCTTGGGCACGACCTACTTCAACATTGAATAAGTGTTACACTGCCTCTGACTGCTTCACCTCTCCTGCCAACGGTTTATAAGCTCCTTCTCAGCACGTATGCCGTATTCTATTCAAGATTGATGGACTGACCACATCGACTCAAGGTTGAGGGACTGATTACCTCATTCTCCTCCTATTCTTCAAGATTCTCCTTTGTATGGACTGATGAAGCCACTGTGTGGCGAAACGTTTCCTCAATAAAGATACCCAAGAGTTGCACATGTTGTGATGAATGGTTTGAAAAACCGACAAGTTGAAGATTGAGACACTTATGCAGCATATGGAAATCTTTATTCAGGAAACGTTTCGCCACACAGTGGCTTCATCAGTCCAATACAAAGAGGAAGGCGTAAGGAGAGGAGGAGAATGAGGTAATCAGTCCCTCAACCTGGAGTCGATGTGTTCAGTCCATCAATCTTGTAGAATGTACATTCTACAAGATTGATGGACTGAACACATCGACTCCAGGTTGAGGGACTGATTACCTCATTCTCCTCCTCTCCTTACGCCTTCCTCTTTGTATTGGACTGATGAAGCCACTGTGTGGCGAAACGTTTCCTGAATAAAGATTTCCATATGCTGCATAAGTGTCTCAATCTTCAGTTGCACATGTGTCTAATTTATCACCTAAAGTCGGTTCCTGACCAGCCGGGCTGTGGCTCGTACGTTGGTTTGCGTGCAGCCAGCAGCAACAGCCTGGTTGATCAGGCTCTGATCCACCAGGAGGCCTGGTCACAGACAGGGCCGCGGGGGCGTTGACCCCCGGAACCCTCTCCAGGTAAACTCCAGGTAAACTAAAAATATGTTGGTTCTCCCTTACCAAAAAAAATGCTGACGGATGTGTCTATAAGATTCCTTGTAAAATTTGCGATAAAGTTTATTACGGTCAAACTGGTAAAAATCTCGAACTAAGATTAAAACAACAAAAATATAGCATTAGAACTGGACAAGATTCCAATGCTCTATTTCTTCATGTAACAGATTTTAACCATCCAATTGATTTTCAAAAAGTTGAGAAAGTTGAATCAAGCAAGTCCATGGTCGACAGAAATATAATTGAATCTTGTTTCATAAAAAACAATTTTGAAAATAATATGAATATTTCCTTAGGTTTGTATAAATTAGATTCATTTATAATTAATAAAATTTGGTTAGAGTTTAATAATACATTGGACAAATAATAAACCTTATTTCTTGGGTAGAATGATTTGTTGGTGGGTTGTCGTGAGGACCTGTCTAGTTGGACCAGCGGACCTACTGCAGTGTTCCTTTATTCTTATGAGTCCGGTATTGTCTCGCGTCAGGTGTTTCTTTGTTGTGGGGGTTGACTGTGAGGTGTAGTCTAAGCCCTTTTATTGTCTTCCTTTGATGTATTACTTTCGTAGTTCCTTGACAATGTGAGTAGTCACTAAAGCGCTTGGAATTTCACTACTCTTTCACAGTGGTTGTTTTGCATAATTTAAAATCACCTGTTTACTGTGATCTTATTGAATATATATATCTATCTCTCTCTCTCTCTCTGTAAAGTAAAAGGACACAAGTGCAACTAATGTGACATTTATTGTGGCAACGTTTCGCTCTCCAGGAGCTTTATCAAGCCATTACAAACAATACATGGACACAGAGGGTATATAAAGGCTCAGAGTGAGGTGAATACTAGTGAGGTACCATTCCGATGTTCACTAGTGGTAGTAGTAGTAGTAGTAGTGGTAGTGACAAAAGCAATTAATTCGTACATGAGTAAAAGGATATAAAAGCTATTACTTGGGTAACATAAAAATAGGTTGGACAAATATAAACTGGAATGAGGCAGGTTGTTTCAGTGTTCACTCTCTGTGCTTTGTGTAGTATAACAGGAGAGACTATGTGATGGCAGGGTTTACTGTTTTCAGGAGGATTCTTGCTAAGACTTCGGAGATGGTGAAGCTGCCGTTGTTTTGTTTAATTGTATTCGAAACAGCGATCAGTGCTGATTCAAGGCACTTGCGTGTGCGGAAATTAGTTTCTTTTATCACTAATTGGGCGTCTCTGAATTTCATAAGATGATTGGTGGAATTTCGGTGTTGTACACAGGCGTTGTTTAAGTTGTCTTTCCTACATGCGTATATGTGTTCATTGAGGCGGGTGTCGAGGTTTCTTGCTGTTTCACCTACGTAGATCTTGTCACAGCCTCCACAGGGTATAGTGTAAACTCCTGCATTGACTGGTTCGTGGTGCTTGGGTTTTGTCCTGGTTAGATCCTTTATTGAAGTGGTAGAAGCGATGGCGACTCTGGTGTTAGCTTGTGAAAGTACTTTTGAGACGTTTAGTGCAACCTGGCTGTTGGGAAGAATTATAACTTTGTTGGGAGCGGTGTTGATGCGTGGAGAATTGATGATCTGAAGAGCTCTTTTCTTGCAGTCTTTGATGAAAAAAGAAGGAAATTGTAACTCAGTGAATGTTTGGTGAATGTAAGTACATTCCTCGTCAAGAAACTCAGGACTACAAATTCGGTATGCTCTTAGGAAAAACCCGATGATGATGCCTCTTTTGGTCTTGGTATCTTGACTGGAATAGAAGTGTGTGAGATCATTTTTATTGGTGGGTTTCCGATAAACTTGAAATCTTAGGTTGTTGTCTACTTTGTGAATGAGGACGTCGAGGAAAGGTAGCTTGTCATTGGACTCTTCTTCTAGTGTAAACTGAATCGCTGGTTCAACTGCGTTGAGCCTTGCCTGAAGATCCCGTACATCAAAACGTTTTGGAGTTATTACGAGGACATCGTCCACGTAACGTAACCAAGTGACGCTTGAAGGGATGATGTTGGCGAAGTGTTCGGACTCTAGGTATTCCATGTATAAGTTGGCTAAGACGGCACTTATTGGGGACCCCATTCCCATGCCGTAGGTTTGTTTGTAGAGCTTGTTATTGAAGGAAAAACAGTTGAAGTTAACACAGAGTTCAATCAAGTCAACAAAATCTCCGGGAGGTAAAGGAAGATTAAGGTCCTGGTTGACTTTACGTCGTAGAACCTCGATGGCTTTTTTGGTAGGTACTTTTGTGAAGAGGGAAGTCACATCCAAACTGCTTAGTTTCTTGTTACGGATGGAGAGGTTACGGATGCGGTTGAGGAGGTCGCCTGAGTGTTTAAGATGAGCGGGGCTGATGGTCCCCAGAAGGCAGGAAAGATGTTTGGCAAGAACTCCGGCTAGTTTGTGTGGAGCACTGCCTATTCCTGACGTGATTGGTCTGAGAGGAATATTGTGTTTATGGGTCTTGGGTAAACCATACATGTGTGCTGGTTTAGGGTTGCTTGGTAACAAGTACAGAAGTTTCTTCCCTTCTCTAGTGCGTTTGAGTATTTGTCTGCTTTTGTATAGAAAGTCTTTGGTGAGCGTCTCCCACTGTTGAGTGCTGATAGGTTCGTATGTAGATTGATCATTCAAAAGGTCCATCATTTTAGTGTTGTAGTCACTGGTGTTGAGTATGACGACTCCACCTCCTTGGTCGGCGGTGGTGACGATAATGTTGGGGTCGTTGGCGAGGTCCTTAAGGGCAGTGATGTATCTTCTAGGAAGATTAGAAGAAGAAGTACTTTCACAAGCTAACACCAGAGTCGCCATCGCTTCTACCACTTCAATAAAGGATCTAACCAGGACAAAACCCAAGCACCACGAACCAGTCAATGCAGGAGTTTACACTATACCCTGTGGAGGCTGTGACAAGATCTACGTAGGTGAAACAGCAAGAAACCTCGACACCCGCCTCAATGAACACATATACGCATGTAGGAAAGACAACTTAAACAACGCCTGTGTACAACACCGAAATTCCACCAATCATCTTATGAAATTCAGAGACGCCCAATTAGTGATAAAAGAAACTAATTTCCGCACACGCAAGTGCCTTGAATCAGCACTGATCGCTGTTTCGAATACAATTAAACAAAACAACGGCAGCTTCACCATCTCCGAAGTCTTAGCAAGAATCCTCCTGAAAACAGTAAACCCTGCCATCACATAGTCTCTCCTGTTATACTACACAAAGCACAGAGAGTGAACACTGAAACAACCTGCCTCATTCCAGTTTATATTTGTCCAACCTATTTTTTATGTTACCCAAGTAATAGCTTTTATATCCTTTTACTCATGTACGAATTAATTGCTTTTGTCACTACCACTACTACTACTACTACTACCACTAGTGAACATCGGAATGGTACCTCACTAGTATTCACCTCACTCTGAGCCTTTATATACCCTCTGTGTCCATGTATTGTTTGTAATGGCTTGATAAAGCTCCTGGAGAGCGAAACGTTGCCACAATAAATGTCACATTAGTTGCACTTGTGTCCTTTTACTTTACATATTGTCGGTAATTCTACCAACTTTATTACACTCTCTCTCTCTCTCTCTCTCTCTCTCTCTTATATATATATATATATATATATATATATATATATATATATATATATATATATATATATATATATATATATAAATACTGCACACCTCTCTGTATACCTGGTGGGTGTTTCAGGGGTCAGCACCCCCGCGACCCAGTCTATGACCAGTCCTCATGGTGCATTAGGACCTGATCAACCAGGCTGTTACTGGTGGCCGCACATAAACTGACGTACGAACCACAGCCCACTGGTCAGGTACTGACTTTAGGTACCTGTCCAGAGCTTTCTTGTAGACAACTAGTGGTCTGTTGGTAATCCCCCATAATGCATGCTGGGAGGCAGTTGAACAGTCTTGGGCCCCTGACACTTATTTTGTTGTCTCTTAGTGTACTCATGATGCCCCTGCTTTTCATTGGGGAGATGTTGCATCTCCTGCTGAGCCTTTTGCTTTTCTAAGGAGAATATATCCTGTGTGTGTATATACTATGTGTGTATCCTCTGAGTAATGACAGAGTTATTGCTAAGTTTGATCCTATTTATGAGTGCATATATTTATGAGTGCATATATATATATATGAGTGCATATATTCATGAGTGCATATATTTATCAGTGCATATATTTAATAGTTTAGAATATCTTTCATTCAGTCATTGAATTATTAAAGCTTGACTGACACTCCATACATTCATTTGGTTCACAATAAACTCAATAATTATATTAATGTCGAGTGGATACACTCATTTTACTCAATAAAGCTGGATATCAAATGAAAATTATTTCATTATCCCTGAAATTTTCTAAGAACCACTATTATTTTTTTTTTTTAATATTTTGCGTAATCCAGACATTCTTATGCACTTCTTAAAAGTTTTTGTGAGATGGCCACTCTGGCAGTCACTGTTGACACAGACCCCTCAAGGAAGGTTTCTTGTTGCTGGTGAGGGGCTCTTGATCTAGGGAAATGGATCTGTACTACAGTTCTCTGAATAAAACATGAATACCTTCCACATTCCCCACAGGTGCTGTATAGTCCTATAGGTTTAGCGCTTCCCCCTTGATTATAATAATGTTGACATAAGAACATAAGAACATAAGAACGAAGGAACACTGCAGAAGGCCTACTGGCCCATGCGAGGCAGGTCCAAGTCTCCTACCGGCTTAAGCCAATGCACCCAACCTAGTCAGGTCATAATAAAGTTGGTAGAATTACCGACAATATGTAAAGTAAAAGGACACAAGTGCAACTAATGTGACATTTATTGTGGCAACGTTTCGCTCTCCAGGAGCTTTATCAAGCCATTACAAACAATACATGGACACAGAGGGTATATAAAGGCTCAGAGTGAGGTGAATACTAGTGAGGTACCATTTCGATGTTCACTAGTGGTAGTAGTAGAAGTAGTGGTAGTGACAAAAGCAATACAACATGGTAGAACAATTAATTGTACATGATTAAAAAGGATATAAAGGCTATTACTTGGGTAACATAAAAATAGGTTGGACAAATATAAACTGGAATGAGGCAGCTTGTTTCAGTGTTCACTCTCTGTGCTTTGTGTAGTATAACAGGAGAGACTATGTGATGGCAGGGTTTACTGTTTTCAGGAGGATTCTTGCTAAGACTTCGGAGATGGTGAAGCTGCCGTTGTTTTGTTTAATTGTATTCGAAACAGCGATCAGTGCTGATTCAAGGCACTTGCGTGTGCGGAAATTAGTTTTCTTTTATCACTAATTGGGCGTCTCTGAATTTCATAAAATGACTGGTGGAATTTCGGTGTTGTACACAGGCGTTGTTTAAGTTGTCGTTCCTACATGCGTATATGTGTTCATTGAGGCGGGTGTCGAGGTTTCTTGCTGTTTCACCTACGTAGATCTTGTCACAGCCTCCACAGGGTATAGTGTAAACTCCTGCATTGACTGGTTCGTGGTGCTTGGGTTTTGTCCTGGTTAGATCCTTTATTGAAGTGGTAGAAGCGATGGCGACTCTGGTGTTAGCTTGTGAAAGTACTTTTGAGACGTTTAGTGCAACCTGGCTGTTGGGAAGAATTATAACTTTGTTACATACGAACCCATCAGCACTCAACAGTGGGAGACGCTCACCAAAGACTTTCTAAACAAAACCAGACAAATACTCAAACGGACTAGAGAAGGGAAGAAACTTCTGTACTTGTTACCAAGCAACCCTAAACCAGCACACATGTATGGTTTACCCAAGACCCATAAACACAATATTCCTCTCAGACCAATCACGTCAGGAATAGGCAGTGCTCCACACAAACTAGCCGGAGTTCTTGCCAAACATCTTTCCTGCCTTCTGGGGACCATCAGCCCCGCTCATCTTAAACACTCAGGCGACCTCCTCAACCGCATCCGTAACCTCTCCATCCGTAACAAGAAACTAAGCAGTTTGGATGTGACTTCCCTCTTCACAAAAGTACCTACCAAAAAAGCCATCGAGGTTCTACGACGTAAAGTCAACCAGGACCTTAATCTTCCTTTACCTCCCGGAGATTTTGTTGACTTGATTGAACTCTGTGTTAACTTCAACTGTTTTTCCTTCAATAACAAGCTCTACAAACAAACCTACGGCATGGGAATGGGGTCCCCAATAAGTGCCGTCTTAGCCAACTTATACATGGAATACCTAGAGTCCGAACACTTCGCCAACATCATCCCTTCAAGCGTCACTTGGTTACGTTACGTGGACGATGTCCTCGTAATAACTCCAAAACGTTTTGATGTACGGGATCTTCAGGCAAGGCTCAACGCAGTTGAACCAGCGATTCAGTTTACACTAGAAGAAGAGTCCAATGACAAGCTACCTTTCCTCGACGTCCTCATTCACAAAGTAGACAACAACCTAAGATTTCAAGTTTATCGGAAACCCACCAATAAAAATGATCTCACACACTTCTATTCCAGTCAAGATACCAAGACCAAAAGAGGCATCATCATCGGGTTTTTCCTAAGAGCATACCGAATTTGTAGTCCTGAGTTTCTTGACGAGGAATGTACTTACATTCACCAAACATTCACTGAGTTACAATTTCCTTCTTTTTTCATCAAAGACTGCAAGAAAAGAGCTCTTCAGATCATCAATTCTCCACGCATCAACACCGCTCCCAACAAAGTTATAATTCTTCCCAACAGCCAGGTTGCAGTAAACGTCTCAAAAGTACTTTCACAAGCTAACACCAGAGTCGCCATCGCTTCTACCACTTCAATAAAGGATCTAACCAGGACAAAACCCAAGCACCACGAACCAGTCAATGCAGGAGTTTACACTATACCCTGTGGAGGCTGTGACAAGATCTACGTAGGTGAAACAGCAAGAAACCTCGACACCCGCCTCAATGAACACATATACGCATGTAGGAACGACAACTTAAACAACGCCTGTGTACAACACCGAAATTCCACCAGTCATCTTATGAAATTCAGAGACGCCCAATTAGTGATAAAAGAAACTAATTTCCGCACACGCAAGTGCCTTGAATCAGCACTGATCGCTGTTTCGAATTAAACAAAACAACGGCAGCTTCACCATCTCCGAAGTCTTAGCAAGAATCCTCCTGAAAACAGTAAACCCTGCCATCACATAGTCTCTCCTGTTATACTACACAAAGCACAGAGAGTGAACACTGAAACAAGCTACCTCATTCCAGTTTATATTTGTCCAACCTATTTTTATGTTACCCAAGTAATAGCCTTTATATCCTTTTAATCATGTACAATTAATTGTTCTACCATGTTGTATTGCTTTTGTCACTACCACTACTTCTACTACTACCACTAGTGAACATCGAAATGGTACCTCACTAGTATTCACCTCACTCTGAGCCTTTATATACCCTCTGTGTCCATGTATTGTTTGTAATGGCTTGATAAAGCTCCTGGAGAGCGAAACGTTGCCACAATAAATGTCACATTAGTTGCACTTGTGTCCTTTTACTTTACACTAGTCAGGTCAGGTCACATTGACTTAAGGGAGGAACACGGCAACCGACCTGGTAGCACAAGCTATCAGGTCTAACTCACACCCACCCACATCTACTCATGTATTTATCCAACCTATTTTTAAAGCTACACAACGTTCTGGCCTCTATAACGGTACTTGGGAGTTTGTTCCACTCATCCACAACTCTATTACCAAACCAGTACTTTCCTATATCCTTCCTGAATCTGAATTTTTCCAACTTAAAACCATTGCTGCGAGTCCTGTCTAGGCTAGATATTTTCAGCACACTATTTACATCCCTTTATTTATTCCTGTCTTCCATTTATACACCTCAATCATATCTCCCCTAATTCTACGTCTTTCTAGAGAGTGCAGTTTCAGGGCCCTTAGTCTATCCTCATAGGAAAGGTTTCTGATACATGGGATCAACTTTGTCATCCTCCTTTGTACATTTTCCAGAGAATTTATATCCATTCTGTAATACGGTGACCAAAACTGTGCAGCATAATCTAAATGAGGCCTAACCAAGGATGTATAGAGTTGAAGAACAACCTGAGGACTCCTATTATTTATGCTTCTTGATATGAAGCCAAGGATTCTATTAGCTTTATTGCGAACACTTACTCACTGTTGTCTTGGTTTCAGATTACTGCTAACCAGAACTCCTAAATCTTTTTCGCAATTCGTAATATTAAGATCTACATTATTTAGTTTATATGTGGCATGGTTATTGTCCTGTCCAACATTTAGAACTTTGCATTTGTCTATATTAAACTGCATCTGCCACTTCTCCAACCACTGCATCAGTCTATTCAAATCATCCTGGAGTGCTCGAATGTCCTCGTCAGAATGAATTCGACGGCCTATTTTGGTGTCATCGGCAAACTTGCCGATGTCGCTCTTTATGCCCTCATCTATGTCGTTTATGTAGATTGTGAACAGCATAACGAGCATAACACGAGACTCATTTGTCCTGTTCTTACAAGCATCCCTCTGGGTACATTTCTTTAAAGATTTAACTGATTAGCAGGGAATTCCTAGTTTCAACCATGCACAAACTAGAACAGACTTGATGCTGAGTGTGTTTACCCTAGCTAGAAATCCCCTGAATCTGCTAGGATACGATGCATCTGTTAATCCCTTTAGGGCCTAGTTCCTAGGCCTTTTGTATATCCATATGCTCTTACGCTACCTTCCACAGGATGGATATGGAGTGCACAATAAACTAGCTACTTCGGTGGTAAAATCTAATCTAATGACTTCTCTCTCCCTCTCTCTCTCTCCCTCCCTCTCTCTTTCTCTCCCTCTGTCTCTCTCCCTCCCTCTCTCTCTCTCTCCCTCTCTCTCTCTCCCTCCCTCTCTCTCTCTCTCCCTCTCTCTTTCTCTCTCTCGAAGAAGAAGAACGTCAATGATGTCCCTGCAAACCCATTGTACTGCTATTTAGCAATGGTTGTCTGGCTGTCCCACCAAGGAGGGACAAGTCCCCGTTTTTTCAGTAATTATTTATAATTTTACTAGCATTATATTATTTATTCCTTTTGATTCTTCATATTTTTTTTATATGTTGTCATAATTCTTGTGAAAAATGGTTTTGAAAACCGACAAGCTGAAGATTGAGACACTTATGCAACATACTCTCCTGGGTGCCACGTATATAGAGGAATGGTGATAGTTGTTGTTACCACCCCTATTATCAGTTAATATAATTTAGTAATCCCAACATACACTCTGGGGGTCCTTGTGCTCATTGGGGTTTCCCTAACTAACATTTATGTACACGGAAATATTAGTAGCTTCTAGCTTAATATTCTAGGGATGGTTACTCAGCAATCTTGGTCAAAATTACCTTGTGGGCTCAGGGCCCACCTATAATTCGTAGCTAAATTACCCTGTGTTCCCCAATATAACAATGGCTGGCTTGTTACGTTGTACATGTCTTAGTAGCAATAAAGATTATATTATTGCCTCTAAAACTAGAGTCCTGCAGCAAATGGTTAGTAGACAACAAATTATCATTACACCTCGGGAAAACGGAAGCCATACTCTTTGAAATGAAAAAATGAAAAGAATAAATCATTTTAATGGCCAGTGTAATGGAGAACCCGTCACTTCAGTATCCTCACTAAAATATCTAGGAATCCCTTTGACCCATGCATGTCAGGAGAATTGTTAGGGAACAGTGTAGTAAAGAAATCGAATTCCAGACTAAAGTTCCTCTACAGACAAGCACAGTGTCTACCTACTGAGCCTCCCAGGACCCTATGTCTAGCCCTTATACAGTGTCATATAAATTACCCTTGCATCTCATGGTACTCTGCCTTAGCAAACAAAACTGAAAGACTACAAATCACCCAGAACAATATTGTAAGATTCATCCTGGACATGGGTCCATGAGAATAATGTAGGCCAGGATACAACAACTGGATATCCTGAATGTTGAAGACAGAGTAAAACAACTGAAGTTAAATCACGTTTATGAAATTGCTTAGAACAGTGTCCAGAATATCTTGCTGACAAGTTTGTCAAGGTTGGGAACCAAAGAAATCATAGTACTAGGGGGAGAGAATACAACTTTGTAGTACCCACAGTCAGTGGCCAGGGTTCAAACACATTTTATTGTACAACAATAATGGAGTGGAACAAACTGTTTGTACATGTCAAAGCCAGTCATAGCATGAGCCAGTACAAGAAGAGTGACAAAAGGTACCTAATGAATGTAGCTACAGAAAGGGAGGGGAGTGCTTTCTCGTACAGCTAACATACATGTATCTATTACTGTGATCTGATCCTCTCTTCTTGACGTAAATAACTCAGTTTACCTTATTACTAATATATCCTTTTATTGAAACTGCTTTTCACATAGTAAAGTTACTTACCTATTTTAACTTTTAAGGTTTAAATAATAAGTAATTATAAGGACCCCCAATGTAATTAAGTCACTGATTTTTTTGAGGTTATCCTAGGTTATCTACACATATGCTGCTATGTATGATAATTTATGTAACTGTATTTATGTGTACCTGTACCTGAATAAACTTGCTTGCTTGCTTACTTGATTGCTTGCTTGCCGGCCCCGTGACCTGGCAGGCAAAGCTCTCGCTTCACACTCGGAGGGTCCGGGTTCGATTCCCGGTGGGGTGAAAACATTTCGACGCGTTTCCTTACACCTCTTGTCCTGTTCGCCTAACATCAAATAGATACCTGGGTGTTAATCGACTGGTGTGGGTGGCATCCTGGGGGACAAAATTGAGGACCCCAATGGAAATAAAACAGACAGCCCTCGATGACGCACTGACTTTCCTGGGTTATCCTGGGTGGCTAACCCTCCGGGGTTAGAAATCCGAACGAAAGCTTATCTTAATCTGCTTATTTGCTTGCTTACTTGCTTGCTTGCTTACTTGCTTATTTACTGTGTGAGCCGTCAGTGGTCCTTACAACCCATAACAACTCTAAGGAAGGCAGCTGCGCCATGGCTTCTCTACGTCAGGTAATTCCTCGTTATTTTCCCTACACCCTGCAGGCTGTGTACTTCCATGTTGGTGTAAGGCTCTTGTTCCAAGAACCTGGAGCCGCCTCGGATCAGACCTGAGTTGTCTCCCAGGAGTTGTATGACGTACGTGATCAGCGACTTTCTCTTATATAATTTTTTTGTGAAAGCCGGGTTTATTTTCTTGGGTAAATATTTACCCGTTGATGTTTATTTTGGTTTAAACCTCTGCCTATGTAGATTACCATTGTTATTTTGGTTTTGTACCATCGTTACATATGTACCGTTATGTAATATACATTATATAACGGTACATGTGTACGTTATGTAATACACATTCATATGTACGTTGTTATACACATCTATGTGTACGTTGTTTAATACACATCTATATGTACGTTGTTATACACATCTATATGTACGTTGTTATACACATCTATATGTACGTTGTTATACACATCTATATGTACGTTGTTATACACATCTATATGTACGTTATTATACACATTGTGTACGTTATGTAATACACATCCATATGTACGTTATACACATTATGTGTACGTTATGTAATACACATCCATATGTACGTTGTTATACACATTATGTGTACATTATGTAATACACATCCATATGTACGTTATTATACACATTATGTGTACGTTATGTAATACTCATCCATATGTACGTTTTTATACACATCTATATGTACATTATGTAATACACATCCATATGTACATTGTTATACACATCTATGTGTACGTTGTTTAATACACATCCATATGTACATTGTTATACACATCTATATGTACGTTGTTATACACATCTATATGTACGTTGTTATACACATCTATATGTACGTTGTTATACACATCTATATGTACGTTGTTATACACATCCATATGTACGTTGTTATACACATCTATATGTACGTTGTTATACACATCTATATGTACGTTGTTATACACATCTATGTGTACGTTATGTAATGTGATGAATGGTTTTGAAAACCGACAAGTTGAAGAATTGAGACACTTATGCAACACATGGGAATCTTTATTGAAGAAACGTTTCGCCACACAGTGGCTTCATCAGTCCAATACAAAGTAGAAATGGGTAAGGAGAGTAGAAGTATGAGGTAATCAGTCCCTCAACCTTGATTCGATGTGTTCAGTCCATCACTCTTGTAGTAAGTGCAGCATAGGGCCAGAGAGGTGGCTTATATACTGCGGTGAGATGAGTTGAAGCAGGAGGAGGCGGGATCTTAGTGGGACCTGCCACTAGTTTAAGTAGGTCATCGTCCAAAGGTTGGGCAAGCGTTGAAGTCTTTGTACCAAGATTCCATGATGTTGCAGTGTCTGACAGATGTGATGAATGGTTTTGAAAACCGACAAGTTGAAGAATTGAGACACTTATGCAACACATACTTCTACTCTCCTTACCCATTTCTACTTTGTATTGGACTGATGAAGCCACTGTGTGGCGAAACGTTTCTTCAATAAAGATTCCCATGTGTTGCATAAGTGTCTCAATTCTTCAACGTTATGTAATACACATCCATATGTACGTTGTTATATCTATGTGTACGTTATGTAATACACATCCATATGTACGTTGTTATACACATCTATATGTACGTTGTTATACACATCTATGTGTACGTTATGTAATACACATCCATATGTACGTTATACACATTATGTGTACGTTATGTAATACACATCCATATGTACGTTGTTATACACATTATGTGTACATTATGTAATACACATCCATATGTACGTTATTATACACATTATGTGTACGTTATGTAATACACATCCATATGTACGTTGTTATACACATCTATATGTACATTATGTAATACACATCCATATGTACATTGTTATACACATCTATGTGTACGTTGTTTAATACACATCCATATGTACGTTGTTATACACATCTATATGTACGTTGTTATACACATCTATATGTACGTTGTTATACACATCTATGTGTACGTTATGTAATACACATCCATATGTACGTTGTTATACATATCTATGTGTACGTTATGTAATACACATCCATATGTACGTTGTTATACACATCTATATGTACGTTATGTAATACACATCCATATGTACGTTGTTATACACATGTGTACGTTATGTAATACACATCCATATGTACGTTGTTATACACATCTATATGTACGTTGTTATACACATCTATATGTACGTTATGTAATACACATCCATATGTACGTTGTTATACACATCTATGTGTACGTTGTTTAATACATATCCATATGTACGTTGTTATACACATCTATATGTACGTTGTTATACACATCCATATGTACGTTGTTATACACATCTATATGTACGTTATGTAATACACATCCATATGTACGTTGTTATTCACATCTATGTGTACATTATGTAATACACATCCATATGTACGTTGTTATACACATCTATATGTACGTTATGTAATACACATCCATATGTACGTTGTTATACACGTGTACGTTATGTAATACACATCCATATGTACGTTGTTATACACATCTATATGTACGTTATGCAATACACATCCATATGTACGTTGTTATACACATCTATATGTACGTTATGTAATACACATCCATATGTACGTTGTTATACGCATGTGTACGTTATGTAATACACATCCATATGTACGTTGTTATACACATCTATATGTACGTTATGTAATACACATCCATATGTACGTTGTTATACACATCTATATGTACGTTATGTAATGCACATCCATATGTATGTTGTTATACACATCTAGAACTGCAGACACATTCATCACTTTCAAAACTACAGTTAGAAACATCTTATCTCCCTGATCCACCTCGACAACTAACTACATGATAACCACCTGGTGGTTAACAATTACACTCACCCAATGACTATAAACCCAGAAATACTAATCTTAATCTTAAAATAATAAATCCTAACTAGTCATAAGTTTGCTTATGATACTCCAATATAGACACTTTGTATTATGCTAAAACAAAAGCATTCACATTGCTAAACTCACAAATTATAATGTAGTCACTTAGCCTTAATACCATAATCTGTAAGGATTTAATATTAAGAATTAATCTAAGTCTGCCCGAAATGCATAGCCATGCTAGGTGTCCTAGTGGCCCCCTCTGTAATTAGTATTTTATAACATGTAAACCACAAAATACCCAAAACCTGTAAACCCAACATTGTAACCATTATAGAGAATAAACTTGAATTGAATATATGTATGTTATGTAATACACATCCATATGTACATTGTTATACACATCTATATGTACGTTATGTAATACACATCCATATGTGTGTTGTTATACACATCTATATGTACATTGTGTAATACACATCCATATATACGTTGTGTTATATACATCTGTATATACGTTATGTAATACACATCCATATGTATATTGTTATACACACCCATATGTACGTTGTATTATATACATCTGTATATACGTTATGTAATACACATCCATTAAATTATTAGTAAGAATCCTTTAAGGACATTTTTGTAGGCATAATATTGATTAATTACAATAATCTAATCCAGTCTTTTTGTATAATGTTCACAAAAGTTTGGTGTTTCTTTTTAAAGTGTAATTGTAGCTCATTTATCAAAAATATATATAGTCTTTATTTTTAGTAGATAATAATTAGCAATCTTTAATGAAAGTATCCCAGCAATTGTCTGCTTATTCTCTACCAATCTACTCATTCTTGTCTATCGTTCGTATCAATTATCTACTCATTCTGTCAATGTACTCTTCTCCTCATATCATACTGCTCAGTTATCTAATAATTTTCTATCAGTCTCAATCACTGAATTCCAAACTTTCTTATCTGGCAAATTGCAAAGTCAACCCTGCCAGGGAGGTGCCTTGATGCTGCTGAAGGGCTCTTGATTCAAGGAATTGGAGGCACCCTTCTCTTCCTTGGGTTGAATCTGGTTGCCTCCCATTCCCCAGGGTTTAGCACTCTCCCACAAATTTAATGCTAATGAAGCAAAGCTGCAAACTGGCTTTATTTTTATTTTTTTGCTACCTTTGTATCCTCATTTCACACACAGAGGGATTGGCATTTGATCCACAGACAAGTGCCAATGGTGGGCATGTTTCCTTATGCCTGTTGCCTCTGTTTACCTAGCAATAAGTAGGAACGTGGGTGTTAGTCTACTGGTATGAATTGCATTCTTAGGGAGAGGAGGTTAAAAACCAGATTATGTGATGATATTGCTTTATTGGGATACCAGGTTACTATCCATCAGGGTCAGTTATCTGAACAAAATCATCATTGGTCATAAAGCCACTATGCTGTATTTTAAATCCATTATGATGCATCATAAAGCCACTATTATTTTTTAAACACACTGGCTATCTCCCACCAAGGTAGGGTGACTGATGGGGAAGCAAAGACTTTGTGTCACTCATTCAGTTACTGTTTTGTGCATCATCCACACTCCTCCTTCAAAATGCAGGCACTGTACTTTCTACCTCCAGGGCTCAAGTTCAGCTATCCAGTTTCCCTGAATCCCTTCATAAATGTTACGTTGCTTACACTCCAACAGCACATCAAATCATAAAAAGCACTTACCTCCACTCATTCATATCTAACATGCTCACACAAGCCTGTTGAATGTCCAGGTCCCTACATAACAAAGTACCCCAGTGGAAATAAGTCACTTTTTCTTACTTGTCTGGGTTATCCTAGGTAATTTAGAAATGTATGATAATTATACTTATGTGTACCTGTGCCTAAATGAAGTTAGTTACTTCTCCTCTATCTTTTCAACACAAAACTCTTCTTGCTATTGTAAAGGCAAGACCTTGCTTGATTTTCTCACTAACTTTCACAAAGGCACAGAGGGCAATGGCCAGATTAATACCTTAGCATTATGTAAACTACTTGTTCTGTCCTTACATTTCAAGGGGGCTCTTTGATGTTAGTGAAGAGCTCTTGATCCAGAGAATTGAAGCTACCCTTCCCATCCTTGGATCAAACCTGATTATGTTCTTCCCATTCCTCAGTTGATGAAGGACACCTACAGGTTTAGTATTTCCTCTTGAACATAATAGTGCTCTCTCTTTATACACTTGGTCTCCAGTAAGTCCTGTGTGTAAAATACTGTTTATTTTATTTTTTAACACTTTTCCTGAAAATAAAATTATTATTATTATTATTGTTATTATTATTCAGAAAGAGCTATTGTTGCTGCTATGGAGAGCAGAGTTATGATGGAGTTCCGTTCCTAAAACCATGTCGGTAAACGAACTCGTCGCTGAGCAAGGAGCATACTACATAATGATAGTGTGTTTGTGTCAACCATCTATAACATTTTTAGTATATTTTTAAATGTTTATACAGTAGTGTACTGTATATTGTAATAAACAGGATAGAGGCAGTCATTTCTAATATACATTATTTAGGTATGCATACTGGTCAGAGAGCCCGTTGTAAATCTGAGTAGTTGGTAAATGAATATGTCACTAAGTGAGGAGAGGCTGTACTGTGTTTCTTAACATATCATCCTAAGTGAAACTTCTTCTAATGTACCTTGAGTAAATGTGTAGTTGTATTATACTGAACTTAAAATTTTTTTTTATGTATGTTTCAGACTATTATACTCTGGGTAGTTGTTTCCACAAAAGTACTATTGTGCGGGAGTGGTTAAGTACAGTGGACCCTCGACCAGCGATGGCATCGATTAACGATAAATCTGACTAGCGATACATTTTATCGCAAAAATTTTGCCTCGATTAGCGCTAAAAAACTCCACCAACACTATTCGTTCCGTCTGAGACGCGTCCACTTCTGGCCAGTGTTTACAAGCCAGCCAGCCACCGCAGTCGCTTCCAAGCATACAATCGGAACATTTCATATTATCACAGCCTTTTTAGTGATTGCACCTGCAAAATAAGTCACCATGGGCCCCAAGAAAGCTTCTAGTGCCAACCCTACAGCAAAAAGGGTGAGAATTACTATGGATATGAAGAAAGAGATCATTGCTAAGTATGAAAGTGGAGTGCATGTCTTCGAGCTGGCCAGGCTGTACACAAAACCCCAATCAACCATCGCTACTATTGTGGCCAAGAAAACGGCAATCAAGGAAGCTGTTCTTGCCAAAGGTGCAACTATGTTTTCGAAACTGAGATCGCAAGTGATAGAAGATGTTGAGAGACTGTTATTGGTATGGATAAACGAAAAACAGATAGCAGGAGATAGCATCTCTCAAGCGATCATATGTGAAAAGGCTAGGAAGTTGCTTGACGATTTAATTAGAAAAATGCCAACAACTAGTGGTGATGTGAGTGAATTTAAGGCCAGAAAAGATTGGTTTGAGAGATTTAAGAATCGTAGTGGCATACATAGTGTGATAAGGCATGGTGAGGCTGCCAGTTTGGACCAAAAAGCAGCTGAAAAATATGTGCAGGAATTCAAGGAGTACATAGACAGTGTAGGACTGAAACCTGAACAAGTGTTTAATGGTGACACTGACAATGTTGTGAAACACTTTAGGAATGTCATAAAGGAACGGGAGGTACAGGCCTCTATGGGCAGATATGTTGTGCGACAGAGGTCCAGTGACTCTCAAGCTGGTCCTAGTGGCATTAAAAGAAGAAGGGAAGTAGCCCCGAAAAAGGACTTGCCACCTCAAGTCCTAATGGAAGGGGATTCCCCTTCTAAACACTAAGACCATCAACACACTCCCCTCTTCCCATCCCATCAGTCATCACCAGATCTTCAATAAAGGTAAGTGTCATGTAACTGTGCAAGTCTTCTTCAGTTTGTGTGTATTAAAATTAATATTTCATTTTTTTTTTTTTTTTTATTATCACACTGGCCGATTCCCACCAAGGCAGGGTGGCCGAAAAAGAAAAACTTTCACCATCATTCACTCCATCACTGTCTTGCCAGAAGGGTGCTTTACACTACAGTTTTTAAACTGCAACATTAACACCCCTCCTTCAGAGTGCAGGCACTGTACTTCCCATCTCCAGGACTCAAGTCCGGCCTGCGGTTTCCCTGAATCCCTTCATAAATGTTACTTTGCTCACACTCCAACAGACGTCAAGTATTAAAAACCATTTGTCTCCATTCACTCCTATCAAACACGCTCACGCATGCCTGCTGGAAGTCCAAGCCTCGCACACAAAACCTCCTTTACCCCTCCCTCCAACCCTTCCTAGGCCGACCCCTACCCCGCCTTCCTTCCACTACAGACTGATACACTCTTGAAGTTATTCTGTTTCGCTCCATTCTCTCTACATGTCCGAACCACCTCAACAACCCTTCTCAGCCTTGGACAACAGTTTTGGTAATCCCGCACCTCCTCCTAACTTCCAAACTACGAATTCTCTGCATTATATTCACACCACACATTGCCCTCAGACAGACATCTCCACTGCCTCCAGCCTTCTCCTCGCTGCAACATTCATCACCCATGCTTCACACCATATAAGAGCGTTGGTAAAACTATACTCTCATACATTCCCCTCTTTGCCTCCAAGGACAAAGTTCTTTGTCTCCACAGACTCCTAAGTGCACCACTCACTCTTTTTCCTCATCAATTCTATGATTCACCTCATCTTTCATAGACCCATCCGCTGACACGTCCACTCCCAAATATCTGAATACGTTCACCTCCTCCATACTCTCTCCTCCAATCTGATATTCAATCTTTCATCACCTAATCTTTTTGTTATCCTCATAACCTTACTCTTTCCTGTATTCACCTTTAATTTTCTTCTTTTGCACACCCTACCAAATTCATCCACCAATCTCTGCAGCTTCTCTTCAGAATCTCCCAAGAGCACAGTGTCATCAGCAAAGAGCAGCTGTGACAACTCCCACTTTGTGTGTGATTCTTTATCTTTTAACTCCACGCCTCTTGCCAAGACCCTCGCATTTACTTCTCTTACAACCCCATCTATAAATATATTAAACAACCACGGTGACATCACACATCCTTGTCTAAGGCCTACTTTTTACTGGGAAAAAATTTCCCTCTTTTCTACATACTCTAACTTGAGCCTCACTATCCTCGTAAAAACTCTTCACTGCTTTCAGTAACCTACCTCCTACACCATACACTTGCAACATCTGCCACATTGCCCCCTATCCACCCTGTCATACGCCTTTTCCAAATCCATAAATGCACAAAGACCTCTTTAGCCTTATCTAAATACTGTTCACTTATATGTTTCACTGTAAACACCTGGTCCACACACCCCCTACCTTTCTAAAGCCTCCTTGTTCATCTGCTATCCTATTCTCCGTCTTACTCTTAATTCTTTCAATTTTAACTCTACCATACACTTTACCAGGTAACACTCAACAGACTTATCCCCCTATAATTTTTGCACTCTTTTTTATCCCCTTTGCCTTTATACAAAGGAACTATGCATGCTCTCTGCCAATCCCTAGGTACCTTACCCTCTTCCATACATTTATTAAATAATTGCACCAACCACTCCAAAACTTTATCCCCACCTGCTTTTAACATTTCTATCTTTATCCCATCAATCCCGGCTGCCTTACCCCCTTTCATTTTACCTACTGCCTCACGAACTTCCCCCACACTCACAACTGGCTCTTCCTCACTCCTACAAGATGTTATTCCTCTTGCCCTATACACGAAATCACAGCTTCCCTATCTTCATCAACATTTAACAATTCCTCAAAATATTCCCTCCATCTTCCCAATACCTCTAACTCTCCATTTAATAACTCTCCTCTCCTATTTTTAACTGACAAATCATTTTGTTCTCTAGGCTTCCTTAACTTGTTAATCTCACTCCAAAACTTTTTCTTATTTTCAACAAAATTTGTTGATAACATCTCACCCACTCTCTCATTTGCTCTCTTTTTACATTGCTTCACCACTCTCTTAACCTCTCTCTTTTTCTCCATATACTCTTCCCTCCTTGCATCACTTCTACTTTGTAAAAACTTCTCATATGCTAACTTTTTCTCCTTACTACTCTCTTTACATCATCATTCCACCAATCGCTCCTCTTCCCTCCTGCACCCACTTTCCTGTAACCACAAACTTCTGCTGAACACACTAACACTACATTTTTAAACCTACCCCATTCCTCTTCGACCCATTGCCTATGCTCTCATTAGCCCATCTACCTCCAATAGCTGTTTTATATCTTACCCTAACTGCCTCCTCTTTTAGTTTATAAACCTTCACCTCTCTCTTCCCTGATGCTTCTATTCTCCTTGTATCCCATCTACCTTTTATTCTCAGTGTAGCTACAACTAGAAAGTGATCTGATATATCTGTGGCCCCTCTATAAACATGTACATCCGAAGTCTACTCAACAGTCTTTTATCTACCAATACATAATCCAACAAACTACTGTCATTTCGCCCTACATCATATCGTGTATACTTATTTATCCTCTTTTTCTTAAAATATGTATTACCTATAACTAAACCCCTTTCTATACAAAGTTCAATCAATGGGCTCCCATTATCATTTACACCTGGCACCCCAAACTTACCTACCACACCCTCTCTAAAAGTTTCTCCTACTTTAGCATTTCATACTTTTCATGTGTTAAAAATTTTTTTTTTCAATACTTTTGGGTGTCTTGCATGGATTAATTTGATTTCCATTATTTCTTATGGGAAAAATTAACTTGACTAATGATTATTTTGACTAACGATGAGCTCTCAGGAACGGATTAATAGCGTTAGTCGAGGGTCTACTGTATACAGTATCTTAAATTTCTTGTTTTGACCTGTTGGGGTATGTCTTTACTGTAGTTTTATTTGCCTTTTGTGTTTTCCTTTTTTGCAGTTATTGCAAGCTGGCTCACTAGTACGATCATGTGCACGACTGCAGAGTACTGTTCCATATCCCTCTGCGACAAAGGCTGCGGCATCTGTCAAGAGCGGCATCTGTTTTGGTAGTGTGCTTTTACATTTTCCCTTTTTTAAAACACTGGGGGTAAAAAAAAATGAACCCAATGTTGGGGTGGGGGGGGGGAGGATGAATAGCAGTCTTCTTTTATTTCCCCCCACTTTATGGGAATTGCAAATCTTAAAAAAAAATAGAAATAAATTTTAAAAATTTTTTCCTTAAAGTGCCGCATAACTGGGTTGTTTAAAGAAGCAATACTGCACCCTTTTTGTATAACTCATTGGTAAATTAAACCCAATTGAAATTTAGAAAATTTTAAAAAAAAATTTTATTGGATAACCTTTTTTTTCTTTGTTCCCGTCCCTCCCTTCCCCTGTTACAAGGTCACTCAAAAGAAAAAGTAAAAAGCGCTGTGAGAAAGGGGGTAGAGACAGGGGTTTAATGCATTGCATTTGTTAGTACAATATTGGGCCCAATAATAGAGAAATTGCGGGAAGGTCCACTTGTCATACTAGAAGGGTTTTTTTAAAGCCCAAGCATTTTCACTTTTATACGTGGCCCCCTCAAAAAAGGGCCCTCCCATTAAGAAATGGAAAAATTTTTTTAACAGCTTTTTTTTGGGGGAAAAAGATGTCTCTACCAAGGGAAAAAAAACTCTACCAACGATGTTGGCGGGTTACGTATCCATGGGGCCCGGAGTGGGGCCTGAGGGGGCCCCGGGCCCACCCCAAGGTCAGTGTGCCATTGTTTACAAGTTGTTGCGGTCATTTTCCCACTTTGTTTGCCTAAATTTTGGATTATTCCAGTGTGTTTAGTGCTTTAACCCGCTAAATAAGCCCCCATGGGCCCCAAGAAAGCTTCTAGGCAAAGCCTGTGGTAATAAGGGGGGAGAAAAAAAGGAAATAAAAAAAGAGACTTTGAAAAATTTACGAGAGTGGAGTGCGTATGTCTTATTTGAAAAGGAAATTAAAACCCAAATCACATTAAACCATCTTACTATCTTGGCGAACAGACAGTCAAATTAAAGGAATTTTTTGTGAAAGGTTTAAATATTTTTTTCAAAAAAGGAGCTGCAAATAATTGAAAAAATAGAGAGACTGTTATTGGTATTTATAAAAAAAAATCAATTATCCCGGGATTGTGTTTCTCAGTCTTAATTTTTGAAAAGGCAAGGAAGTTGCATGATAATTTTTTAAAAAAAATGCCCCCAAAAATGGGGCTGCTGCTGGAGGAGGAGGAGGAGGAAAAAGAAGGGGAAGGGAGGAAAAAGGAAGGGGGAGAGGAGGAGGGGAGGAAGAGGAGGGGGGAAGAAGGGGGAAAAAGAGGAGGAGGAGGAGGAAGAGGAGGAGGAGGGGAAAGGAGGGGGAGGAGAAAGGGAAGAGGAAGAAGGGGAAGGGAAAAGGAGGAGGGGAGGAAGGGGGAGGAGGAGGAGGAAAAGGGGAGGAAGAAGGGGAAAAAGAGGAGGAGGAGGGGAAGAGGGGGGAGGGGAAGAGGGGGAGGAAGAAGGGGAAGGGAAAAAGGAGGAGGAGGAGGGAAAAGGGGGGAGGAAAGGGGGAAGGGGGTGGAGGAAGGGGAAGAGGAAGGAAGAAGGGGGAAAAAGAGGAAGAGGAGGAAGGGGGAAAAGGGAGAGGGGAAGAGGAGGGGGGAAGAGGAGGAAGAGGAGGAGGAAGAGGAGGAGGAGGAGGAAAAGGAGGAGGAGGAGGAAAAAGGAGGAGGAAGAAGAGGGGAAAAGGAGGAGGAAAAAAAAAAGGAGGAGGAAAAAGGAAGGGGGAGGGGGAGGGGGGAGGAGATGGAGGGGGGGGAGAGGAAGAGAAAGGGGATGGAGGAGGAGGAAAAAGAAAGGGGATGGGGGAAAAAAAGGAGGGGACCCAGGAGGGGGAGGAAAAGAAATAGGAGGAGTTGGGGTAGGATGAGTAGTAGTGTGAGTGGGAGTTGAATTTTGGAGGAGTAAATTTGGGAGGGAAAGAGTAGGATGTGGAGGAGTAGGATTTTTTTGTTGTAGTAGATTTAAAGGGGGGTAGGTGTGGACAAAAGGGCTTTCTTGGGGGTTATCCTGGGTGGGTAATCCCCGGGGTTAAAAAACCCAAAAAGAAAAACTTATCTAGTAGTAGTTGTTTTTATGGCGGTGGGATGTGGTTGGGCTTTTGTTATTTGTTTAAAATTTTAAAAAAAATTTATATAGATTTGTATGTAAACAAAAAAAAATGGAAATAGACGGGTTTTAATTTTCATGGTTTTTACATTCCTGAAAATTTCCCCGTGTTTGGTTAAAAAATGGGTTAGATAAAAATGAAGAAAAATTTGGGGGGAAAAAAAAGGTTACATTTCTGGGAGCCCCAAAAAAGCCCAAAAAATTTTTTTTTTGGTCTACCCCTATTACAAAAATTTAAAAGTGAATATGTTTAAAGGGAGTTCATTGTTTTTGATGTATTTTTTGTTTTTTTTTCTGCTTAAGTTACAAATTCAAAAAGAAAAAAATTGTATTTCTTACCTTAAAATTTTTGGGTGCTGGTTTTTTTGGGGGTTTATTGTGGGGGAGTTGTGTGTTTGGGTTACTGGGCTGAGGTGGGAAGGGTAGAGGGTTTTGGTTTTGAAAATCGATGGTTTTTGTGGAGTGTGCATTAAAAATTTGTAATGGATTTCTGTTCTGGGTTTTTCCCTGCGTACAAATTTTACACTGGGCAGTAAGGCAAACCGTGCTCTAGGGGCACCGTTTCAGGGTCCTCTTCAGTGAAAAAATAAAAATTTTTAAATTTAGTCAAATCGAAGTTTAGTAAATCAGTTTAGTTATACAGTCAGTTTAGTTTAGTAAAATCAGTTAGTAAAAATGTCAGTTTTGACAGTCAGTCATCACACAAAATCGTATTTTTCCTCATTCTTTTCATGTGCCGAAATTTATGAAGTTTAGTTTTCCCGGGCCCCAGGCTATTTCTTGCTATATCTTTTTTTCTTCAATTAAATTTTAAGACTTTAAAGGGTTATACCTTTTTTTGCCCCTTTCAGCAACCTGGTATGCCCACTGGGTGTCATGATTGCTTTGGGGAGATACATGTACAAAAATAT